>JBAWJQ010000450.1:0-324474 GCA_037783105.1 Bactrocera zonata
AAGTGCAAACTATTTACATCTTAAAGGGGAAGTTTGAGGCAGAATAAAGACTTACAGCGTTGAAGCAAAGATGAAACGTTTAAATAAAATGAATTATTCACAGTAAAAAAATCACATTTTTTGTAAAAATCGTTACTTTAATTAAAAAACCATTATAAATATATATACCTATATGTATGTATATCAATATAATATTTATATTCACTGTTTTGCAAGTGATTCCAAAATTGAATTTTATAAATGGTTTGCGCGGTAATAGTCAGAGTTTTACCAGATATTTTCTTGCTCTAGATTATTTTATGTCGAGAAAACAGATCTTATTTTTGTCCCAATATATTCGATATAGGGATTTTGGCTCTTTTTCCTGACGTACTTTTAATAAAATTAAAGTATTTTCGGCATTAAACTATCGTATAATATATTCAGCTAATTATGCAAATTTATCTCACATATTGACCGATTTTTCGGTAAAATGTCAGCCATAGATACCTGATCTTCTTCTGAATCTTATGGTTTGAAAAGTTATGGCCCGTTTTTTACCATTTTCAGACTTGGGATGACAACCTTAAAAACACTTTTTGTGCAAAGTTTTATCCCACATAATCAATGGTGCTTGATTTTTTAAGTTTAAAAATCAAATTTTAATTTGTGTTTCATGGCAAGTAAACGACATGGGTTTCGGTCGATTCGACTAAGCAACTCAACACTAGGCTACTACTAGTGATGTCGGAGCTGCCCCAAATCGTATGATGGACAACAGCAGTGCCCACCAAGGAGTAAGGACTCGTCCTAGAAAGCCTTTACTGCCCCAAACGTCAGTTCAGCTGTGATGGTATTACGATGGTATTATAGATTTTTCATCCCAAATATTCGCCCTTTTATCTTGTGTAGTTTATTAACTTTAGCCTATCGACCACGTTACTCGATGCAATCCAATGTTCCTGGACTAAAGCCACGTTCTAGTCGCCCTTCTCTAAGTTGAAAAGAAGCTCGGCAGAGGCGATCTTACTTTTGTGGAGGTTCACATCGAGTACCCTCAGTTCTCTGTTTTGTGCCATCACTATGCTGAATGGGTTCTTTCTCCACCTCCTTTAGGACAAGTGAAGTCACCATGATATATTCTGCGCTGACATCCTTTTCTACTTCACTTTTGTTGCCGTCATCTGCGTGGCGCTTCTTAAAGGAACACGCTTCCAAAGCCTTACGCCATCTTCCTGAACCTTCTCTGCCGCATTATAGTTCTGGACCTGTTTGGCCTCCATTTTCGATGAGTCATTTCACCATGCTTAACACCTTCCAGTTGCTAGTCGGTACGTCCGGATTTGTCATTGTAGTAGCCGCAGAGCATGTTCCGTGTCCACCAAGCTGGGTATGGTTACCTTCGTCTTGGGCACTGATGAAATATTGTTGCGGTCCACCACCTCTACTGCTACATCTTTTTAAAGGTTTAGAAATATTCTCTACCGCTTCTTTTAACCATGTTAACGTCGGGTCGTCGTTATAATTCAGGTTTTCAACTCGTCTTCCATTTCCGAGAAGAGGGCTTCAAAACGCTTGATATTCACTATTTTCCACCGCTCTTTTGACATGTGTCCTAGTGTGTTACTGCGGTCTATGAGCGCGACAATCAAATCTAATTTTGCAGTTTCATTGGTTGCTGCCGCTGTTTTGTACGTTGTCGGTTTGTCGTCCGCGTGCTTGAGGTCTAACTTCTCAACTACGTATTTGCACTTCTTTGTTTTCAAAGACGCCTTTCGTTCGCTCTCCGTCCAAAACTACCTCATTCTAGCTATTTATCAACGCGAGTTTCGAGTAGCGAAGTGTGCCCGACCGTTCCTTATCTACTTTCTTTTCCGATTGACGGCGTGTAACTCGATTTTGCCCTTCTTCTTCCGGAGCCCTCTATTGTTGCCGCAGTTGGAACCCGCGATCACCTGCTCAGAAGAGCGAGAAGGTTCTTCATCCTTTTTCGTGTCATCACTATGACGTGTGATCTCTATTTCTTTTATACTCATACACTTGTTCATTTTCGTCTATGTATTCATTTTTATTCATTTTCTGTATTTGTTAATTTTGAGTTCAAGTTTGTATTCAATGCTAATGTAAAATCAGTTGACAAGAAGTAATAAAACCGAAAGGTCCATTTGACAAGAAGCTGAGTGTCAAATATCAGAAGTGGAACGAACAAACTGTACTTATACAAGATGGACTACAATTTATTTAACATGGCGCAGTTGAAACAAGCACTGCAACAACTGCGTTTGTCACCGTTTGTGACTCATAATGGCCATTACGAGTTCAACCGAATGCCGTTTGGGCTTCGGAATGCGCCATGCGTGTTTCAACGAATGATGTCACAATTAATAGAACCGTTGGGGAATAGAGTGGTGTGTTATGTGGATGAGGTTGTTATAGCGACGGATACAAGGGAAGAGAATGTGAGATATTTAGAGCAATTTTTGCAAATTATTCAAGAGGAAGGGTTAACGTTGAGGCTTTCGAAATGTTCATTTCTTCGTCATAGCGTGAATTTTTTGGGCCATGTGGTAGACGCGAATGGTATTCAACCGGGGGCTGTGAAAACGGCAGTCATTAGAGAGTATCCGACACCGAGTAGCCAGTTAGATATTCGACGCTTTTTGGGTTTGACGGGATTTTTCCGCAAATTTGTGCCTGGGTATGCTTTGACCGCCAAACCGCTCACCCAGCTTACGAAGAAGAGTGCAGAATTCGTATGGACCACAGCATGTGAAGAAGCATTTCAGCATCTGGCTCGGTCAGTGACAACAGCGCCAGTCCTCGCCATATACGACGTCTCGAAAGAGCATGAGCTGCACACTGATGCTTCCAGTGTTGGCGTCGCCGCAATTCTTCTTCAGACAGAAGCCAATGCAAGTTTGCAGCCGATCGCTAACTACAGCAGGGCGTGTACAGCCCAAGAAGCGAAATATCATGCCTACGAACTAGAGGTGCTTGCTGTTGTGGAAGCGTACCAGCGTTTTCGAATGTTTCTGTTAGGAAAGCGCTTCAATGTTGTTACTGATTGCCAAGCAATAACAACTGCAAAACTATCGAAGCCGATGATACCTAGGGTGGCCCGATGGCTCCTTAAGTTACTTGAGTACGATTGCAATATAATACATCGGGCTGGGTCGTCTATGGGTCACGTTGATGCGATGAGTCGGGCACCAATCAAGGTGTCAGAACAAGTAAAAGACGTCGGGGCCAATATATTGATGTTGTCAGTTGATGATTGGCTGACTACAATGCAAATGCAAGACGACAACCTCAAGCATATTATAGGCGTATTGCAAGGGATTGTGCAGTCCGATCAAAGGTCCAATATAAATTCAGAATACACGTTGAAAAATCACAGATTGTTTCGCAAAAGCGGGAAGGGGGAGCTGTTGCTTGTTGTGCCAAAGGGAATGCGTTGGAGAATAGTAAAGATGTGTCATGACGATGTGGGTCATCCGCGAGTGGATGGGACAGTTAAGAGAATTCTGCAGCACTTCTGGTTCCCTCGACTTAGAAACTTTGTAAAATCCTTTGTTAAGTCGTGCATCGATTGCTGTTATAGTCGTGAGCCATCACGAAAGCAATGCGAACTTTATGGGATGGATATCCCGCCTCTGCCGTTTGTAACTATACACCTAGATCATTTAGGTCCGTTTGTCAAGAGTCGACATAAGTATGAATATTGTCGATGCATTGACGAGGTACACAGTTGTCGTGCCGACCCGGTCAACAAAAACGAAACCAGTTATTGATGCCTTGAACCAGCTAACACTGTATTTTGGCTTACCGCAACGAATTGTCACGGACCGTGGCACAGCATTCACGTCAGCAGCATTCACAACCTATTGTGAAACCTACAGCATGCAACACATTAAAGTGGCCGTGAGAACACCACGTCAAATGGGTTAGCGGAGCGGGTTAACCAAGCGGTGCTGGCTTACTTGAAGACGTCCACAAGTGACCCCAAAGACTGGGATGCGCATTCGTCAACTACAATGGACAATGAACATAAGGGTTAATACCACTACCAAGTTTGCGCCAATAGATCTGGTGTACGATTTTCCATTGCGCGACCTGAGCGGAAATAGGGTGTTGGCCGCATTGCACGATGATAACGAACAATTTCATATGAATGGTCGACGTTCTGAGGCGATTGAAAATATCAAGAAGGCGCGTCTGAAATGGAAAGCAAAATTCGACGCCAAGTACAGCAAACCAGTTCCATATCAAGAAGGCGACCTAGTACTATTAGAAGCACCACTACAAAGTACTGGAGAGTCGCGTAAACTCCAACCCAAATACAAGGGGCCCTACGTTGTGAAGAAGGCGTTAAGGGTCGACAGGTACGTGATTGAAGACGTTGATGGGGCGCAATGTACACGAAGACGATACAGTACAATTGCAGCCTCCGACAAAATGAAACCTTGGTGTGCCGTGTTTCCGGAAGTAGACGACAATTATAATTTGGAAGACGAAGTTGACACCACGTAAACTCGGGACGAGTTTTGTCAGGAGAGGCCGAGTTGTCATCACTATGACGTGTGATCTCTATTTCTTTTATACTCATACACTTGTTCATTTTCGTCTATATATTCATTTTCATTCATTTTCTGTATTTGTTAATTTTGAGTTCAAGTTTGTATTCAATGCTAATGTAAAATCAGTTGACAAGAAGTAATAAAACCGAAAGGTCCATTTGACAAGAAGCTGAGTGTCATTCGCGTTTACACTTACAGCGCTTTCTTGGTCCGAGTCGACATGGACTGTGGCACCTATGCGCCGTGGACCTGGTTTTCAGTAGTACCACAACCACTGCAGCCTGCTTCCGTTACAGTGAAGGTGTGGCCGCTGGCAACGCAGCTTAATGGATCGTTGTGCGGCCGCTAGTAGCAGCCTCGTCTCCCACCGACGTTTGGACTGGTATCCCAGTTCCTTTAGTACCGCTGTTGACTTCCATATTGAGTTTTGTGATTCCGGTAGTCTCTACCCCTACATTTTATGCCTGCCGCCAGGTACCTTATCAGCAACGGCCGTTGCATAACCCATTCAACTACCTCTGAGGATGCATATAAAGTGGCTTATCATCAGGGGAAGATTGAGGAAATACGTCAGCCGCCACATATGTGAAACATATTACATTTATTATTCCTGATAAATAGAAAGCCTATTTCATACTTGTACCCAATACATAGGCCCATATCATTCCCAAATACGCAAGTTTTAATCTTCAGAGACTTCGCTACCAATTGCATTAACTGTTCTGATTAATATATTGGATTATATAAAGGAATATTTGGCACTATATCTTAATGAAAATGTTTACTAAAACAAAAAGGTTAACAGCTAATGCTCGGTTGCTTCTTAGCTTAGCTCAGCATTACTTGTTAACCTTTTGTTCCAATTCTAATACAGTGTATTTCTATATATACTGATTATTACATAGCTCTACGGGGTCCAATTTTGACACAGACTTATTTGAAATAGAAGGATTCAGTCTCTTTTATTCGAATGCGTAGAGTTGAGGAATTCTAATTTGACATTTGCATTTTTCAGATCAAATGGCAGCTGCACATTAGGTCCATTATGAAATATAGAAAATAAGTTGAAAACACTGAGAAAGCGTAAAAAGGTCGCACATTTCCGAAATATTCAAATATTAGCTTCTCTTTGAAACTACACACAAGTGGAACCACAAAAGTTGCTGGCTTTTATGCCGCAACAATACGTTGCCAAATTGTGTTAAGCACAAAAAACGAACGCAAACAAGCAAACAAAGCAGCAAGAGAAATGAAGAGCAGCAGAAAACAGATTGGCAAAGTCAACTTTGCTGACACCAGCCACCGCAAGGAAGTCGGGGATTGTCTGCCCGACGCCCTTTGGCCGCTTCGCATGGATAGTAATTTAATAATTTACTTTTCTTTTGGCCATTGAAAAGTGTGGCAACGCCGGGACGACTTTTGCAAACTGACAAAGCAATTTGAGCGCAACTGTTTGTGGAAAAACGAGAAAAAGGCGAGCAAATACGCAACGAAAACATCGAAAAGTTTCTAAATGACAAAATGTTCTTAGCGCAGCAACTTATTCTTCTTCTTATTACGCCTTCAAATGGAAATTCGACACACACACACTTACGTGCGCATGTATGTGTGTGAAGAGTTTTAAAGTTAGCTTTTGTGTTGTTTTCGTTGTTGCACAGAAGTGCAGCACAAACAATCGAATTGACACATATTGAGCGTATTTCCGTTTTCCATTCGATTTCCGAATGCCAACAACCGAAAGTTTCGGCTGATATCGCTCGTCTCCCATATTCCACTCCTTCGTGCTACCTTACTGTTTTGCATATACATAGCTGTTGTTGTCTCTTGTTTTTGTGCTTTGATAAATTTTCAACTATTTGCCGCTGCTTGCTTTTGGCTGTTTTTCTGTATTAGCGTAAAAAGTTTCTAAACAACGTTACTAATGGTCGCAGCGAAATGGAATTCGTTTGCTTGCCCATTTAAAATTAAATATCAGCAACAACAACAAAGCAAGAACTAACAAGCCGTGGCTAAAGTACGCTGAGACTCATAAATTTAAATGTGGCCTGTCGGAAAATATGGTAGTCCTGTTCTTAAGAAAATATTACGTCGATTCGTCACGTGTGTAGATTCACTTGCCGTCTTTTCGTAGAATTGTATAAAGCAGCGAACAAACTAAACACACCCAAATGATTAGTGGTGCTTCCGGTCAAGCCTAACAATTTCTTTTTCATACATATTTGCATATGGAGTTTTTTTTTCTTTAATTGAAACATTTTTTCTCCACACCAATATCTTTTCAGTAGTCCCTGACAATGTTCAGAACTTACTTTTTCTATACAAAAAAAGAAAAGACGATAACTTCAGTTGAGCTAAAGCTATAATACCCTTAACAGATACAAAAGATTCCTTATCAGAATTTAATTTTTATCGGTCAGTTTGCAGGGCAGTTATATCCTATAGTGACATTTTATAAATTATTTCTTTGATGATAGTCGCTTGAAATTAATAAGTACCTGATATAAGCACTTAATTCCAAGTGCTCAGTATGTATGGCAGCTAAAACTATGGCAGGTTCCAACAAATTAACAGTTTCTTGAGGAGAAAAAAATGTGTTCAAAATTCCAGATCGATCTCTAAACATGAGGGATATACAGACAGAAGGTCATGGCTTAATCGGCTCAGCTCTTAATGCTGATAATTAACATAACGAGTGTTCCAAGTAGAATAATTTTTTTTCAATAGCCTGTTTCGACAGATTACGCATGAATTGTGTCAAGCTATTGTTATTATACCCTGAACAAGGTATATTAAGTTTGTCACGAAGACAAAGAAAAAGGAAGCGTAGGAGACCCTATAAAGTATACATATAAATGATGGCAATGTATCTTTACAAAAGCTGGCACAGGTTATTTTCTAAGATAATAATATAATATACGAAGAAATTGTTCAGATCGACTGCTATGCAAACTGAATGATCGGAATTAAATGCTTGCATGGGAAACTTCCTCATTTGACGAATTTGGTATGAGTTATTGTTCATAGAAATAATATAATTTCTTAAGAAATTGTGCAGATCGGCTCACTACAGCATATAGCTGCCATACAAATTGATCGATTTGACGTAGTATCTTCACGAAATTTGACATGGATTACTGTTTAAGGGGTTAGGGGTAATCAGAGGCACGAAAAAATGAGAGTTTTCAGTATTATTATTATTTTTTTTTTGCTATTAAATCGTGTTATTTTAAAAAAGTAGTAACGGCACTATGATAGAATGTGTTGACTTGAACTCACGAAAATTACAAAAACCAAAAATATTTAATTTCCAAAGTTATAGTTGTTTGTGTTGACCCTGTTCCAAAAAAAGGTACTTGCGGTGACAACCATAAGTCCTTGGAAATTCATCTAAAATTAATCGGATAAAAAAATTAGTTTTATAAAAAGATAATCCTGGGCCTGATCGCAGGATTTTTTTTTTCAAAACTAACAAAATGGCGGCCTTTTGCGAAAAAATCAACAGTTAACTGCTCTTAAAAAATCGAAATTTTTGAAAAAATTAAAATCCTTCGATCAGGCCCGAGTTTATTATGGATTCTAAAAGCTGTAGAAATTGCATTAAAATATACTGAGCGGTTTTCGAATTACAGTTGTCACCAGTTTAAAAAACATAGTTTTGAGAAAAACGCGTTTAGAGTTTCACACTAGCGCTTTGAAGTACCCGAGCTCTCTTTATTATTTGTCGAATAACTCAAAAACTAATTATCGGAATAACGTAAAATTTTCAAAGAATATTTATTTTTTTATTGAAAAGGATAATACAATTACACCTTAACATTCTAAAAATTTTACAGCATTAGCGACTAAGGCCATCAGCTTCTTAATATTAAATATTGATAAACTAATATATAATGGTTTGGTTATTTTGGAGTATCACACTTCAAAATAGATATTTAGTGAACATATAAATTTAATGAACTGTTTTATGTTAGTATGTGTTACGTTTGTTAGTAATTCTGTTAAGTTTAAGTTGAGACGGTTGTGTTCCAATGATGTGCAGTTTTGTATTAAATGTTGAGTTGTGAGATTCCCGGTATTACAATATGGGCAAATTGGTGTTTGGGAGTTTTCCAATATATGTTTGTGTGTTAATTTGGTGTGACCCAACCGAAAGCGAGTATATACAATGCAATGTCTTCTGGATATAGTTGTAGGGAAAAGAGGCCATCTTCGTTGAGGATTTATTATTTTGTAATAATGGGAGTATCGGCTTCAGTGTTCATTTTCGGCCTCACGATAGTACTTTTTAGCAAGATTTTTAATGTCTTTTTTATTGTTGGTATTTATAAGTTTTAAGGGAGCTCTTGTCGCATATTTGGCTTGGGAGTCGGCTAGAGTATTGCCTTGTATACCAATGTGGCTGGGTATCCATGATAACTTAATTTTACTAATATTATTGATGAGGATATCTCTAATTTGAGAAACAGTTGGATCAGCATAATTGACGTTTAGTATGGCTTGGAGCGACGATAAAGAATCGCTGAAGATGAGATGCTTACGTCTACTCTTTTTTGCTATTAGGCAAGCGTGCAGGATGGCTGTTGCTTCTGCCGTGAAAATTGAGGCAAAAGGAGGTAGAATAGCTGACATGATTACAGAGTTATCCTTAACGACACTGAAGGCCACATTATTATAATCCTTTGATCCATCTGTGTAGAGTGTATCCCAATATTTGTGAGAACTTATTATTTCTGAGAAGTATTTTAAGTAAACGTCGGGTGGTGTAATTTCTTTTTTAAATTTAACCAAATCCAGAATAACGCACGTTTTTATAAGACTCCAAGGGGGAGCGCGAAGGGTTGGGATCACTGGATTCTTTAAAAGAACGTTCATTTCCTTTGCAGCATTTTCCTGGTTTTTCTTTTCCGGCGTAGCCTGTTTGTTAGTGCGGCTTTAACAGGAGAGCCTTCGGCATTGATCAATTTCGTAATCATGCTTCTGGTGATGTAAAGCAATCTGTTTTCTAAGGTAGGTAACCCGGCTTCGGCTAAAATGTTTGTTATAGGGGTAGTACGGAAAGCTCCAATGGCGAGTCGGGCTGCAGTGTGGTATGCTGACGCCATCTTTGACCAGTTTCTTTTTGATGTTTTGCAGAATATAGGGAACCCATAATCAATTTTTGACAGAATTATTGCTTTAACTATGTGAGTGAGTGTGTTGGAATTACTTTTTAATTTTATATTGCTGAGGCACTTGACTATGTTTAATCTATTATGAAATGATGAACATAATTGTGTTATGTGATCATTCCATGTGTACTTATGATTAAATATTAAGCCTAAGATTTTAAGTTTATTTACATCTATAATATTACAGTTGTTGATGCTTAATGAGATATTATTACAATTTCGTTTGTTACATATGTGTAGGTGTTTAGATTTACTAGTAGAGATTTTAGTGCCACTGATAAGACACCAGCTTAAGATATTGTTAAAAAGAGTGTTAATTTGGTTAGTAAAATTATTTGAATTTCGCACGATGTTGAAGATATAAAGATCATCGGCATATAGTAAATGTTTAAAGTATTTATGTTCATTTATTATACGGCTTAAATGATCGAAAGCTATAAGGAAAAGTGTTACGGACAAAGGAGAGCCTTGTGGAATACCGTTGGACATTGCTCACTTACGACACCATTAACTTTTACGCGAATTTTTCGATTGAGAAGGTAGTGCCGTATATAGTTAATTATTTTTGGACCGAGTTTCCAAGTGGTTAGTTGTGCTATGATAGTATGGAGACCTACTCGGTCGAAAGCTTTTTCCATTTTCAAAGAATATCTTTAAGATATTACGCTTAACGAAAACACAAAAAAAAAAATAATTTTTTGAAAATTCTGATTACCCCTAAACCCTTAAGGTAATAACATAATCTCCGAAAAAATTGTTCAGATCGCCTCACTATAGCATATAGTTGCCATACAAACTGAACACATAGTTACTAAAAGAAATGCACCTATGAAGGGTATATTAGCTTTGGTGCAGCAAAAGTTAGCGTTTTTTATTTATTAAATTATTTTATTTTACGTCAAAATCTTAAATTGAAAGCGTACAAATTACAGCTTGTGCAAGAACTGAAGAATTTTGTTCAGTGATGAGGCCAATTTCTGGCTCTAGGGGTATGTAAACAAGCAGAATTGCCGTATCTGGGACGAAGAGCAATCTGAAGAGATTCAAAAGCTCTCACTCTTTCTACAAAAAACAACGATTTAGAGTGGTTTGTAAGCCGGTGGAATCATCGGTGCATATTTCTTCAAAACTGATGATGGTGAGAACGTAAACGTTAACGCACCATGACGGTTATTTGATTCCAGATATGGAAGCTAGTGATCTTGGCGACATTTGAATTAATAAACTGGCGCCACTTATCACACTTCACATCAATCAACGAATTATTATTCGCTCAGCAAATAAATTCACTTATTGGGCCGGTCAATTAGCCACCAAGATCGTATGACATTTCACTGTTAGACCTTTTCCTGCAGGTAAATGTAAAGTCTGAAGTCTATTCGGATAATCCCGCTTCGATTCAGGTCTTGCAACAAAACATTGCGTGTGTCATTCGCCACTTACCAATTGAAACGCTCGACCGAGTCATTAAAAATTAGACTCAACGGATGGACCATCTGAGACGTAGCCGCGGCTAATATTTAATCTTCAAAAATTAAATACCAAAGAATGTTCTTTCGAATGAAAATAAACGTTCGCCATTAAATTTGAACTTTCTGTGTTTTTTCTTTAAAAAAAGTAGAAAAGGATCACCTTTTATATACATATGTATAAACATAATATATGTATAAACTTTATAAGGTCTGCGACTTTTCCTTCAGGGATTAAATTTTATAACTAAAAATTTTACAATGAATATGGAATATTTTTAGATTGCAAAGCATGACTGGAACGAATAAGGAGTAACTATAAGCCGCTTAAAGTTTTCCTACGGGGTATGGGGTAGCAATATATGTATATGCAGAAATACGCAAGTATTAGTAGATATACTTCCATGAGCTTGACAGCGAGCAACGTATCTTGATTCTTCGAAACAGGCTGTAACTGTAAGTGTAAACAGCGGTAATAACCACAAAAGCCTCCGCATTACAATATTAGATGTTCTCAAACGTATTGCACGAACTGAAAAATATAAGTGGATTAATTTGTTGAAAATAAATTTAACATTTCCTCATACAGATTGAACAATATTTTTGAATGCTGACAATAAACAATGGCTTTTGCGTTATTTTAGCATTGACCCTTGAAAAATTTTGTTTACCAACGGAAAGTACCCCCAGATAACAAAATAATACAATATATGGGCTCAAAACTATTTGTCCTAACTTTGAGCCCGACGTCCAATATAATAAGTGGTATGGTCGATATCTTCAATGCTACAAAGTTTCGTTTTGTATATTTTAGATCACTCTTGTGAATGGCCCAGTTGAAAAATTAAAATAAAATTCTTTTGTTTTTCTTGTTTTTTTAACACTCAAGACTTAATACAAATTAAAAAAGTTTATAGAAAACCAAAAGAAAGGGTTGCGACAATATTTTGAAGCGTGAAAAAAATAATTTCTCCCTTAAGCATGAATTATAAAATTGTTGTATGTATATGTATTTGAAGATATTTTATCGTTCTTATTGTGTTTGATAAGTGTCAGATTGCCCTTTAAAAGTCGAACACCTTTAGTGAACCGATTATATTAAGATGGTAATGAAGTTTGTAACACCCAGAAGGAAGCGTGGGATGTCATATAAAGAATAAAGAACTGAGTCCTTTTTGCAACGTCCGCTTGTCCGTTTAAACTATTCCCTCAGTTTTTGCGGCATCGATCTGATAGTTTACATAGATCCTTTTCGACCCAGGAGACTGCTTATTTGTCGGAACTTTCGATGTCGAACCCTTGTGTATATACATAGCTGCTATGAAAACCAAACGATCAACAGCCACGTCCTTGTATGGAAAACTTTTAGGAAGAAATTTAATGTGAATTATCATACAAGGAAATCTATCTAATGTTCATGCATTGCTCAAAGAGGTTGAGGTTTTAGCTTAACTTTAACATCCACCACACAAATAAAAGATTTTAGGCCAAATATTCGGCAGCGCAAATTAATTATAAATTATATCATATATTGTATATTAGGGAAGGTATAAAAGTTGTATATTTCCTCGAAATTAGTTTTATAAATTTTAATTTTAATTGTTTTGTAATTATGAAGAACTTTTCTGTGCCATTTCAAGCTGTGGTATTTACAAAGCCAAATTACAAAATTATTTGTTTCCACGAATGCGCTTTTCATGAGACTCCACACACATCTTTTCATCTCTTCATCGTAAGTTACTGTGTCAATAGTTGAGTTGCGCTGCTAAACAATCACAAACCATAAAGAAGAAAATGTATATAATAAATTAGCTTGTCCGCCAGTCATTCAGTTGAAATTTCACGAATAATATTCCGAGAGCATAACAAACTTTTTTGTGGCACTATTTCAACTAACTCCACCGCATCTCATTTCACAGTTGAGCCGCAGCAGCAACGAAGTATATTTACAGGCGCACGTCTTTTGTCGCCTCACGCACACACGCGCGCACACTGGTGTCACTCACCACTCGCATTTCAGAAAGTTATGAATTCCGAAAACGTCGTATTTATTAGTATAATTTGCTTTGTTTATTATTGCTGTTGTTTTTGTTCTGCTGCGACATTATACTGCATATTAATTATGAACATTAAACAAATTACCCAGCACTGCATAGACACGCACAAGCAGAGAGAATGGAAATGCGAAGATTTGTAGATGGATGGGAGTAAGGCGGGAATGTCAACAAAAATTACAACAACTTTTCTGTCAACAAAAACGAAAAAAAAGACAAATGAAAACAAAAAATCGAAGAAAATACTTAATAATCGTGGCTGCGAGTAGTTATGGCCCTAGGGGAAAGGGCTGCTTCTGCATTTTGATGAAGCCATTTAGACGGCGAAAACTGGCGAAAAGATCAACATGAAATTACCCTAATGAAATTAATGTCTCACATATTTGCGTTGTGAATGTCTGCGACGGAGAAGTTTCGCTGACGAACTCTGACGAAAACATTCGCCCATAATTAGGCGTAAATGCTGCTTTATTTAAGGGTATATTTTGACGTTATGGCGAATTTATGCTGCGATCCGGGCGTGTGGCACGAGACAGTAAATAAGTGTAGTATCATGGAAGCTTATAATTATTTGTGTTTCTTGGAAATGATTTAAATTATTGGTAGTTTAACAAATTAAACCCAAAATAATTGTGGGTGTTGAATAATGACAAGGAACAACAATGACAAATAGGCATAAAATGAGCTGAGCTTTGATAAGTTGCCAACTGTTGATTACCGTCCTAATAATATTTTGAAGTTTTAAAGAAAACGACGTAGGTCGAATATCACTCATAAGCAGTTTGATCTTGTTACAATCAGAATTTTATGAAGTTAATGAAATTTTTTTTTTTTGTCAAAACACCAAAACTTTTGTTACTCGAATTACTCAATTTATTTTTTATTTCAGTTTATTTTTTTTGATGTTAGGCCTAACATTCATATCTGTTAAGGGGTGAGGTGAGTTTGATAGTACTATGTGTTTAAAATACTCTACTAACGTTTCAAATCGATTCGAGTAACACTCTTAGAGATAGAGTTCAATGCAGAGCTTCGCACTTAACCATGTTTATCTCAAACACCATTTTTGTATGTCGCTGCACATGATTTCTCTAAATTATTATGTAATTTTGTTAAAACACGTCTATTCATTGAATGAAGAATTTTTAATGCTGCTAATTTTTTCGAGTCAATGCGCAAATGCCAATTTTTTAATTTTTTCCTTTTTTCTTCACCTGATGCTAAGGAAAATTTACGGCATTTAGTTTTTAGACGAACTAAGAGTTAGTTATGCTGTATATGGCAAGATAATTATGTTTTCTTTTGATACATCAAGGGATATTAGGTACCAATTTCTGAGTCTTCGGAATTTTTAAATAAAAATTACACGAAACGTTATTAAAAAAATAGTAAAATGCTTTTTTCTGACACCTCACAAGATTGTACCATAAAAGTAGAAAACTTCATGATCCTATATAAAACAACTTAAGAATGAATTGTCAAAAAAGGTCTTGCGGTATTTAAATTGAATCAATTTGTGTGGCACCCATACATCGAGCTTCTTAGTGACTCCAAGCTTCTTTAAATGGATTATAACGCTTTGATGACTACTACGCCGGTCTCTTTCGACCAGTTCAGCGATTTTAACGCAATTTTCGACGACAGGCCTTCCGGAGCGTGGCGCATCTTCGACCACCTCTACACCAGAACGAAAACGCTGAAACCATCGTTGTGCGGTAGAAATGTAAACTCTATCGGGTCCATAAACTGCACAAATTTTATTGGCGGCTTGAGATGCATTTTTGCTTTTATCGTAGTAGTACTGTAAAATATGCCGTATTTTCTCTTTATTTTGCTTCATATTTGCGACGCTATAACTCACGAATGACTTAAAAGAAACGACAATCAATCAAACACCTGTTAGCGCGTGAAAAGGGCTTTCAAAAAAGGTTTAGCATGACCCGATACGACGAATAAAACTAGAACTACGCGCTTTCAGCGCCAACTACCGAAAATACCGCAAGACTTTTATGACAGCCTAATATATTATGTTGCACGCAATTATATGAAGCCCTTCACCAGATAATTATTGCCCTATAACCTGATTTGTTTCAAACGTGAATTTGAGTAGACAATTAAAGATAGAAAAAACAAATTGGCAAGAAAGTTTAACTCAAATTCCTTATTTAAGTTTTTAGTGAATGACATTGGATAAGTTTATAGTCATCCGAATGTTGGCGGACAAATAGCAGATTCTACTATATACTATAAGACCTTTTGTTCAAAATGTGATCTGAACTCGAGATTAATTACAACCGACAGCTTCCAGTCTTCTCTCATATGTCTTCACCCAGTATCTTTTAAAAATATATGTATGCTCATTTTGCTCCGCTACTCATATTTGTGTGGTGAGTATCCATATCGGGTTCATTGTAATAGCATATAGAAATGTCAAGGTCTTGACAGATGTCTACGGTAAATTGCGAATTTCGGAGACTAATAATTTCAAGTAAAATACAAGTACCTTCCAAAGTAAAGAGGACTTTTTGAATCTAGCGCTTCATGGTGGCGCCATCTATGTATATGTCGACTAATGCGTTAGAATCTGCTATTTTTATCGATTGTCCAGTGAGAATTTCATGACACTGCATTGATTGGAAGTACAGTTATCGCGTTTTAAGTGCCAGTATGTTTGTACGAGTATAAGCCAACATTAAATTTTTTTTTAAATTGGTAAAACTTTTACCGAAACGTTTCAATTGATGAAACAAGTTTATGGCGATGATCGCTTATTCCGTAGCAGAGTGCACAAGTGGTTTCGTCGTTTTCAAAGTGGTCGTGAGGACATAAGTGACGATCAACATGGGGCCTAATCAAAATTCGTGATCACCGGAAATTCCATCGAAACTGTGGGTGAATTCATCAAAAATCAGCCGAAATAATCATTGAAATTCATGAAAATTGAATTAAACATCTCCAAAATATCGATTTATTGTATTTTGACCGAACATTTGGACTTACGAAGGTTGTGTGCACGATTTGTTCCGCACAAATAGAAAATAGCTCAGAATCCAACATTCGAAGGACATCATTAAAGAGGTCAAAAATAACAAAAACTTTCTTTACAATATTGTGATTGGTGACGAAACGTGGTGTTTCCAATACAATCCCGAAACGAAACGCCAGAGTGCTGAATGGAAGGCCCCGGTCCAGCCGAAACCTAAAAAATTGCGCATGGAGAGGCTAAAAAGAATATTATCCACAAGGAATTTATTCCACCCGCCTAAAACGTTAATGCGGTATTCTACCTTGGAGTTTTGAAGCGTTTGGTGCGCTGTATTCGACGTGTTCGGCCGGAAAGGTTGCACGATAATGCGTTGTCTCTTCGATCGATTCTTGTGACCGATTATTTGACCAAAAATCACATTTTAACAATTAACCACTCCCCGTATTCACCTGATATGTCACCTTGAGACTTCTTCCTTTACGGAAAAATGCATTTGTCCATGAAAGGAAAGCGTTATGCAGACGCAGAGGCCATTCAAAAGGTTTGCACCGGCACACTGGCGACAATACCGGCCAACGAGCTAAAACACTCGTTTGACATGCTTTTGGACCATGCAAAAAGCTGTATTGAAGCAGAGGGAGACTATTTTGAATAAAATAAATTTATTTTGCCGAAAAAACCTATTGTTCTTGTTTTTTTAAAGTCCTGTTTACTTTGGAACGTACCTTGTAGGTATATTTTGTTTTTAATTTCTTATTCAATGCTTTCAATTGAATAAATAGAATTTATAGAAATTCACCTCCAAAAATGAAATTTAAGGACTTTCATTATACTTACTTTGTTTCATTGTTTTTTTTTTTTTATTGTGAACTATTTTTTAAGAAATTATAATATCTGTTTAACTTGAATCTTGTGGTTTACGAGCTGGTGGAATCATCGGTTCACATTTCTTCCAATGCCGGTGAAAACGGAACCGTCAATGGCGACCGTTATCGCGCCATGATAACCGATTATGTGCAGTCTGAAATTGAAGTTCGTGATATCGTGGAAATTTGATTTCAACAAGAATCCGCTTCAATTCATTCGGCAGTTACTATCGAAATGCTCGAACGAGTAATCGAAAATTGAACTCAGGTGATGGATCTTCTGAGACCGAGCTGCTACCAACATTTGAAAGAGATAATCTTCAAAAAGTTAATGTCAAAGAATGTTCTTTCAAATGATAATACAGTTTTTGTGTTTTTCCTTTAAAAAATTAGGTACCTCGAAATGAATCACTTTTCGTTGTCGGTGCAAGATTGACAATATTCGAATCGTTAGTCACTCATATATTGACTGAAACGTAACGTCAACCGAGTGACGTGGGAATTGCAAATTTCACGTCCACTATAACATGACAATTTCCAACAACAGAAACATATATTACTCATATCATGACACTAAATTCATAAATAACTAAAATTGTTTGCCACTGGCAACAATGTTTTCTCATATTGCCTATTTAGAATGGATTTTCGACTCAAATTATGTGCTTTTAAAGCTTAAGTCTTATCATTCTTAGCCCCAAAAGCCTAAAAGGTAGCACTTGTTTTTATTCCCAACCGGATTTAGAAGCCATGAGAAGCAAATTTATATTTTAATACTCTCGCAGCATGTTGTTACAGAGAGTAGAATAGTTTTGTTCTACTGATACTCGTAGTTGTTTGTAATAAATGCCGTTGTCAAAAGATGCCGTTGCTATCGTATATCTCTAGTGTTACCAATCGCATTGTGTCATGCCATACAGTGTTGGATAGGTTAGATTTTAGGCATCATTCAAACGGAAATAAATAGGAGTCACAGCTGTTCAAACATGAGTGAAAACAATGAAGAAATTCGCTATATTTTAGAATTTTTGTATAAAAAAGTAAGAATGCAACGTAAGCCACCAATGAAATTTGTGAAGTTTACAGAGACTATGCTGTATTAGTTGTTATAGCTTAACAATGCTTCGCTCGCTTCCCTTCTGGAAATTTCGATTTGTTTATTTATTTGTTAGTATAAGTACAAGAAAAATTAAGTTGAAATTTGATTAGAAATACGAAAAGACTTTATCGACTACCCACTATATGGTATACATACATAAATAATCACGATGATAAGACATTTTAAATTTCAAGACAATGTTTGCTAAACCAACAAATCTTATGAAAATATGCAAAATCAACTGAAAACTACAAAAGTGTTATGACTTACTGAATAAATTTGCTACAAGCATAAAATTTCACAACTAAGATGGCGGGAAAGGGCTTCGTGGGTTCGGCTGCACAAATTGGATAATTCTTTATCTCAAAAAAGTTTGTTTAACTACAAGCGAATTTGGTGTTACAGGTTATCGGGAAGTTGATAACAACTACGTTTACTCTTCATGCATATAAAGGGTGGGCCATATAAAATTTTAAATTCGAAGATAGGGCGTAAACGGTTGAGTGTAGCGTTTGCTGTATGGAACGTAGCGCCGTCCTGCTGGAAACAAATGTTTTCCAAGTCTTCCTCTTCAATTTGTTTGAAGAAAAATTCGGTTAACATTGAGCGATATCGCTCATTGATGGTTACGGCGGTTCCTTCTTCATTTTCGAAGAAAAATGGGCCGATGATTCCACCAGACCAAAATCCGCACCATACACTGATTCGTGCTGGGTGCATTGGTTTCTCGACGATTACGTGCGGGTTTTCTGTGCCCCAAATGCGACAATTCTGCATGTTAACGTAACCATCGAGGTGGGAATGAGCCTCGACCGAAAAGATGATTTTTCGGTAAAATTTACCATCCTCGGTCCAACGAACTTTGGAAAAAAGTTTTCAATATTTTCCAGTTTTCTTCTAGTGAATAGCGACTCATTTCGTAAATTTTAGACTTTTTACTGAATATCTGTCACTTTCCAAATGGTATTTGACGTTTCCAATGTCGAAATATGGATAATTCAAATTTAAAACGTTAGATGACCCACCCTATACATATAACAAACTCTAAAATCAATATTTTTTACTTTACAGTATTCAAATCAAACTTCAAATCAATTGAGTTATCAAAATAAAATTCTCCACAACGTGTGCCACAAATAGAGCCCTCGTGTTCATCTTACTTCTGAAATTGTTAAAACCGGACTATCAAGGACCCATACACAAAATCTGTGGAGCCCAGTGCTAATGTCTGGTTTTTATAAAACAAATCAGGCAATTGTGAGGTCTACTATTGAAATTTGTGATGTCAGCATGTCCGTGTGCCAAAAATGTATCAAAACGGGTCTAAACTTCCCTAAGCCACTATATATATAGGAATATCTGGTAGACCTATTACAGTATTGGTCAATATGCAAGAAATCTTAATGAAATTCAGAAATAATATTTATTTATTCTTAATAACAGTGAATCCTCTTGCCTTAAAAGAATTAGTTCAGAGCGACACTTTCTATGGACCCCATATACCAAATATTCGGATTTTCAACTTTCACTAACCTATATATATCAATTTGTAAGTTTTCCTAATTTTCACATTGCGCGAATATAAAATGTTCGGTTACTCTCCAATTTAGCACTTCCCTACTAATTTTTGTTTTATTTTCCTTTCTAAATATTCAAGCGCACACATATTTACTTCAATTTGTTGACACTTGCATTCATATTTACTTGCTATTAGAGTAATTCGAAAACTTCAGCCTCTATGCCAGATTCAGTCCAAGCAAAGCTGCAAGAGACCCACAGCTCTATTTACCGTTATTCTATTATTTTCGTCTTTTTACATTCATTTTGTGTTCAATTTGTGGCGAAGAACCTTTATTTGTTTGTCCATTCGTGTGTAAGGTTTTTGTGTAAATATTGTATTATCCAGTCGGCAAAAGCACTCTCACATTTGTGTATGTCTATAGTACAGTTGTTGGTGAGTGTGTTCGGTTTAAAGTGAAAAATCCTGGTGAGCAAACGATTTGGTCAAACCCAGCGGCAAGGCAATGCCACTGACAGCATTGACAGTGAGCGCTGTGTACTTAAAATTACTGTGTGTGTGTGAGTGTCGGTGAAATGTCCTAATTCACCACGAAAATATCGTGAACACTTAAGTAACCATAAAAACACCGAAACATCGTGGGGCACCTGCACAAATATTTGTTTGTATGAGTGTATAAATCTGCCACAGATTTAATCGAAACACATGTGAGTATGCACACATACACATGTATTTATATGCACCAGCACACATCCACACATGTGCTCGCACTTGTGCACACTTTTGGGGCGGCAGCATCTACAGCCAAGCGGCCAGCCAAAAATAAATTGTCCTTTACCTTTGACTATTTTCTTTACGAATCCAACAAAATACCAGCACTTTGCCGATTTGTAGTTGTTGCACACGCTTTAACTGCTTCCGTTAGTGTTTACATTTCTCTCGCTTGTATAAAATGTCTATTGCATGTAAAGTTGTGCATCTGTGTGTATTAGTCATATGAAAACATATGTATGTATGTGTGCAATTTGAATGAGACACAAAAATCCTTTTAAAACTACAAAACGCTTTCAATTTCTCTCTAACATTTTGCGATTTTAGTGTGAAAAGGCTCAGTGACTATGTGTACATAACTGCAATATACATAGCAATGTATGCATAAACGCTAAATGCATATGTATGTATGTATGTAAGGTTTATGTATTTAAAAATGTCAGGTGAAAGATGTAAAGAAACCTCTTAATTGTTAAAGCAATTTCGATACCAGACTTTTGAGAATGTAACTACCTCAAGTGAATTTTGAGTGAAGCAAAATCAAAAATTACGGTAAAGTCGTACCCATCTGCAAAGAACGTCAAGCTTCCAAATGTACTTTCGCATAAAAATCTTTTTTTAACAGGTCAATTGAAAAATTCTCTGCTTACCAGAGTAAAACCAAAAAATTGTTTTTTTTTTATTCAACTGGTCTCTTCAAGGGTAATACACTCATTATAGTGACCTTCCACCCTTTCGATACCATTTTTGCTATACGATTTCTCCTTTGCTTCAAAATAGGCCCCTGCTCCGGCGATCACCTCCTTAATAGACTAAAGTTTCTTCCCAGCGCCCATTATTTAGCGATCTGAGAACAGGAAATAGTCTCTGGGGACGGATCTAAAAAATACATTCAATCATTTCACTGACTTGTGACTTTGTCCTGGTGAAAAAGCACTTTTTTTCTCATCAAATGATCCAATAACGCTATACAATAGTCGCTGTTTGATGGTCCTTGATTTTTAAAGTAGTCAATAAAAATTATTCCATGCGCATTCCAAAATACAGACGGCATAACCTTGTCAGCCGACTGTTGTGTTTTTTCACGCCTTGGAGCGGCTTCATCCTGTGTAGTTCACTCGAATGTCTGTCGATTGGACTTCTCGTGACATTTCCAAACACTGCTCCGAATCTTCAACTCGCGCTTTTTAATGTTTATATCTAAATATGAATTGACTTCTAATAGCGCCATCTATGGCATCTCACAAATCGTGCTACAAAAACAAACGGTAATAACATTTTTCTTAGTCTTAGTTTCTTTTTAGAATTTATAGCAATTTTTATTTTATGTTATATACCGTAATTATTTATTTTTAAAAATTATAGACTGTATAGTAAATGTCCTCCATGCGGCCTGAAGTCGGAATTGAATCAGTTGTCTACAGTACTGTTTTATTTCTGTCAGATTTCTAGGTTTGGTTTTTTTACACGGTTTGTTTGACAAAATCCTATGGAAAGTCTGGTCCAGTGAGATCACGTGACTTTTCGCGGAAAGTACTTGTAGAGATTCTTCATATTTCATATTTTTTCAAATTTTCGGTCCACCTCCGTAATATTTGCTCTGACTATGTGTGCATTTGCTCCATCCATGGAAGCAGACGCTATTGAGAAGGATATTTCTTCGGCGCAGTTTTGAGTAAAAAATGCATTCAAGATCTTTAAATAACGGTGCCCATTGATGATTACCCTTATACTGTTTTTTGTTCCGACAATACACCTTGTTGAAACTTCGTACTTTACAGTCACTCGTTCTGGGTAAAGTACCGTCTCGTGATTATTTACGGATTTTACTCACTCCATATACGGCAGTTTTTCTTAGTTACATTTCTGTTCAGATCAAAATGATCTTCATCAGACATAAACAGGTAATTTATCAAGACAACATTGTCTTTTTCGGTCATTTCAATAATTTTTTGGCAAAATTCCAGGCGAAAAGACAAACATAGAAGGCTTATTATTTAAATTTGGACGAAAACAGATTTAAGTCATCATGAATTATCCGTTGTAATGACCGTCTGCTAACTCCAAGTTGCGAGTCGAAACTCTTGACTTTGCCTCAATGGCGATGCAACAGCCGCTATTGTTTCTTGAACACGAACATACTGATCTCGATGGTACGGTCTTCCTGCGATACTTCCTGATTCGGCAAACGTGTTAACCAACCTCATAATGGTCCATCTCCTCGTGGGAGTGTCTCCAAAATAACTACTGAATTTGCTTTTCACGGAAAAGACGGACTGCAAAGCATGATACTGCTGCACTACATATATAACTAATTCTTTCGTTTCAAAAGCAATCAATTAAAAATAATTTAAATAATAACAACAATAATAAAGTAATAAAAGCAAAGTAAGTCGATAATAGAACAGAAAAGAAGTTATTACGGTTTGCCTTTGTAGCACGTTTCGCGCGCCACCCTGTATTTAATCAATACTCTCTACGAGCATGGGATCTTCCAGCAAGATTTTTCTGCAGCACATGAACGATAAAACCACCCAACGGTATCTTAAAATTACAAATAGAATTGAAAATTGTAAGTAAACTAAGTAATATCAATACAGTGTCAAAAGTGCTGATGAGGAATACACCGCGACCTTAGGTCTATTGTGCCCTCTCCTAAATCACAAAGCTTCACCTAGCCTCAGCATGTTGATAAAGTCCAATATACTGCTGAATGCTAGCGAAGCGATGCTGAATCTTATTGGGAAATATGGATCCAAGGGCCTTAAATTCATGAGTAAAACTCTCAAGCGATTCTTTTCAGTTCGACGGCCGATATTTAGTATATCAATATATTCGTATTTCAGACAGCACCCGAAATGTTGACAGAAAACCGTACATAGTTCCCTTTCCAAAACACAACTTTGAATAAAATAAATAATTGTATAGTATATTAAAAGAAACAACGTCGTAACTTGACGCTGAATATGTGAGACTTCCTAGAAAATATTTGTTTTGTTCCTATATTTATTTATTGCCACATTGGCTTCCTTCTTTATGTAAATATCGCACGTCAATTTTTATGGAAGAAGCCGAAAAAATACATTTTAATTTTTATTGTAATCGTCTTAATTGCGCGGCAATTGGACAATTTCAAAACGCTCCAACACAAAGCACTAAAAATCAAAAGTGAGAGCACAACAACGGTTGCATGAGGGCGATATTGGCCCTGATGGCAGGCGAGGCGGGCTTTTGCCGACAGACGCATAAATAAATTGGCATTTTTCTGTAGCTATTTTGGATTCGCTCTCTCTCTTCTTTGTCAGCAGCAGACACTTTTCAATATTGTAAGTGAGCCGTTGTTTGTATTGCTGATGTTTTTGACTGTCCTTTTGTTTGTTCAACGTGCATGTATCCCATAGTGAAACCTACATACAATAACTAGTGCTATTCCAACTAATGTAAACCAGCATTCCAGCGGGATCGTGGTTTCACTTATGTTTTAATGGACGACGATAATTGACAGATTTGGGTCAGTGTTATTACCGTTTTCTTCAAGGCATCAAGTTTGGTTCTCTGATTTTAATGTACGATTTGGTGGTGAATGACTAAAAAATCTGTCTAAAATGGGGTTACAAAAGTAGTTATGAAATAAAAAGTATTTATTTATTGAAGAATGCTGTCACGCCGAGCTAACTAAAGAAAGGAATCACTATTTATTAACTTTCAGAAATTTATCGTAAATCTAAGCGTATCTCAGTCGTTTCTTCTATACCTCAAACTAGTTCTCATCCGACCAGTATGTTGCTGCATTCGACGCTACTTTGACATGTGGGTGTGTGTGTGTGCTTGTTTACATTTTCAGTGATAGCTGGCGGCAAAATGTTTTCCTTTCTACAAATATACATATGTATGTATTTGTTCCTTTGTATAACTGTTTTTTATATTTCTCAGTCCTTTATCAATTTGCTCCAACGCAACCCACAATTGATAAGCCAACAATATGGCATGACGTCGGGGTCGCGGTCATGACGCGACTGAGGCAAAAGCTGCCGCCAGTGTCAGCAGTGTTCCTTTGTCATTGGCAACGTTTGTTAACCGTTCTTTTCTTTTTGCCGCAATTTTCAATTGTTGTAGTTATTGTTGTGGGTTCTTGGCTTGGCAGCAATCGACCGCAATAACCACAGTTATTGTCGCCGCCAACAGTGACAGCTCCGCAACTTGGCAGCGCAGCGATCGAGCACCAACCGACAACGCACCAATGACAGTCATCACTCTGTCAAAGTGACAAATTGGGTCGTTTGCTCGCCTGCTTGACAATGTCGCAAGCAAACAAGTGCACATATATTTATACATGCAAGTAACCCCACGAGAGCGCTCGAGCACGTGTATATGTGGTAAAGAAAACATATGTTCGTGTGCGTGGGTGTTTTTATTTGAAAAATTATTTTACCGCTAATGTTGGTCAGCGTAAATTTTTTACCGAAGCATAACGCTCCCTTACCAGTTTCCGTTTGCTTTTTTTTCCAGGATGCATGTTGTTATAGCCTTCTAAGCATTACTTATAAGGTACATACATACATATGTACATATGTATGTATTTGGTTGTTTGTCAGGCATGGTGACCCACATTTAAAGGTTGCTTATGGTATCAAATAAACGTAGAACATAAATGGCTGTAGATTCACCTTGTAACCACAACAACAGGTAAAATAAAAACATACATAATATGACCTTTCAAATATACTTATAGATCTGTTGGCATTTCTAGCTTTTTTTATTCGACAAAAAGTTGTTTTCATAAATCAGATGAAGTTTTAAGCATCTTAATTTAGTCAATTAACAAATCGTCGAAGCTTTTTTGAATATGAAGAACCGGTAATTGGTGAAGTTAAGGGGTTTTCTGAAAAGCCTGGGTGTGGTTTGGGAGGGGAGGGATGAAAACGGCTTATCTTATAATTTTAGCCAAGTTAGTATTTTCAGTTATACTTAAATTAATCATATCAATACTTCTCAATCTATACTTAAGGATATCCTCACAATAATAGATTGTGTTTGAAATTTTTGAAACTTCTTCAACAAACAAACAGACAGTTAATTTCATCATTTCGGCTGGATTTTAAAGAACACGCACACATGAAAAGTAAATCTGTTAATACGATCCTAAAAGAAATAGAGCGAAATTTGAGAAAATAATTCAAGAAATCTGAAGGACAACATTGTGGAACTCACTGAAGTGGAAAATATTTGCAAAGGTCAAAACGACCGCTATGGGGTAGATAAGACTTACAGAAGAGTGAGGGTCTTTAATACATAACATAGTCCTATGCAGGTTAAGAGGAACTAACCAAACTATCGTTTGGAAAGGTCTACATAAGGAACATGATTTCCAAAGTTGTATCATTGTGCATTATCGTAATGAAGGAACCAAGAGTTATTCGCTTGTAATTCTGGTGATGTTAGATGAATAGAAGACGCAGGCGACGCGCAACGCACAAATAATATTCCTTGTTGACAGTTCGGTTCGCCGAATGTATATTCACCTTTCCTTACTTTTTGATCGCAGTCGTATATTAATATACTATTTTTGCATACATTCCAATCCGTGTTTAACAAAGCCTGAAGTAGAACTGCAATAATAATTTTGCAATATTGGGCCTTTTTAAGGGATCTAGACTAACCTAACGTCGTACATACATATGTACATATCATATCACTACTACTGACGAAGTTTTTTTTCTCGCTCTCTCCATTGAACTTATTTCAAAGCGATTCACTACCCAGCTTTTTTTATATTCTAGAATGATCAGACTATTAAATCATCCAAGTGAATAAACGGACTTCTAATGAAAGCAAGAAATTTCAGGATTGGTTTTGAAGCGTACGCAAAAATGGTCACCAGGAATATTTGGAAACCAACGGCTAGACTAAGTATATGTGCAAGGTGATATTTGAATTTAAACTGCGCGCATCGAAGGATATGGAGAATTGTTTTTTTTAGCTTGTTAGTACTGTCAGTCACATTTATGTCAAATTCCATGTTAAAATATTCATTCGTGTGTGAGATATGTACGTGTCGTTTTGTGAGCTGCTAAAAGTGAGTTTTTCGTTTTTTTGCGATGTCGAAATTTGTTGAGCAAAGAATTTGCATTAAATTTTGTTTACGGAATCAATTTTTTGCTGCGGCTACATTGAGGATGGTGCAGAAAGCCTTTGGTGATGAGGCTATGTCTAAAAAAAATGTTTACGAGTGGTACAGTGAGTTCCAAGCCGGCCGTGAACGTGTCGAAGACGAAGAGCATCCAGGGCGACCGTCAACCTCAACCGACGAAGCTCACGTTCAACAAATCAAAGATTTGGTGTTGAAAAACCGTCGATTAACAATTAGAGTCCTTGCTGATGAAGTTGGCATATCGAAAGGCACAGCCAATACCATTTTGAAGGATGTTTTGGGCCTCAAGCGCGTCAAATCTCGACTGGTACCGAAAACATTGAATTTTTTGTAAAAAAGGCGTCGCGTTGAAGTGTGTGAAACGATGCTTTTCGACTACCAGGGTGTCATGAAATGCATTATAACTAGCGATAAGACTTGGATCTATGCTTACGAACCCGAAACAACCGATCAATCGAGCGAATATCGTGCCAAAAGAGAGCCGAGACAAAACAAATCGCGCCAAAGTCGCTCAAAAATCAAGGTCATGTTGACTGTTTTCTTCGATTATCGTGGTGTTGTGCATTATAATTCCTTCCAACCAGTCAAACAGTCAACAAGGAATATTATTTAAACGTTATGGAAAGAAAATTGAGACATCGGGAGGGGATTACTTTGAAGGGCATGAAATTGATTTGGAAGAATAAATAAAGAATTTTCAAAATAAATACAATGTCACCTTATTTTTTGGGCACAGTAACTCATCATATCAATCTACATAAATCAATAATTAAATTAGCTGTATAAATATACATATGTACATATTATGTAAATTTTTTAAATGCAAATTTTGTCAAACTGATCTTCGCTTCAATATTTGTTGGTTATCCGCGTCAGCGTAATCTTCAACTTAGTCGTCGTCTTGTGTGGCAAGAGCCAGTGCGTATTGATTTACATGTTTGTTTTGATTGGTTCTGTGATGCTGTCAACTGTCCGTGTGTATATACTTGTATAGTACACACATATTAACATATGTATGTATACTTGAAACAGAAAACCATATAAATATTGCGTTCATAACGACATAAGTAGTAAACACACGCTTAAACTTCTTAACAGCAGACACTCTGTAGCGTAAGACATATCATATTTCCTTAAAATAATAAAAAATCGAAAGATATACATACATATGTACATACTTATGTATATGAAATGCTAAGAGTAGTAAAAATCGTGAAAGAAACATACACACACATATACACGCATAACCTCTTAGGCTGCTGTCGGCGTCTGTGGCAATGTCCTCGTGTTGAACGAAGTCAACTGGAAAATGTGTGCGCCTGGGACAAATCATCCGTACTGACGTTACATTTCCACTTCATTTGTTTAATTTTCCATTTACACATGCTGACGCACATATTCTATGTCAGGATATAATATCCGTGTGAATTCATAAATTTAAGCGTAAAGATACATACTTACATATGTATGTAAGTACAAGTGTGGATATGCACATACATATAATATTATCTGCTTACAAATGTGTAAGGTTAAATGCCGATTTTTTTGAAATTGTCATGAATCTATTAAATTATATGTACATATGTATCTGCAAAAGTTTCAAAATGTGTGTTTATAAGTTAATGTATACATAGTATATGTATGTATACACATGTACTATATATGAGGTAATGGGTCGTATTAAGAAAGTTCAAGCAACTTTCAAGTCTCTTTCAGCGCTAAAGGAATTAAATGGAATACAATTTATGGATCTGTAAATTCCTAAATTATTTATTGGATTTTAATATAAACAAGAAAAACGTTGACTTCAATTGCACCGAAGACATAGTACCCTTCACAAAAGAGTTTTCATGCAATTACTTTGTTATTATTTATTTTATATATTATTAGTTTGTATGGCCGCTATAGTGGTCATTGTCTAAGGAAATAATCCATGGCAATTTTAAGAGGAAATCCTGTCTATACAAGACATACTTTTGTTCTTTCAGTTTATCTGGCAGCTAAGTATATATGCTATATAGCAACGCAAATGGGTCTGCCAGTGAACGAGGGCAAGACGAAATATCTCCTGTCATCAAACAAACAGTCGTCGCACTCGCGACTTGGCTCCCAAATCTCTATAAGTCGCTCATAATTCCCGTCCTGCTATGCGGCGCAGAGGCTTGGACGATGACAACAACCGATGAGTCGACCTTAAGAGTTTTCGAGAGAAAGGTTCTGCGAAAGATTTATGGTCCTTTGCGCGTTGACCACGGCGAATATCGCATTCGATGGAACGATGAGCTGTACGAGATATACGACGACATTGACATAGTTTAGCGAATTAAAAGACAGCGGCTACGCTGGCTAGGTCATGTTGTCCGGGTGGATGAAAACACTCCAGTTCTGAAAGCATTCGACGCAGTACCCGCCGCGGGAAGCAGAGGAAGAGGAAGACCTTCACTCCGTTGGAAGGACCAAGTGGAGAAGGACCTGGCTTCGCTTGGAATATCCAATCGGCGCCATGTAGTGAAGAGAAGAAACGAGTGGCGCGCTGTTGTTGACTCGGCTATAATCGCGTTAGCGGTGCCTACGCCAGTAAAGAAGAAGAAGAAGTTCCGTATTCAGCGGTTCCGAGAAATAAACAGCTATTTAGGAAGTAATGAAATGTGCAAAATTTTAGATCAGTAACTTAAAAACTGAAGAACGAGTTCGTGTGAATGCAGACAGAGACAGACGACCATAAGTAGCAAAACCAACACAACTCCTTATGCTGATAATCTATACTAATATTAAAAAGACGAAAGATTTGTACCTATTTTTGTACGTTTGTATGTTTGTAATGAATGGGCTCAAAAAGTACTGGGCCGATTTAAAAAATTCTTTCACCAGTAGAATGCTACATTCTTCCAATTAATTAATGAAAATGCTAACCTAATTCAAACCATGCTATTTATGTGTTTATGTTAATCCTTTTCCAAAATAAATTATTTTATGGTCAAGACTATTTAACAACCTCTAAAATAGTTTTTAAATTGGACCTTCCATTCATAAGATATTACAAATTAAAAAATTCAAAAAGTAAACAAGGAACTTCAAAAAGTAAATTCAAAAAGTAAGTAAGGAATTCGACGTTGTCGCTGCTATTTAGCAGAATTGAGCACGTGCAGGGGCAAAAATATATGTAAAACGACTGAATTCATTATTTATTACTGTTATTTTAATTTTTTGATTATTATTATTTTTATTTTTTAATTTTTCATAATTAGTATTTTTATTTTATTTTTTTATTTTTTTCGTAATTATTATTTTTACTTATAATATTTTTATACGCTAATTTTTAAAGAATATTATTATTATTATTATTTAATTGATTTATTTAATAATTTATTATTTCCTTATATGTAAAAGGACTGAATTCATTATATATTACTGTTGTTTTAATTTTTTGATTATTATTATTTTTTATTTTTTAAAAAAATTTGTGAAAAAAAGTGTTTTTTATCCAAATTTCCAAAAAAAATAATTGTCTACCCCGTGCGATGCCGGGAAGGGCTGCTGGTTTACAATATAAAGGGTGATCCTTTTCGAAGTTCCCTACACTTTTAAGGAAAATACACAGAACCTTCATATTTAATGATAAATGTTTATTTTCATCCGAAAAAATATTCTTTGGCAATTATCTCTTTCAAATGTTGGCCAAGGTTACGTCTCAGACGCTCTATTCATTGAGTCAAAATTTCGATGACTCATTCGAATGATAACTACCGAATAATACACGTGATGTTTTGCTCAAAGACCTGAATCGAAGCGGGATTGTCTGCACAGACTTTAGACTTTTACATACTCCCACAGGAGAAAGCCTAACGGTGTGTGGGAAGTGGCACCGTCTTGTTGAAACCAAATGTTGCCGAGACCACGAGCTTCAATTTCAGCTGATGATTCCACCGTCGATAAACCACACCCAACCATTGCTTTTCTGGATGAAATGGCAGCTCTTGAATCTCTTCAAGTTCTCTTTGTTCCAAATGCGGCAATTTTAATTGTTTACATATCCATTGAGCTAGAAATGGGCCTCATCGCTGAACAGAATTTGGCTCTAAAACGTCAGATCTTCTAGGAACTTTTCAAGAGCACATAGAGCGAGGCGTTGTCTCTTGCGAAGGTCGAGTGGCTTCAGTTTTTGCACAAGCTGAATTTTGCCTTCGCGTGCACACTCACTGTGTGCTTAATGTGGTTTATTCGGTCGAGTTTCATCTAATAATGAATGCTGGGTCCAAATATGGGTGAGGGTGTTGCGAATAGTACGATCAGTTGGCGGTTTACCATAAGTTGAGCGGACATAAAAAATAACATGACAGCTTCACACGAGTCATACGTGATTTACCAAAAGTGGGGTATTAAGAAATCTATTTTGTTGTCAAATTTCAATCGTAAAAATTTCAAACATCTAGGTTTACCAAAGAATCGTAAGAGACCATTTTGGAGTGCATTAAATATGCAAAACCTACGAAACGAAATATTTTTTCAAATAGTTGCAAGCGATATATGAGTTTTTCTATCTGATATTAAGAAGAAATAGAAAACTGTTAGGCGGAGTACCCTTTCGTTATAATTAAGACCTCATATTTGAAGAGGAATTTTTAGAGGTGCCTACCACCTAATTTTTCATTAGTGTTTTTTTGATCCACCCTAGTATGCAGTCTTATAGATCATTTCAACACAACGAAACCTAAACTGAATTTTAGCCAAATGCGTTTTGGAGTTTTTGAAAAGTTGGTGTAAACAATTTTGTGACCAAAATCACTCACACCAAATAAAGTTCGTTCTAATTGACTTCTCTGCTTAAAAAACATTAGGGTGCCCTCGGTATGTAGACATTTAATAACGTGAACAAAACTAAATTTCTTTTATTATCGATGCAACATTTTTTTTTTAACTTAGAACTTTGACTGAATAACTGGTTTCGAAGACCACGTAAAAATTAGCTTCCTCCCGGTTGTCATATTTTTGTCACCTACATATGTATGTAATAATAAAATAATATTTTGATTATTTTTATTTTCTACACTCTGTTACTTTTCGCAACGCAATGGCATGGTTGTCCTTTTGTATGCTTTAGAGAACGTGTCTATCACGTTTAGTTTGTGCAGCACTTATGCTCTTGTTATTTGAGATGCAATTGCAAGGGATTTTGTAGATTTCAAGTGTGTACTTTTCGATTTTCATATTTAAAACCACAATTATTTTACTCAATTGTTTGTTGTTTAAAGATTATAAGCCATTGAACATATGAGTGTTGTTTTTAAGAGTGCGACCAAAATGTCTACATGCTTGTCGAAATAAAAATTCCTTATCTCTAGTTTGTTTTTTTTTTCCTGAATATATCGGTATCGCTTAACAATATGAAAAAGCATTCTGTATTATTTGATTTTTATATATAATTTATTTTTGTTGAATTATATTGAGAAAATAATATTGAATGGTATTGAGTAAATGCTTAAAAGGGCACACTTTTACTCAAAATATTCTGCAATAAGTGGCAGTTGAGAAATTATTATATAAGATTTCAGAATATTAATTTAATAAATAAATCATAAATGTTTGTTTAGAAATGTAAGTACCTTTTCTTTAAATAATAAAAGGTGCATCAAATTGAATTGGTTAAACTTATGCCAAAAATGCTTATAAAATCGCATAAATTCAACATGCGAATCGTTGAGGTCATTTCTTATTGCTGGTGGCGTTAATAATCAACATCTTCGTATTTGTGAACAAGTTAACCCATTCAAGATACTCGAAACAACGCATTTGTTTTGAAAACATCTTTGATCTCTAATTTTCAGACGAAGCCAAATAGTTGAGAGAAATGAATCTTAACGTTGTATACAACATGAAAAGAACTACGTGTTTCTGCAAAACAAGCTGTTTATGCGACTTCATGGCATCTCGCCCCTCAACACAACATTCATCACACAACACAACATTCAGCACACAACCTACATCATCATACACGCAACCCCACGCAACAAGCCAACCACACTACACACACAGCATACGTTATCGTTTTCACCACCTAACCGATCAAAAAGGATTGGTTAGATCGGGGTGGCGCTAATTTGCTTTTTACGCCCGTATCGAGGATACACGTCTCGCCGCCGTCACCGTCGATCCGCCAATTTTTTATATTATAAAGTTCTGGTCCAAAGTTAGAGTCCCCATCCGGTCGCGTGTGTGGGAGTGCAGCAGCATCAACAGTGAAAGTGAACAGTGTCCAAGAAAAAATAAATAAAGAATTATATCTTGAAATTTGTATTAAAAATACTGAAGTCTCGTCCGCAAAGGGAAATACATACAAAAATAAATTGATACATTTTTATAGAACTTTAATTTAACCAAACCCACAAACGGATACATAATTCAAGTGTAAGTATTCCCCCCAAACTAAGTGCAGCGAACACAAGCCTTGATGTTCAACATATCTGGCAAAATGTCCAAGTTCCGTCAGTACTTCAGATTTGACTCCCTCTGTTACTGTTTGTACGGTTTTTCCAACCTCAGTGAAAAGCAAGCCAAAATCATCCATATCCGAAATATAAAAGGGGTTCCCATACCCATAAAAAAACATTGGACTCTTTACTTTAAAATCCTATTTAATCGTTGAGTTATACATTTTTGTGAATTTGTTTATCTTTTACATACTTATCAATGAGATTATCGAATTATTCTAAAACTATCCCTGGCGTTGTGAGAGTTGTTACACGCAGCCATTTTCTATTATTCCAACTACGCTGTGTACCTCTCCAATTGAAACTATAATGCATAGAAATTCTTTCGAAATTCCAGCATGAAAATTTTCTAATTAGAGAAATAATGTGCGACGAAAGTAGATGTATACAGTTATAATTACTTTTGAATGGGCAATGAGCCTGGAGATAAGCAAAGGTGGGCGCAAAAGTTTTTGCGCAGTGTCTGCTGAGTTGATTTTTCTACTCTTTTTAATCAAAGCTACATGTCAGCTGGGAATCTGTGTCGACAGTCTCTCTTTTATGTTACAATACCGCGCGTGACCTTGACACTCAAGTAACACATTTTCTACCCTTACAGACGAAAGTATGTTTCATAACATTTGCCATGGCACAACGCCGTAAGTTATGCTTTACTCCTGCTGCCACAGGAATTTTAATTTCTTAATTAATTATATGTAGTATATATGGTGTGTACATGGGAGTAAGAATTTTTTAAAGAGTTAATGTGTTGTTTAAACTGCAGACATACCTCTGCAATACTACAAAAAAAGAAACCAAAGAAAAAAACACATTTCAAGCTGATGCAAAAGAACAAATATTTGCGCAACAAATTTTTAACGAAGAGCTTTTCCGTAGTAAATTTCCCTACATTCAATTTGCAGATGTTTTTGATTAGAGGATTGCAAGTCAAAGCCGTGTCTACGTCCCGCCAACCACTTTGCAAAGTGTTTCTTCTTGTTAGAGTGATAAGGCATTTGCGCATCAGCAGTTTTGAAAAGGGAAAGCCGAATTGGAAAAATGACGAATGAAGGGAGAAGGAGTTAGAGGAAATGTAGTAGACGAAATATGCATAAAAAGCAGTGCACAGACTTCTAGAGAGCCCTAGACGGCAGGTGACTTGCGTTAAATTGAAGTGACTCGTCGCACCACACTCATTCATATACATACATACATACATTTAACTGTATTGGAAAGCGCACTAGTTTAAATGGAATGCTTGCTTTGCAGTCAAACAAAAATGGAATAAATGGACGGAGAATACAGACAGACCGATTAAAACTTTTCGTTTTAAAGTTCTGTTGTATAATACAGGGCAATTTAAATATATTAATAACCAAACCGTACCGAAGCTTAAAAAAATTGGAATTTAAATTAAAAATTCAGCGTAAAATTGAAATATTTTCCGACACCCATGCGCAACGCAAAAGAAATACGCATGAGAGAGTCACGCGCGCAAAAGTGACCTCTCACTAGATTCAGCAGCAAAGAAAGACTATCGCACTCAGCGCTACCTTTATTGAAGAGACAATAACACAGTGCTCAAATAATTGAAATGCCAATTGACAACCTTGATGATAAACAACAACAAAATTAATCTGACTGGCAAATAATTAGCGCTTAATTAACTAGGAGACAGAATGGTTTTATTTTGAGCAAAATAAAACATGCAAAAGAACTCAAAGAAAGCGAGAAAAAAACCTAATTTTTGGGCACAACCGAATTTTATATGCTCACACAATTTGCAAAAATTGAAGATATCTAAAAAGTACGAAACCATCTGCAAACCCTTATTAAAAAGTAATACAAACTCATAGCCACGCAAGCTTGCCACTCAAAATTTTCAAGTGTTGTGCATATTTGACAGCACTTTGCAAATCTATTTCTTAAATGTGGATTGTGTAACTGTACACGTATCTTTTGTACATTATTGAGCACACTTTTGACAACATAGGGTATTTTTTTGTTTCATCACTTTTTTAATTCATAAATTTTAGACGCGTTTTTCTCAAAACTACTTTTTCCTAGTCCATGTTCACTGTCATTTCAGAACTTCTCAACCTATTCATTTCAGACTTTGTACACATTTTTGACATATAAACTACCTCCTCACATCGTTTAGTGATTTTTTTATATTATCTAAGGGTATTTTCCACCCACAAAATGACGGAATTTTTTAGTGGAAAATAACAGTTTTCACTTTATATGGTCGCCAAACATTTTTAATGAAAAAAAAAATATTATCAAAGAACGAAAGGGGGAAAATTTTATTATAATTTGACTAATTTTTCTTGGTTTTTTATTTTCGAATAATTTCCAGTTGAGTAAGGGTGAACATCGCAAAGCGTTTTTTTTTCTGAAGACATACTTGGGTAAGCTCTGTTAACGCCTTATGCTTCAATATTTCTGCACAAAAAAATTAAACTATATTGACAAAAGTATGGTCAATAATGTACAAATTAATAAAATTACTCAATCGATGTTTAAGAAATAAATTCGCAAATGAAGAATAGTAAAATTGAATGCATTGCTTATCTTAGCTATAACATTTTCCCATCTTTCCAAAAGCATTGTGCCGATTTGGCCAAGAATCAAGCCTATTTTTGATACTTGTTTTGATATTAACCGTATTCCAGTGAGGGCGCTGCGGCATGGACTGCGCTATAAAGTAAGTGAGGTAAAACTAACCAGCCGCTGTATTCCAAATAGTTTCTTAATTAATCGTGTACCATGAGGATGAGCGTTGTCATGGTGAAAAATGGTAGGTAGCGTCCCTTACTGGTGGTTTCATCCGAGTTTAGAAGTTCATAATAAAGTACGCCGTTTTGATGCCACCAAATACATATGTACCTTGGAAACGTGGCTATTCGGTTTTGCCGTCGATTTGGTAAGTTGGCCAGGCTCGACATATCATTTAGGGAGGTCATGGTTCTCGTAATGCATACAATTGCAGCACCAGTCATAACTCGATGCAAAAACGACTTCTATTAGTAGCGTTCAGGCAGCAGCTCGGCATGTAAGCTTCTTGACTTCAATTCATGTGGCAGCGAATATCCTTTCTGCTTTAAAACGATTTCTTCAAACCCCGGACCAAGCCAAAACCACCGGTTTTAAATCATGCAAGCCACCTTTGGTCAGCATATTCACCATAAGCGTCAACTAAAATACGACGATATTTGACAGAGACTCTTTTCAAACTAATATTAATTTTAACTCCCGGCCTTTTAGGCTCCAAATTCGTAATATTTTAGTGATAATTCTCCTCAAGGACCTCACTGTAATTGAACTCCATATGTTAACGGACCAAAGCTAGTCTATGCGTGGCTCGTTGGCCTACCAGATTAACCTAACTTTACCTTGTGTGCCTACGGCCTATAATACCTGTACAAGTCAATAAATAATTAGAAAAGTTTGTAATGCTTTAAGCTTTCGTTTTATAATGAATTTTAAATTCATTTGTAACATTTTTAGGATAAAGCGAGTGAGGTTCAAATATGAAAATAGTGTTAAAGTTTTGTTAAACCCGACTTAGCCCTATCTTGCTTGCTTTAATTGCAACCAAAACTAATTTATCTTTGCCTTTTACCAAAGTTATCGGTGTGAGGCAGATTTTAAAAGGAAATTTCGATTCGAGATAACATGTTTTAAATACTAGGTATTTATTTTACAAAATAATAAATATGTTTTAAAATGTATTCTAGGAAAGGTATTCACATTTCGTTGTCTTTATGCAATATTAATTGGAAACAAATTTCTTTGAATGAAATGTCTACGACGAGAGTAAATTAAAATAAAATATATGTACATATGTATACATATGTGTGTGTCAATATATATGCGTGCACTTCTCCAACAAAAGGGAAGCAGTACGATCTGCATATGTGTGTGTTAAAATAAATTTGTTTAAAATATGCTGCATGCAATTTTTTAATTCATATCCGAATAATTTATTTTATGTGTAGTTTTCTCCCCCTCATTTTCAACACCAACCGCTTGCTTGTGTTTTCTTTTACTTGCCACAAAACACACAATGCAATTTGCTTTCAGAAATTTTGCCGAGACTTTAACTCGCCTGCATACAGCTCCGTGCAAACGCAGCGGAGAGAACACAAACAGACACAAAAGAGCAATTGAATAATAAATGTGTGTGCGCCCTAGAATATGCTTCATGTCGCTTTCATAAATCAAATTAACTTACACTTATTTGTAGCGTGTTCGCATTGTAGTATTTATAAAAGCGTTATAAGCGCAAATAGGATTATAAGTGAGGACGAACTTGTGTGGTGGGTTTACGTGGGCGTTCACCGAAAGGGTTTTTTGCATACCAGCGAGCACTGAGCAGCAGAAGGCAAGTCTGGCACGGTATGAGCACTCTTACAAGCAGAGTTACACGTACATAAGTATAAACAAATATGTAAATATTAACTCAAGTGTAGTAGTTGTGCGCATATTAATCATACAAGCTATTAATCACCAAACAACATTGTAAGTAATTGATGCGCGATGTGCAAACAAAAGGATTCTGTCACCACTACAGACACCGAAACTCCCACAAACACAAGCATGTGTGTGTGTGTGTGTGTAACGTCAATAAATGCTCAGCTATAACAATGAAGTTGAATGGTGGGCGTAAAAGCTTTTCCACAAATACGAAGTTGTGTATCCGCTCACATGTGTTTCAAAGGATATTTGAAAGGATAGATCTGTTCGTGTGCGCGCCGCTCTATTCAATACTGAAATAATTTATGTCGAGTGTATCCGCTATTTGAGCGTCTAGTTTGATTCTTAAAAAGATACTGTGACAGCAATTTAATGAGGTCACCGACATTAAGCAGTCGAGTCAAATATGTAATGAAGTTGCAGGTGTGTTTGGGTTGATGAATGTCTTCCATAAATGCCTTCCATGTTTTACGCATACAAAGAGTGATATGTAGAACCCTTTATGTCGGCGGCTTTTGAGTTTCCGTTAATTACTATGTAAAAATTAATTAATTTTCATGTAAAAAGTGGTTTTAATTACTTTTATTAGACAATATTTTTGAGATAATTTAGAAGGAATCCAAAAAACAGAAAGACGTTAGAAAAAGGTTAAAAAGGCTGTATTTCAGTGTTATCGGTAATTAATATAATATATATATTTAAGGAATATGGGGAGTAAATCAAATATTTAAACTAATTTTTTGATTTATGAAACCAAACACGCAAAATTTTGAAATAGAAAATAAGCTAATAAATACAATACCAAATTGTCTCAAACTACTCGTTTTATAGCTAATATAAGGTTGAACGAAGGCTTATGTTTTATAAGACTTATTTTGTCTTGTGTGTTCCGACTATAACAGATTTTAGGACATCAACGGAACACAAAATATTGTCAGCTACAGCTACACTTAAGATTTTATCCCAGGCTTAACTACTGGAACCAAACCCAAAGGGCAGTAAAAAATGCTTCTAAAATCAACAACATTAGAAGACCGAGACAGGCAGAGCGAAAGCTATTGATGCCGAACACACTGAATGTCTTGTTCTAGATAATTTCGGGGCTTGGATGTTTAGAAAGGTGACGATACAATGATGACGCGGAAGCACTTTGCTCAAACTCCAAAAAAAAAGCAATAAAATTTATACAGTACTTGTCCAAAAAATTACGAACGAGTGCAAAAATTTAAAGCTTTTCAATATTTAATTCGATTGTGGCAACTCCGTTCGCTTTTATTTCAAAAACTTAAGCAAACATGGTAAGCTATGTGTTTGTTCTTTTTATAGATATGTCTAGAATGTGAAATATTGAGTAAGATTACCGTTATATTGCTCTTTTCTTGGCGTCAGTGCTCTTTTTCAATGTGTTTCATTCACTTTTCACCAAGTGGGAGAACGACTTACGCTGATTTTTCGTAAATTATAATTTTAAATAATTAAGAATAGTGTCGAAATTTATTGCCTAAAGAAAGATTAATATATTAAAAGAAAAGGTAAGTACAAAAATAATAAATCTTTGTCGAAAACACGTTCGTTGCCGGATTGAAGTTTTTATAAAGGAAATGGGTTGGAAAAGTGACATTTCATCAGAAAAGAAAATGCAAGTTGTAGCTCTTTTGAAAGAAGAAGCTTCGAGCTACTCAGAAACTGCCAAAATTGTTGGTATTTCCAAAACAACAGTGGCTGAAATAAAAAAAGCTTATTGAAGTTCCTTACGAGAATAAGATTAGAGATAATAATCGCTCAAACTGCGGGAGAAAGAGAGCAATAAGTGGAAGAGAAGATCGCCTAATCGTAAGAAAAACGCTAAAAAATAGAACTGCGTAAGCGCAAAGTATTTTACAAAACATTAGAAGCGCTGGCGCTAAGATATCTCTTCATACTCTACGCAGAAAATTTTACGAAAACAGCTTAAAATGCAGGAAACCGGCAAAGAAGCCAAAATTAAGGGATTTGATGCGATGACGACGAGTGTTGTAGGCACAGCTGCACAAAAATTATGATTCTACATATTGGAGCAAGGTACGTTTCAAAAATATTTACATTCTTTTAAATTTATCTCCTTTTTTATTTATTTTTAATTAACAAAAATAAGCATATTAAAATTGTATTTAACATTTTTTTAAAGGTTATTTTTAGCGATGAATGTCGTCGGAAAGCAGTGACTGAGGCGGCAAATACGTTCGCAGAAGAAAAGGGGAACGATATTCTAGCTCCTGTGTTCTTCCCAGGGTAAGACACTCGCCTTCAGTGATGATTTAGGGGTGCATTTCTGCAGTCACAATGCGATCTGTTCAATTCATACATATCTGTACTTAAAGATACGTTGATGCCTTATGTTAACCAACTTAACTTTCCGCCAGAAAAATATACCTTTATGCAAAATGGGGCTCCATGCCATACATCTAGAAACAGCATGAAAGTCCTAAATGAATTGCATTTGGAAGTCCTGCCTTGGTCTGGCAATTCTCCGGACCTAAATCCAATCGAGAACTGTTGGGCATATCTTAAACGACAGGTCTATGAACGAAGTAACACAACAATTGACATTTTAAAGCGAAATATCGAAGATGTCTGGACAAATAACGTCGAATTGGACAGCATGATACAAAAATGCATTCAAAGCTTGCCTGATAGAATAAAGGCTGTGTTAAAAAATAAGGGCGGGGCGACAAAATTTTGAATATGATTCAATACAAAAATATAATAATTTAAGTTTAATGTATATAGCATATAAATAAAATAAATTTTTTCTGAAAAACACCTAATATTTATGTTTTTATTAATGATTCAAGTTGGAACTCTGCATACTTTTTCTTCGTTTGTAATTTATTGGACAAGTACTACTGTATAACGTATTCCAGCCCTATACAGAACCTGATAGATTCCTCTGTAGCTACTTATTTACGTATTTAGATTTTTTTCCGTAACAACATCGTTAACAAATCATTTACTCCAACTGACTAGGTCATATTACTGATTATTTTTCTGTGAACTTTTTTGTTTTCGAATTTCATTAAAATGTCCCAATTGACTTTATATACGAAGGGAAGTCAACGTGTTAGTTGAAGAGCAGTGTAATGGGTAAAGCCAGCCAGAAGATGACTCAGAATTTATACCAATTTTTTTTAAAACAACCCACGTTGGCCGCCTTGGCAGCAAAATGCAGTATGTACCATATAATATCATCATTTTAATTTTTGTAGACATAACTACTTATGTACTATATAGGGTATAAGTTAACCCAGAAGTTCGAAAATAATTGCATATATCAATATAAAGATCAAGGGAATTTTTGAACCGATTCTGCAGATTTTTAGCACTAAATCACTACACACCTGAACTTCCATAACTCGAACTCTTGAACTGGCAATAGAAGTCAAATTTCATAAAAATTTTCTTCCATAGTTTTTTAATTAATTACGGTGATTTGTTAGGCAAGTTCAACAAGTTCAGCAAGTTTACTGCCACGCCCACAAAATGGCGAAAACCGAAAACTTATAAAGTGTTATAACTAAACCATAAATAAAGATATCAAAGTGAAATTTGGCACAAAGGATCACATTAGAGAGGAGCATATTTGGACGTAATTTTTTTGGAAAAGTGGGCGTGGCTCCGCCCCCTAATAAGTTTTTTGTACATATCTCGGAAACTACTATAGCTATGTCAACCAAACTCTATAGAGTCGTTTCCTTCAGGCATTTCCACATACAGTTCAAAAATGGAAGAAATCGAATAATAACCACGCCCACCTCCCATACAAAGGTTATGTTGAAAATCACTAAAAGTGCGTTAACCGACTAACAAAAAACGTCAGAAACACTAAATTTTACGGAAGAAATGGCAGAAGGAAGTTGCACCTAGGATTTCTTTTTTAAATTGAAAACGGGCATGGCGTCGCCCACTTATGGACCATATCTCAAGAACTACTCTACCGATTTCAATGAAATTTGGTACATAATATTTTCTTAACACCCTGATGACATGTCCGAAATATGGGTGAAATCGGTTCACAACCACGCCTTCTTCCAATATAACGCTATTTTGAATTCCATATTCCTTCTCCGCATAATACATAATTACATATAAATGAAAATAGAATTCAGTACTCAAAGTACACAAATTGATCTAATCTAATTATTTTACAGCAAAATAAGAAATATGTAAATGACGGATAATGAAATCTCGATTATCACTTTATCATGCGAGAGTAACACCCGAACTTAGCCCTTCCTTACTTGTTAAACTTTGAAAACAGTATATCACATAACTCTTAAGAATGAATGAATCTTGTATAAAAAGAGAGAAGTTCGTCCGATACAATATGACTTTTTCCACCAATTATCCAATTAGGTTTCGAAACATTTAATAAAAATTCTAAGGTGAGAAATTAATTAACTTATTTCTCTTGCATTCACCGTGCTGATTAACAAATTGTAAGGAATCGCTGAGTTTTTGCTGTCTGAGCTTATTAAATTTTATTTTTCTCATGTTCGATTGTATACAGCTCGCGGCAGAAGCAGAATTTCTTCTTGCGCCTGATGACTGTACCATATTTTTAAAGCCCAAAAGAAACTTTAGGTGGTGCATTACTTTCTTTTAAACAAAATTAAAAATAAAAACTGCCTACATATTTTCGTACTCTCACACATTATCGCCTGTCACTGCAGTGCACCTAATTAAGCGCAAATTTTCCGAAGTGTCACGCTGAAAGCAACATCAAGCGCTGGCGTTTCGGTTTACAGCAGTCATAAAATCTTGCGGCGACACGATTAAATATTCTCTTTAATGTCCTTGGCTTTGAGTTAAGAAAGCACTGACGATGATGACAAAGTGTAATGCAAAATTTATCAATCAGCCTTCACTTCTACTGGCAGCCGATGAGCATTCACCGGATGTCCAGCAAAGTTCCAGAAAGGGTATAAGGCAACTGGTGTAGTTTCTGCAAATATTTATTACAACCCCCAACAAAGTATTCGGCATTATACTCCTGGACTTTCGCTTATTGGCTTCCCTTTAAGAGCCTTTGAACCAACTATTTATTTATTTATACATTCAAAGTTACCTACACGTAGGTGTTTTTCATTTTCACTCAGCCAGAAGACAGGCGTGTGGAGCAATCTTAACGTCTGACCTAAAATAATTTTGTTGCTGTGCCCTTTTCTGCTGATTTTAACAATGCATACTTTGCCGCTTTGCTGTATGTAGTTTGTTGGTGTTGTTGCGGTTCGCTGAAGGCAAGTTGTTGTTTTTGTTGAGGTTATGTTTTATTTTGTGTTTGTTTGGCTTCTGACAGGATGCTTAAAAATACCGACAAAACCAGCGTCGGCAGCCGACCTTTCGCCTCTGCCGAGCCTGAAGCTGGCGATTTGGCGCACCTGAGTGATATATTGCCGGTGTGATGACTTCTGAATTGTGCTAAACAGGCGTATTCGCTTGCATATGGACCGTAAATAATTCCATATATGTACATATGTATTTGTTAGTGTTGCTTTAACTACATGAAAGCGCTGCAAACAAATCTGCTTAGAAATCTGCCTAATTTTATGCATAAATAATGGCACGCTCGTATACGAGGATTATGTGTCAGAGTGTTACGTGTGCAAGCTTTTCTGATTTTATGAGATATTAAGAGTGTTGAGTTTCAAAAATATTTATTCAATAGCATTATATCTTCCACGGCGAAAACAAACGTAGTAACGTTTAGGCGACAAAACGATGGTTTTTGAAAATTTGAAATTTCTAAAGTGGTTCAAATTCATAATTTAATACCGCCTTTGCATTCGGAAAAATTGTGCAGTTCGTGTACCATATTTTAAAAAATACGACAAATATTTTTTATTAGCAATTTAAGGCTTTACTTTAATTTAACGAAATATATTTGGTTTTTTTAATTTCAGAGATAAAGTGGTGACCGCAAAACGTCTTTTTTAAAAGGAGATCCCGGCGATCAGATGTAGTTCGTTTTAATAAATATTTTTATTAATACTATGTCTTAAAAACAGACAAAAGATATCATGATATGTAAACAAATTTTTAAAAAAAAAAATTTAAAATTTTTTCAGAAGAAATTTTGGAAAATTCGCTTTCTTTCGGCCTTCCAGTGGCGTAGCTACAACGTCGGCTGCCGGGGGCCAAGGCTGTTCTGCCGCCCCCCCACCTTTATATACCTACCTACAAGTTTCAAGAGGTGGTTCGAACAAAAGTGATTTTTAACAAAATATCTTCGATATTAAGTATATAAAATTTAGGAACTAGAAGCCACGCAAATTCTAAAGTTCCAAAATTCTCACAATACGGCTTTTGAGAAACTTGAAAGTAAATTTATAAGACATCTTATTAAAAGCCATAGATAAACCCATTTTCGCCCTATATCTTGTACACTTTCGACACAATTTGCAGGAGTTTTTGCCCGAATTTCTGAATATTAAAAAACAGCGAAGATCGTTTTGCCGCCCCCAAGAAGTTGCGCCCGGGGCGACGGCCCCCTTCTCCCTCCCGTAGCTACGCCATTGCGGCCTTCTAACTGTACATATCGTTACCTGAAATGCAAAATAACGTAACAACATTTTCGGAAATTTACAGTGGCATTAATGAAACACGATATAAAATGGAACATGAGTGAAACAAAATTTTAATATTGGTTTATATTTGACCGCAAAACCTGAAAATGTTGTACATATGCTATATCATGTATGTAATTTGAAGTAATGAAGCGTAATCAATAAGACGCTCAATTTCGAATTTTTTGATGATACGTTATTTTGCATTTCAGGTGACGATATATAACCCTTTACTACACCTAGATAGTTTTTTATAACATAAGATTTGTTAATTAAGGAAAAAATCCTTTTTAAAATTTTTGGGGGCGATATTTGCGGTAAAAATAGTTCGCGATTTATAAATAAATCTATTTAGAAATAAATTAAAATTTATTTATGCATATTTAAATAAACAAAAAAAAAACATTTTTATTCAAAATTAAAGAAAAATTACAATAATTTAAGGGGGTATTCTAGTCTAGAAGCATGAATTTCAGATAATTTGAAAGTGTCGTAAAAAAAGGCAATTAATATTTTTACTATCAATATTTTTATTAGTTATTTGTTAATTTTTGAAGAGTACAGAAAATAATTAAAAACTAAAAAATTTCAAAAATTATGAGCTGACGAATTGGGGAGTCTCTAAAGATTTCCACGTGAACATGCTCATGATTTCAACCCTCCTAGTTATCTGAAACCAAAAAAAAAAAAAAAAATATTGTTAATCTAGAATAATGTGGCAATGGTCGGAACTACGGAAAAGTGGGAAACATTTTTTTCTCAAAATGGCGACTGCCTGAAAAAAATTTTTTTTTGATCACTTTTTCTGACTATTTCGAATTTTTTAACAACAATAAAAATAAAAATTTTGGGATGGGGCTAGTTCCAACCATAGACAAGCCTATAAAGAGGACTCTATAAAAATTTCAAGTAAATCGGTCCAGTAGAACCTGAGAAGTCGTGGGCATCGTTCCGAAAAACTCAGTTTTGAGAAAAACGCGTTTAAAGTTTCGCGTTCCGGCCGAACCAGTTTGCATGCCGGGTCAGAAAAATGCCTATATCTCCGAAAATAATTTGAATTTTGAAAAATGCTCTCTTACACATATTTTTGAATAGTTAAGCTTTGAAAATATAAAAAAAAATTTCGATTTTTTTAAATTTCTAGACTAGAATGCCCCCTTATAATAAATAAAGATATATATTCCATTGATAAAAAAATTAATTCATTAAATAAAATAATCCTCCCTATTAGTCATCAGTAAAGCGGGGCATTGTGTGATACTTAATACCTAATACCAATGGTTTTCTAAAATCTATAGCGTTAAAATTAAATTCAGTAACTAAAATTGCCTTCCCTTCTAGAGAAAAGTAAGAAAGAAGCGAGATGATGAAGGTGGTAAGGATAAGCATCTACACAGATGGGTTCAAACTAGATAATCGAGTGGGTGGTGCCAGCAAAACGACCACCTCCAGCTATTTGCAGATATTTAATCGACAAACATGCTATAAATACGGTATGTGAGGTATGACAATTAAGTAATGAGACTCATTCCATAACCGTATATTTGAAAATTGTTCTACAACTCTGCCATCACCTTCAAAGTAGTTCCCTTGGGCAGCTATACAGCGATTCCAGCGCGTTTTCCATGCTTTGTAACATTTCTGGAACGCTTTGACTGGGATGTCCGCGAGTACCCTCCTCACTGCGCCTGGATGTCCGTAATCGACTCAAAATGGGTTCCTTTGACCACCGATTTTGTTTTAGGAAACAAAAAAAGTCACAGGGTGACATGTCGGGCGAATAAGGCGGCTGTTGCAACACGGCGATCCCTTTAGAGGCCAAATACTGGGACACACTGAGGGCGGTGTGGCACGGTGCGTTGTCGTGAGGAAGGATCCAGTTACGAGCGATGTCTGGGCGTACCCTGTTGACTCGTTTTCGCAATCTTTCGAGTACTTGGCAATAGTAGACTTGATTCACAGTTTTCCCCTGTGGAACGAATTCTTTGTGGACGATTCCACGGCTATCAAAAAAGGCAATAATCATCGCTTTCACCTTCGACTTGCTCATGCGAGCTTTTTTCGGGCGGGGGGCGCGCGGAGACAACCATTGTGAGCTTTGGCGTTTGGTTTCCGGGTCTATGAGTTCTATCACCATACACTCTTACGTTCGTTTTTCCATTTTCGTGACGAGCAAACCTCGTATCAGTTATATTTTTTATACTTTCTATTTTTAAATCCTGCTCCCAAAACTGGAAACTGGAAAGTGGAGGCTAGAAGTGTGGGGCAAGGATGTGTCGGACGTCATATTCCAGCAAAATATTGATCCGGAACACACTTTTCGTGTAGCTAAAGCTTGGCTTCGAAACAACCAATTTGAAGTATTCAACTGGACCTCTCAATCGCCAGACCTCAACCCAATCGAACATGCTTGAGTTGAGATCAAGCCTGCGATTAGCGATACGCCAAGTGAGTGTCAAAATCTTAACAATTAATGGCATAAAGCTCAAAATTCCTGGAAAATATTAACGGAGCTTACTGCAGGTTGCAGCCCAAATGATTATATTTACTAAAACTTAGAAGATTGATATATGGTAAGAAATGTAGGAGTGATAACATTTCACTATCCAATAGACAGACATGATGACTATTGTAGAAGCTATTAGGAAGTAAAAGAGGAAGAGTTTGGTATGGGAAAATAATCTCAAATATCAATAGAGGATTTTTACTTTATTAAAACAATTGAAAAGTTAAGAAACCTTTAACCATTATTTATATAAAAACCAAGAATTTAAAACAAGCAGTAATGAAAAAATTTAAGAACAAAAAGTATACTATTCGATAATCGAATTACCCATAATTGGTTGTAGACATAAAAGAATACATAAAAAAAAGTAATTATAATTTGCAATTAATAATCATTGTTATGATATCAAATATCACATTTGTATGAGTTTTGGAAAAAATTACCAATCATTCGCACGCGCAAATTTTTATCAGCTTCCACTGGAAATAAATTCCATAAACTTTTTATGTTTCGAGCCAATTACGTAAATTGCAAAGCGGAAGGTAAGAGTCGCTACAGCAGCACGAGAACATTACGGTAAATGTAGTGAGTGGGGAAATCAATCATTAATGATTTTCTTTTACAATGGCCCTCAAAAGTAAAAGGACAACGTCAATGCGTGCCCAATTTATATTTTTAGTTGGGTTAACTTCTTTGAATTCAATATAATGACGAATTCATTCACAATTTGCTCATTTTTATACAGTGTATGGTTGAGTGTTCGTTTCGTGTGGCCACTTTGTTAAGTGCGGTTTTATTAAATTTTATTGTACTTGGTCACCACGCAACCGCGGGGATGAAGCAGCCGCTGATAATTTTCAATCAAATACCTTGACACAAAAGAACTTAATTAGGTCGCGTTGCCATTTCGAATTGTAGCACTACTGACAACAAAAAAAAAACAGATTTTTAATTTTTTTCTGCAAATTATGTTTCAAGTAGCCATAAGGGGGGAATTAATATAATTCTACCTATATAATTACTTTGCATCAAAAATATTCTTTAAAGACTGTTGCAAAAAAAACGAAAAGTATTGTTACGGGTGATTCAAGTAGTGGTACTTTTATCAATAGCATTTTTTTGACAGATCACCTATGAGTCGCGTCAAGCTGTCATGTTATTTTTGTTCAGTATTGTTCTGTTCACAAATTGCTAAATTTCTTTTACGAGAGTTCTCGTTCTATAAAGAGTATGTTCCGCGCGCTTCGCTCAATTTATGGTCAACATAATCATTAATAATATAACATAATAATAAGCATACTATTCGCAAGCAAAACTACCACCTGTGGGACGAAGAGCAACCTGCAGAGATCAAGAGCTACCAGTTCATCCAGAAAAAATAACGGTTTGAAGGCCCATTGAATCATCGGTCCATCAACAATTATCCCCGTGAGAACGTATCCGTCAATGGCAACCTTCATCGCCTCGTGATAGCCGGCCATTTGATGCCTGAAATTGAAGCTCGCGATCTCGGCGACATTTCGTTTCAACAAGACGCCACTTCCCACACATCGCTTCAATGAATGGATTTACTGAGAGAACATTTCAGTTAGCAGATAGTTTCACATTTTGGGCTGGTCGATGCGGACAACCCCGCCTTGGAGTAAAACATCACGCGTCTCATTCGCCAGTTACCAGTCGAAATGCTCGAACGAATCTTCGAAAATTGTACCCAACAGGTGGATCATTTGAGGCATAGCCGCGGCCAACATATATAATATAATCTTCAAAAAATAAATGCCAAAGAATTTTCTTTCGAATGATAATGAATATTCCTCATTAAATTTGAAGTTCCTGTTTTTTTTTCTTAAACAAGTAGGCAACTTTGAAATGGATCACCTATTATTTAGCCTCGAAGTTTGTAACACCCAGAAGAAAATGTGGGAGAAACTATAAGATATACACGAGTATGTAAATGATCAGTATCATTCAGCATCGATATCGAATAACTATAGCAAACACCTGCCATGCTAATTGAATGATAAAACTCAAGTCCCTCTGTTGAAATTTGACGAGGTATCTTCACAAACTTTGGCTCGAATTATTTCTTAAGGTAACGGTACAATCTGTGAAGAAACTGTTCAGATTGAACTACAGTTCAAATAGAATTCCATTTAGAGCAAAGTCTCCTGAGATCGTATGCAAATACCTCAGTTGAACTTGTTTGTTCGTTTAAACGAAATACATGCAAATGCGGAATTATTTTTACAACACACACATCTCATTTTTCATCCAATAGGAATGTGAATATAGAGCTTTTATATATTTCTCAGCTTTCTGGTGAAAATTCGTGCGTACTATTAAACCGCAGTATAGTTCCTAAAGTTGTATTTTCAATTAAAAAAAACTTCATGACAGTCAACTTCCAAACTGTTTTTAATACGAAAAATTTTACATTGCAAGCCACTTCCTTGAAAACTCGTGCTTTGAAAGGAATATAATAAATAAAGCTTCTTACTGAGAATTACAAGTTTCGCCCGAAAAATGGATTTAAAATGTAAACAATAGCGATGGCGCCGAATTCTAAACAAACGACAAATATAAATTCCGACGAAAAAATACCAACATAAAAACATTTCGATGTTAACAAAACCAATCAGCATCTGTGACTTTTGTCTACTCTTCGGAGCACAAATGCTTTATGTGCGTGCACATCACTTAACAAAGCCTAACAAAGGCACTAATACGCTTTGATTACTATTTTATTGTTTCGTTGCTGCCTTTCTCCTCACTATCCGGGAGGCTTTTTGCTAACTTATGGCCTACTTCAGTTGGTACTCACTTTGCATACGTTTAGGCGCGTCACAGAAGCCAATGTCAGGATACTGATGCTGTGCTGGAAGCAGCTTACAAAAATACCGTTAAGTATGCTGCTTACGCAAAAATTCTGCGTTCTTTTTGTGTAGTTAACTAACTACTTTGATTTTTTTGTTTTTGTTTTCGTTTTTATTTTAATTTTGAAATTCACAAACACTAATAACTTATATAAGCTTAATGTTGTGGAAAATCTATTTATGCGTTTTATGAATGTAGGAAGTTTTAACACAAGCAACTTATAAACACCCAGACACGCAGTCACATGCAGATGAGTTGAATAACACAACTACTAAAAAGCAGATAAAAATGTTTTCGCACTCGAAAACTAATTTTTGAATTTTTTTTTATTCGATTTTTTTTAACTGTTCGATTTTATTTCTAGCATTTCTAACGTTTATTTAATTAATTAAATATTACTCGATTTTCATATGGGCTTTCACCAGTTATTTACACAATACACTATCCTTTAATTACTATCTCTTTTTACTTAAAAAATAACCAAAACTTTGACGACTAATACACACATACTTTTCCAAAGATGCTTCATAGCTTTCGGTCTTTCGTCAATAGAGTAGTTCGGCAAACTTTGAGAACACAAGAAAACAATAATAAACAAACTGAAGGCATAAGTTTTCTGCCGAATGAGCAAATTGTGCATAAAATTCGTTTATTTTCCGAGCTAAAACTTTTTGCACTTTGTGTCCGATCGCATTTCCCTTGCAAAGCTCATTAACACATCAATACGTTATATTTTTACTCAAAGTAAGAGCTTTATATACCAGTAAGTATAGTTACTTATCAAATAAATCACTTATCTCAAATTGTATATTATGTACTTATGTCGTTTTAGCGGTCAGAAAGGTACTGGTTCACTTAATTTCGGAGTTTCGCTCAATTAGGTCCCACTACAACTGATATCAGCCGTTCACACACACACATATTTTGTGATTTATTTTACAAATAACAGTAAAGATGTGCTGCAGCCGACATTTCTTAAAGCACTTAAACACTTTTCAAACTACACATAGCCTCAAATAGTACTCCTGTACAGTTGAATTTTCGATAACGATTCCGTACGAAGAGATTACTTACACTCGCGCGCAAAATTCAATTTTCATTAAATTGTCGATTTCGTTTCGAAAAGGCGCACTCATTCAATATCCGCTGCACTGCCGACAATTACAACGCGTTTGACAGTGACACTGACAACGGCGACAGCAACGACAATGACGCTGACAACGACAACGACAACCATCGCATACGCGTACGAAGGCAAAGTGACGAAAATGTTGACGACTTTTTCCGTTTTGCTCACGCGTAATCGTTAACGTTTACCACCGTTCACTTTGAATTGACGTTAACTACTGGAAATGCTGTTAGCCATGACGTTGCTGATAAACGTAAGAACTGCGCGCAAAACAGCAAGCAACAAAAACTCACTCACCGCACGCATTGTAGCTGAGCAAAGGGACAACATGCGTCGCATGCGGCAATACGAATGTTTGATACGACACGGCCACGACAACATAACAGCTAACCGACGACCAGCTAGGCGCACGGCAGTCTACAAAAGCAATCGCTATGAAGCAAATGCAAGCATTAACATCAAACTACTGTTAGCCATCAAACTGACAGCGAATAGCGCTTGCATGGAATGCCTCCGCTTTGCTGCTTCACTTCCAACTTCGGTTGTTACGAAGCGCATAATGAAACTTCATTTGTGTGAAGGCGATGTTTTTCCTGTGCTGTTGCTTCGGTACAGAGTGGTTGAGTGCTGGTGTGAAGGCTTAGTGTGCACTTTACAGCTCTCTGTTAAATATTCTGCTATATTAACAGCTTCGGCTCAAGCGGTATCACATTGAACTAATAAGTGATAATACCGTTTCTAATTTTATTAACTCAGGCAGTACGAGATTTAAAATATTTGCTTTGAAGATTTTATTGCACTGAAACGCCTAACTTCTGTTGAATGAAAAGTGTCACCATTGGTGCACCTGCTAACATATTTATTTATCGAATTTAGTGTCAGTTATTATTAAGGGGTCAGTAGGGTAATATGGCCTGTTTTTTGACATTTTTTTTTCATACAAATATTTATTCTACAATAGAACTTTATCATGAGGTATATCGTGGAGTGTGTTAATAAATTTTTTCGGAATTTTTCGATGACATCTGTCGGAGGAATGGCTGGGTGAATGAGATGCGTTTTTTACTGGCGGACACGATTTCTCATGTTTGGATCATCTGAAACACAAAACCACAATTTATGTATTCTTAAAATGTACGTGAGTGGTTATCGTCCCTACTAGAATCATGAAAAAATCTTGACAAATAAAAAAGTAATTAACGTTTTTTTTTTTTTAATTTTTCCCCATGTATTTTACATAAAATATAGGGACGATAGCCAGGCGTTTGTGAACATTTCAAAAAACATTAAGCAAATCGTTTGAGTAGTTCGACCGGAATCATGTCCGCCAGTTTAAAGAAGTGCGTTTTGAAAAAAAAAACGCGTTTAAAGATTGAGGTGTGCACTCCCAGTGCTCTGAACGTCGAGCGGTATTATTATTTTTGGGTTTTTTCGAAATTTTCCAATGGTAAAGTGTGTTTCTACATTAATTTTAAGGGTATAAGGGAAGAGAAGATTACCCTACTGACCCCTTAAGGTATTTTCCATGTAAGCGAATGCTTTCATTTAAACCTCTTGATTTATATAGTAAATCTTCACACAGTTCTCACACACAAACATATTCTTATCAAATAAACTAGCTACATTCTGGCTATCAAGAGACCTAAAAATTATCAGGGACTTAAAGCTATTTTAAATCTAATAAAAACATAGCAACTTTACTAACTATGCATGATAATAAAATTCAAGATATTCATAAAGAATCGAAACCAAATTTGACTAGAAAATATCATCCAAGGATACAGCCATTAAATTTTTCCCATTTTTGACGGAAAGCGAAGTTTAATTAACTTTAATGAATCATGTGAGCAAAAAATAGTAAGACTTTGTTCATAATTTGAAATTATTAATTTGTTCTTCAAAATCTATGTCGTCCACTTCAAAGTAATCCCCTTCGGCCCCATTACTCTTCTGCCAACGTGTTTTCTAACATTCGAAACAGTTTTAAGACAGTTTTCGGAATAAACTTCAATGCTCGTATCGATTCACGTTTAATGGCTTTAATTGACTGAAAACGGTTTCCTTAGAGCAGTATTCGATTTTGGTTGAAAATTTGGCGAAAAACTCACTAATAATCAATGCAAAAACCAAAAGTTTATGGGCCATAATTTCTGTCTCTTTTTACGAATAGCACTAATACTCAAATAGTATTCTGTGTTGATAGTTTGTCCCGTATTTCTTATTGATTGTTTGGCTGGTTGTAATGAATTCAGAGTACACCACACCTCGATAATCGAAGAAAACTGTCAACATAACCTTGATTTTGACCTGCTTTGACGTGGTTTTTTCGCCTTCGGTTTACCACGATATATCGTCTGTTTCCGGTCACAAGCATAATTCCAAGACTCATCGTCAGTAATAATATGATTCAGTACATCCTGGCTGTCATAAAGCATTGTTCACAGACGTTATCGCGCCGGTGTTTTTCGAACAATTTTAATGAATTTGGAATCCATCGTACTTTCACTTGTCTTAGGTCCAAATAATATTTCAAAATAGTTTTCATTGATCCTCCTAGACTAGCCCTCATTTATTATCATATCCGAACTTTATACCGAATATATCGTCCTAGACTTTATTCCTTGAGAATAGTGTACAAAAAAAGCTGATATCGCTTTAGTATTATCATTCTTATTAATCTCAACAACAAATGGATGTAAGAATGTATAGTCAATATTAGCTCCAATCTCCCACGTTGACTATTATGTACAGTCTGCCATTTTTGATGGGAATATGCAACTAAATTTTCCGCTAATTCCGCATAAGCATTTTGGAGTATCAAAATGAAATATTTTGTGGACATTAAATGTTACCTTGATATTTTGGCTTTTATTGACCATTCTCTATTGAATTGCCATCTGGTGACTGTGATAGCAATCTGTACTAACAATATAAAGGGTACTTCAATAGAGACGCCACAAAAGGAGACCAATAGGGACAGCAAACGACTCAATATTTTTTCCCGCTATTTCAACATTTCTCTTCAATAAGGTTTGCCATTTCATCAGGGAACGACATTGTCTACCAAAACGTGGACTCAACTTTAAGAGCGCTACGTCCAATTTATGGCCATAATAATCGTCCTGTCAGATCAACAATTGGGCGTCTAGTGGGAAATTTAAATCCACATGCATAGTACCAAATCTTCCGGTGCCGATGAGGCAAAGGAGGTCCCGTAGTGTCGAGAATATTGCTACCACTAGGGCATCAATTAAGGATGACCCAAATCAGTCTCTCACACGTTGTTCTGAAGCCTTGGGCGTCTCCGTGACGTCATTGTGACGAATTTTTCCGAAAGATATCGGCTTACATCCTTTCAAGATCAAATTGACGCAAGACCTGAAGCCGCTTGACCACCAAAATCGTCTTACTTTCGTGAATTGGGCTGAGCAACAACTTGAAAATGACCTGCATTTTCATAGAAAAATCATTTTTTGCGATGATGGCCTCGTAAATAAGCAAAATATGCGTTGTTGGTCAGACAGCAGACAGCAATCCACACGTACTCCATGAGTCACTATAGTATCACGAAAAAATTACGGTTTGTGCGTCATTGGGCCGTACTTCTTCCATGATGATCAAAACCGGAAATTTACTGTGAATGGGAATCGCTACCTCTCAATGATAACCGAATATTTTTGGCACGGATTGGATGATATGGACTTGGACAATATGTGGTTCCAACAGGACGACGCCACAACCCACACAGCGAATGTCACAATAGATTTATTGAAAACCAAGTACAGTTAACGTGTTATCTCACGAAATGGCTGACTCGTTCGTGCGATTTGACGCCGTTAGACTATTTCCTGTATGGCTACGTCAAGTCCATGGTCTATGCCAACAAGCCAGAGGCGATTGAAGAACTTCGTACGAATACCGAACGTGAAATTGCAGCAGCATTGGCCGATTTATGCTTGAAAGCTATTGAAAACTGGGTTCAGGGCTTGGACTTTTGCAAGCGTACCCGTGGTAGTCATGCAAAAAAATCGAGTTCTGTACATAATGGCATCGAATGTACTTTCACAGGAATAAAGAACTTCATTGATGTCCCATAATCAGATGCTACGTTTCGGATCATAGTCTTCTTCCAATCATGATTTTTTTGCCGCAAAGCATTTCTGCGACCAATGTAACCTTTTTTCTATGTGGAATTTTGATAGTTGAATTGCGATTGCAGTAATGTTGCGTTTGATGCCAGAGCTCTGAAATCTCTCCCGTATTGTATTCAAGGTTCCATCTATTCCCTCTTTGAACAAATTTTTTTTTTAAATTTCTTAGATTAAGCAGAGTTGTTTTTTAAGGTTTATACTAGCCTTTTAGGAATCTTTAGAGTACGTGGTTAGAAAGGCTGCTTCAAAATACATACATTGAGGGAAAAGAATAAGCAACTGAATGCCTGATTACTACTCATCAGTGCCTTGCAAAACTTCGCAAAAAATGGTACAGACATATTTCTCAAAGTTGGTATTTCGGTTGGGAAAATCAAGCAAGAGAGTCACCGAATGCAAAACCATACCAGACAAGTTGAATTTCGACTTCGTACTTTTACACATACTTCAAATGATAATAAGTAATTAGAAATAATTAAAAAAAAACTCTTCTTTTTTAACGTTTTTTTTAATGCAGGTGGCATATGTTACATTACTGCGTAAAATTCATTATGTTCCAACTGTCACTTCAATGGCTAAACATTCCTACATTTCTTTTTAACCTTATCTACATATTAAAGTGTCGCGAAATTCCAAGTTGATGCAAAGCATGTGCCACCGAATTTGAATAAACGACCTTCTTTAACCTGAACGCGAAATCTCTACGTAAACCACTCACAGGCTAAGGCATTAGCGTCTTAACACGAACAGTGTGCCGCGGCAGCGTTTCAGAGTACGAAAAATAACAGCAAAGCTCCTGTGCACACTTGAACCCACGCACACAGCTACAGGCCCACATAGGCACAGCGCGCTGAAGAACAGTAATATTCCGACCTACCGCAACGGATGCGGTTTGTGCAGGCACACGAAATCACCCACACATACGAACACCCTCACAATAAACACACAAATACGATAGGCAAACAAACGCGGCAGTGAAGTCAAATATTATCGCTGAGCATGTGGGTGTGTGCGGTTGAGTAGTCGAAATTCGAATGTGAAAAACAACAACGCATTATGTGGACTGCTGCTAGCTGCAAGGCGCTGACAAACAACGGTAAAAACGAAGTGTTGACGCCGATTAACCCAATGAAAACAAAAGTGTGTGGAAAAGCAATGAAGGTGGCGGCACAGCCAGCGAAGCATGACAAGGCTAATGACGGTGGGTGGCCTCACCAATAATGAAGATGATGAAGTTGTTTACTAGTTACCATAGTTAATTTCCATTTTTGTTGTTGCAAGTAACATTAATGCCTTGAGTGAGCACATGTGCACGGAAATTGTGATTATGAAGAAGTTTTGACCTGACACAATGCTCTACATTCGATGTTGTGGCGATGTTTTCTTCTTCACAGTGCGCATGCGGGAGAGTAAATGAGTAAGCAAACATCAAAAGTGACGTTTTGTGAGTTTTTCTTGCTAACAGTACTCTGTGTAATTGATGCCAAAAATCAGCTGTTCTGAATTCCTTCAGTGATGCTGGAACATTGTTTGGTGCTGATGTTCACGGGAAAGGGCAACGAGAAAGAAATGCGAATTTTGGTTACGTTTTTAATTTTCTAAATTTGTTCATATATTTTATTTTAACGATATAAATTTTTTATAAGTATAGGTTTTTGCAGCGGGATAGCTTTCAAAACAAATACTGTAGCTTGACATTTATGTTCAGCATAACTCGGCAAATTAAAATGTTAAAGCTTAAAGCAAAAACAACGTTATATAGCTTCATAATATTTTTTTTTTGTTTTGATACAAGTAAAAATAACATTTCCATAATCAAATTTCCTTCATTAGAGAGCAAACAATCCTCCAGAAAGGTTACAGTCTTTTGATGCCTTAAGTGATTCCTCAAAGATGTGTTTTATGGGTCAATAGCTTATTAAAACTGAACTTAAACCCAACATTACCGGTAGCGCTGAGGCCTAAAAGCAAACGATTTAGCTTAGAAATTATATATATATGGGGGCAAAGTGGGTCTAATGATTACTTAGCATAGGTATACCACAAGCGCGAAACTTAAACTAGCCAGTATCCTTTTTGACAAGAAACCAACAAAGCTCTAAATAGTTTCAATGGAGAAACAACTAATTCAGCGCATGAAACACCATTTTCGTGGGAAGAACTTTTCATAACTGAACCTTATAAATGAATTTGCACCTCAAGTAGTCACCCAGTTTACATTATTTGTTTCTGCTGGACTAGCTTTTGAGGAGGCATTTCTAATCAGTTGTCTATATTGGTCACGCTATTGGTGAAATAAAGACAGCTATGGTGGGAAAAGTAGAAACAATAGACGTTTACCTCCTCGATAGACTTCTAATTAATCATCCAGAATGAACATCTACCCAAAAATAGGTTCAAACTCTAAAATGTATAACGTTTGCTAATTATCAAGACCACAGCATAAAGGGGGTATTCTAGTCTAGAAATTTAAAAAAATCAATTTTTTTTTATATATTTTCAAAGTTTAACTATTCAAGAATATGTGTACAAGACGATTTTTCAAAATTCAAATTATTTTCGGAGATATAGGCATTTTTCTGACCCGCCATCCAAACTAGTTCGGCCGGAACGCGAAACTTTAAACGCGTTTTTTTCAAAACTGACTTTTTCGGAACGATGCCCACGATTTCTCAGGTTCTACTGGACCGATTTACTTGAAATTTTTATAGAGTCTTCTTTATAGACTTGTCTATGGTTGGAACTAGCCCCATTAAAAAATTTTAATTTTTATTATTTTTAAAAATTCGAAATAGTCAGAAAAAGTGATAAAAAAAATTTTTTTTCAGGCAGTCGCCATTTTGTGAAAAAAATGTTTCCCACTCTTCCGTAGTTCCGACCATTGCGACATTATTCTAGATTAATAATCTTTTTTTCTTTTTGGTTTCAGATAACTAGGAGGGTTGAAATCATGGGCATGGTCACGTGGAAATTTTTAGAGACCCCCCACTTCGTCAGCTCATAATTTTTGAAATTTTTTACTTTTTTCAGTTTTTAATTTTTTTCTGTACTCTTCAAAAATTAGTTAATAATTAGTAAAAAAAATGGATGGTAAAAATATTAATTGCCTTTTTTTTACGAAACTTTAAAAATTACCTGAAATTCATGCTTCTAGACTAGAATACCCCCTTAACCATTTTATTAATAACTCCGAGTTTTATTAGAAACTAACTGACTCACTGAAATGTGTACCACCCGAAGGTCATCTATTGAACTATTTGACTCTTGTGAGTCAAGAAAGTTAGATTTTTTTCTGAGCTCTTAGTAAAAATTGCGAAAACATGTAAAGAATCTTAATGATATATTAATATAAAACTTACTAGGTAGAGGCACCTGTGATTTGAATAATTTTGAAAAATGGGCTTGGCGCCCCTCCTTAATAATAGTAAACACATCACCGAAACCTCCAAAAGTATGATAATGGGTGACACCGGATAAAACCACGCCCACTCCGCATTTAATGGCAATGTTATGGTATGTATGTGGAAACTACAATCAGCAAATCGGTAATCGGTTTGACACCGCCCATCTTTAGGTAAAATTCTATATCGCAGAGGCTGCTTTACGAATTTCAACCAAAGCTGGTACCTAACATGACTATGCCATTCCCATATAATGGTGTGAAAATGAGCGAAATCGAACGACAACCACGTTTCATTCTCATGTAATTAAATTCTAAATTCCATTTGATACAATGCGAATACTAAACAATATTTTCGGATTAAACTTTGCACAAATAGTGTATTTTTGATAGCCTTTAACATTCTTTAAAATTTATCATAATCGAATCATGATAGTTTAAGTCCCCAGATAAAGGTTCAGTGGTGTTTTTTACCGAAAAAAACGATCAATCTGTGGATATCCTAATGACACTGGGTGAGAGTCTTCTCCAGATGATAGTGTACCTTTCTCTAGCCCCAACATAATTAATATAAAAATTTTGAACTTCACAACGACTTTATACCGTATATGTCAGTCAATCTGCGAGCAATGAAATTCATAGAATATCTTTTTCGGGTAATAATATATCGTAATCCTATAAATGGATTAAATCGGTCGACATTACCCCTCGTCCCTATATGCACAATATAAGGATTTCAAACTTGCGGTCCCCTTTACACCGTACTGTGATCAAATTGAAAGTAGAATTTTTAATTTATACTTCGTGTTTTTCGAATCGATATAATTTTTTTCCTGTAAGTTGATAGTACTGTTAGTAACATCTATGCTAAATTTTACGTCAATAATTATTAGTATTTGAGATTCGCGTCGTTTTGTGAATTCTTCGATTTTTACTATTTCTGAATTTAAAAAGAAGTGCGATAATGCACCATCTCATAACGCATTGGTTATTTGGGATCATTTTGCCACATTTTCACCTAATATCGTGACGCAACCACCGCATTCGCTTGATTTGAACCAATGTAACTTCTGGCTGTTCAGCAAACTCAAAATACCACTCCGAGGACACCATTTGACTAAATTTAGGATGTAAAAGCTGAACCAAAGAAGTCTCTGATGGCCATCACGACGGAGGATTTTTCCAAGTGCTATAATGACCGGAAAATTCGTTGGCATAAGTGTATTGCAGCGGGAAGGGACTACTTTAAAGGAGATGAAATGGGCAAAATTAAATTTGATCACAGTAGTACAACTATTGCTCAATATATAAAATATATCTTATTAAAACTAAGCAAACGTATAATAATGGATATATCATAGCTTAATGGACTAGTACATACAAGTATAAGATGAGCCATTTTGGGGTTCCCTACATTTTAAAGAAAAAACACAGAAACTTCAAATTTAATGGGTAATGTTTAGTATCAGACGGAAGAAAATTATTTGGCATTTATTTTTTGCAGATTATCTTTTTCAAATATTAGCGGCGGCTACGTCTTAGATGCTTCATCCATTGAGTTACATTTTTTATACCTAATTCGAGCGTTTCGACTGGTTACTGGCGAATGTCACGCGCGCTGTTTAGCTCCAAGGCCTGAATCGAAGTGTTCTCTCAATAAATCCATTGATTGATGCGAAGTGTGGGAAGTGCCACCGTCTTGTTGAAACCAAATGTCGCCGAGTTCTCGAGTTTCAATCTCAGGCACCAAATAGTCGGTTCTCATGGTGATATAACGGTCGCCCTTGACGGTTGCGTTCTCATCATTTTTTAAGAAATTTGGACCGATGATTACACCGGCTCACAAACTACACCAACGCTTTGTTTTTTTCTGGAAGAAATGGCAGCTCTGCAATCTATTCAGGTTGCTCTTCGTCCCAAATGCCGCAATTTTACTTATTTACATACCCACTGACACAGAAATATGTCTCATCGCTGAAAGAAATTTGTCTCGAAAGCGTCGGATCTTCTTGGAACTTTTGAAGAGCCCATAGAACGAAGAGATGTCAGCGGCTTTAGTTCTTGCACAAGCTGTAAGCTGTATTTTTTATGCCTTCAATTTAAGATTTCGAAGTAAGATACGCGAAGTAGGTCCATACGCCAGTCCAAGTTCAATACATAACATGACAGTTTGGCACGACTAACGCGTGATCTGTGAATCGAACGCTATTAAAAATAATTGGATTATCCGTTATAATGATTTTCATTATTTTAGCAGACCTTAAGCCGCATATGTCGGCCAAAATGTGTGTATTATCTTCGTAAACTTGCGTGGATACTTAATGTCGCAAGTTAACGAAGTCATTCCACACCTTCTCCTTGTCCAAATACACCCAATGAAATCATTTGCGATATTATCTTTGCCTTAAAGACTTTATTTTGGTCAATATATGTATTATTTCACTACTTCCAAAAAAACACAATGTTGTTTAGCGCTGAATATGAATGAATTGATAAATAACATGGTCCAAGACCTAAGATTCCAGATATGAAGAAAAATATAGTAATGAAGCTAAGTGATCCTAATGTTTAATAAATTACGAAACATGATTGTAATCCTTCCACTCTTTCGTCAATTAGTAATTGTTGAACATACGCGGTCGTAGTTTTCTGACATTTCTTCCAATGGTTAACAAGTTATTAATCTCAAAATGACACTGATCTCTGGCACTGATGATGGAAACTGTAAATTTCGTTTTGTAATATAACAATATTTCCTGATGATGAAAATTCCTCTGATGTCAATATATCAATAATATTATAAGTGATGCGGTAAATTTGACTTAACATATTCAGCGGTCCTGTATTGGCTTTTTTTCATTGTAACTGTATCAGTACAAATACTGCACACCCACAAAGAGGGCTGCAGATGTCAATAGCCAAAAAAACGTGACAAATATTCGTGAAGTTTTGTTGAGTGACCGTAAAACGAAATTGACTGGCATCTCAAAGGAACGCATAGGTCAGATCATCTACGTACTTGTGTAAATGAAAAGGCTGTACGCACTCTTTTTTAACTTTAAAACGCTTTCAGCTTTTGATACGACCGATAAATTGAAGTAACTGAGCTATAAACTGGTTACAGCGACAGGAAGTCAGATTTGTATGGCCAGCAGGAAAAAGTTATCACTCGCGAGGAGGTCAAAATGGAAGAGCGCACATTTTGAATTCCTACAAATATCGATAGATAGAGACTGATAGAAGACAAAAATGTTAGATAGAAATTTTATATGCAAAGGAATTATAGTTTTTTCTTTGATTTAAATTCAACCTTCTCTCAGCCTATAATATATACATCTTCTAACCAACCGGTGATAATACGGTCATATCTTGATATTAAAAACTAAAAAGCCGAAAATCCTCTTGAGTGGTAAGTAAATGTTTATTTTTGCCTGAAAGCCGTCTCATTGATGTGGAGTATTGTACCAAGAATGTTTGTAACCAAACAAAGTTAACGACTTACTCAACCATATCATCCTTTAATTATAAATCGTTCTAATATTCGTATTAACACGCGGCATCGAAGCTCAATCAATGAAGCACAGTTTATATCAGTCGATACTAATTTGACGGTAAGCACATACCCAGAGCCATCGGTTCAGAAGCATAGGTATATAATGAGATAGATCAGAGTGTCACGGAGTGGCCAACGCTTCGTCGCCATAATGCAGCCGCTGCACAAAGTAAGGTTTCATTAACACGCTCATCCAAAGCCGTGACAGTTGCAATTGCCATGGCGCTGGCAAATCGATCCCGAGCAGCGTTTAACTGGCCGTTGTGCAATAACGTTCGCCTCCATTGTTTACACTTTGTCACGCGTGCAGCGTTGGGGCACACAGATTTGGTACCGCGCCCCACAATCCACAAAACACACACACACTGTCCTTGGGCTTTGGGCGCCGCACATTGCCATGTCAGACAACATCGGAGCGCTTATTGCAACTTCAAACGTGATGGCTGCGGTCATATTTCAAACGCGTCAACGAATCGCAAGCGCGCATACGTGCAACAAAAGCAATGCCCACATACACATACGCCATCACACAGACACACATACTCATGTACGGCCAGCCAAATGAAAGCAATATTTTCTGGTTCACTACCGCAAAGATCAACACTGCGCTTCACAAATATACATATACATGTATACATGTATATTTGCTTATGTATGCGTGTGTGTGTGTGTGTTTAAAGTAACGCGCTCGGCAGGTCCACCCTCTTTTCAGCTTTATTGTACATATTTACTATTGACATTCCGACATATGAGTACACATAATCACTCATATGTGTGCGTGTGCCTGTGTGTGTATAAGTGCGCTTGGATGTATTGATCCTTGGGGCACTTATAATTTAACTTTTTCGCTTGTTGCATTCGTTTATTTACACTGATTTGTTTGTGTGTGTGTGTGCATATACTGATTTGTTTGTGTGTGTGTGTGTGTGTGTGTGTGTATGTGGGTGTATTACATTTCGCTGCAAATTGTTTATACCACTAAAAACACTAACAACACCCTGGGTTTTCGCTTACATTTGCCATTCCCGCTTTCCATTCAATCATTCTTGTTGACTTCCGGTGCGCAGTGATTTGTAAATCCAGTTAAAATGTTTCGGACTTTTCAAATTTGCTTTGCATATATTCGTTTCCTCCCCTTCCCCTTCACAGTTATTTTAATTTTTATTATTACAAATACCCTGCGGCCACTTCGGTGCTGAAGTGGAATTTCTCAATGAAGCCAAAACAAAGCTTCACGGCTGTATGCTTGTGTGTTGTTGCTGTTTTGTACCCTCGCAACATTCGTGGGTTTAAAAGATTCAAATTATTACTCATTAGTTTTGATCACTTAACGGTTTAAACACCAAAAATAATATAACGGTCTGCGTGTTTGAACTTTGACAGCGCAAAAGATTGCGAAGTATGAAAATGGAATGCGCGAGGAAACTAGACAAAAATTATGATTAATAATAGTATTCTAAAATATAGAAGTGGCTCTAATATCCCATAAAATTAAAGAACACCAAATAGTATGGCTGCGAGAAACTATAGCCCATTTCGATTCTGTTGATCACTTGTTTCTAATAAACTTTTAACACCCCAAAGCTCACAAATTCCACCATGAACGAGACCATTTCTCAAATACAGGTTTCTAAAAACTTAATATTTCTAGTCGGAATGAACAAGCACTAGGGTGGTCCTTATATGTGTCAAAAAATTTTTTTTGGAATTTTTGTCCGGGCACCATCTCAATTGCTTTTCTATGCTAAGAAACACTCTCAGTATTTTTATTTAATTTTTAAAATAATATTTAGAGGTCGCTACCAATGTTTTAATTTTATTTTAAAACAATAAAATCACTATATTAATCACTAACTTTTATTTATTGATATAAAACATTTACATGCAAAATTTAAGTAAACAATACAAATAAGAGTATGTTTTAATACTGAAATTGTGTAAAATCAGGATAGAAGTGTTGATTTTTTTGAATCAGGATATTTCTGTCTGTAGTCTTTTATCAACAAAAGCAAATACTGCTTTTGCTCTTCATCGTTTGTTATCAATTTATTATATTCCTCCATTAAGGCAAAACCACGCTCAGCAATATCATTCACTACCCGCATAGAATGGACGATTGCTTTTGCAGCCTTAAAATCAGAATCATCTTTCCAAGTTTCAACGTCTTTACTCAAAAACTGTGATGAGATGCCCAGTATATGAAAAAATCGTAAAGAGTTGCTAGTCACAAAATATTCTATGCTTTTTTCACTGATGTGTTCGACATCAATGCTTTTTCTTTTTGGACAATTCGCTACACCTTTGTTTTTTTAGTGCATTTACCATCTTTTTCTTATCTTGAGCTGATAGTTCGTCGTCGAAAAATGCAAAAGACACCAACTCTTCTGATAAGTACCATAAATGGCCCAGTATTTTTTTCATAGTAATTTTGGCAATTACTGGGTTTATATTTTTAAAGGAGTCAAGGTCTTTTAATAATTGTAAGTCGTTTCTTGGTGCTGAATATCCAATAGCAGCTTGAAACCAGTATTTTACATATATCATGATTGTAAAAATACATATATCTTTGATTGCTTTTTCTTCTTTCTTTGAAAGCTTAAACTGATGTCGAAAAAGGAAAATTTTCAAGCAGTACATGGCTTTAGCTATCCACCTAGCGCGATGAAGGCCAGCAGGCCTCCTAAATGATACTCCTTTTTCAGGAACTCCTCCCAGGTAAATGATCGTAAGATTCAGCAACTCTTTATAGTCATCTCGAGGTTGATATATTTGGAGTTGGTTTTGTGTAAAAGAAATCTTGTCTTCAGCAATATTTTCTATGATCTTGAAGGACGTGGTATCATGAATTACTGTTTAATAATCATTTTGGTCAATTTTTTCCCAATTTTTTTTAAACCTTTTAAGCAATAGAATATCAGGCCCACTAGATGGACCTAGAGCTTGATCAAAGGCAGCTTGTAACATAATTTCCCCTACATGGTGGCGACAGGGCAGCCAAAGCATATCTTTTTTCATTTTCTGTTCCAGAAGAACACAAGCTCCATTTATCAGACCGGTGTTTACAGCTGTAGTGTCAAAACATAAACATTTTATTTTATCGCTTAAACCCCATGAAGTTATTGATTCGTAAACAGCTGATGCACAAGCTTTCCCTGTTCCACAATTCAATTTTGGAACCGCTAAAAGCTGATCTACTCCAAGTCCCGACACTAAAATTGGTAGACGATCTACAGTTTCGGGACCACTTATGTCTTCAATTAACTTGCCATCCCAATGAATCGTTAATGGCACATCAGGTTGAAACTCGTTTTTAAGAGATTGTGCAATTGCTTTTCGATTTTTTAAACGATTTCGACGTATTGAAGATCTATTAACATTAAACTCTGACGGGTGACATCCAGCACTTTTCAATGTAGATGCTATAACCACAGCAGCTTTTCTGTCATTTAATTTTGTGACATCAAGGCTAGCAGCTAAGTGGCTATTTATTACTTCTTTTCGAGCTCGTTTTTTTGGCGGTTGCACTTTTGAAGGTCTTAATGAAACTTCAAAATCAGATGCACTAGTTTCTTCGCTGGTAGTTGAGGAAGAAAGTACACATTTTTCTGTCAAAGCTGAAATACATCTGTTTTCTCTTTCACGTAACTTTTTGAGGCGTTTATCTTTCTTTTTCAGTTCCTCACTTTTTCTCAAACTTTTTTTGTCTATTGAACCTATTAAACCAGGGCGATCTTTCTGTCGTTGTGCTGATAAAAACTGCTTATCCTCTTCTACAGTCAAAATATTTAAAGCTTCAGAATGAGCAATATCAAACAAATCTTCTAATTTTTGTTGCCAATCTCGCTCTTTTTTCTCTATTGCTTTCGAACGTTTTTTCTTGTTCTCCTTTTTTTTTTAGATTCTTCCACTCTATGAAGTATTTTTCTATTTTACTGATAACATGTATTTTCAATCTTGTTGGTATACTAGCTTTTTCCCATAAATTCATGACTTCACCAGCAGCCACAGTAGCAGAATCTCGATCGGTTCTTTTTTCTTCACTTTTATAGTAAAAAAATAAACGTAACACCTCACCAATAGAAGGTAATTTCGATTGATTTAGATTTGGTATTGACTGACCGATTAACCAAACGTTGGTTTTATTTCTAGTTAATAAACTACCGCCACTACTTGTTGACGCCATAACAAGTTGAAACAGAACGTATGGATTGGAAAAGGAAAAGCACGTGTGTTCTGTATATTTACTAAATTCGAACTGAGAGTACTGAAAAAGAAAGGTTTGAAAGTTTCAAATGAAATGCAATGTACAACTATGTAAAAATAATGGCGAAAAATTTAAAATGCGTTACAAAAAAATCTGAAACTAATTATATAACTTCATAGTTATAATGTCTATAAAACTGCTTTTTTCAAAGTTCGACTTAAGGTAGCAACCTCTAAAACTATTCAAAAAATAAATTTTAAAAATTCTTATTTCTTATTTTAGGGTAGAGAATCATATTACGGGGTGCCCGGTTAAGTTCTAAAAAGTCGAAAAATAAGGACCACCCTAACAAGCACCATATTCGACATACAAAGTTTCTTATCAAGATATAAATGACTGGAAGAAGGTAAAAGTAACTGTTAATATCTAGTCACGCCTACTTCCCAATAAATACTCTTCACTCCGTACATTGAATATAACCGCTTCGCTTCGTAATTTTGAATATTACACAAATAATGATTTTTTTTTTATTGAAATTTTTAAACTAAATTCAACAACTAAATATAATGATATTTGTTATTTTCTTAGATTCGTAATAGGTCATGAAACGTTGTTCTTTTAGTCTGCGCCTGCTGTTTCTAGTCCCTCATAGTTGTCGGGCTTCACTGTTTACACGATTTTTAACCTTTTTGCATGTTTCGATGCAGTTTAGCGAATGACTTCCCGAACCTTTTTTAAATAAAGATTACGATGCAGATCTGAATTGCATATGTACTATGGGGCATTTAACATTTTTCGCAGAACTTTGTTTTGGAATCTTTGAACTTATAATGAATGAATAACCTTACTGTATTTCTTTCATTTTCGCCGCTTTAGTTTCACCCGAACTCAGAGCACTCTTACTTATTTCCCTTTACATCATTTGCAAAGAAGTCGCTAACCTCGAGACATACAAGCAAATAAGGAAGTGTGCATTCACTTGACTATTATTTACATTTCAGACACATATGAGTATGTAACAGAGGAAATCTTTTAAAGGATATTTCGTTGACTGCTATTTTTTTTTAATAAAAATGCACAAATATTCAAATATAGCAAATATTTTATCAATATTATTCTAGACACTTTTGGGTGATGAATATACTACATTAGTATATAAAAAGTAAGAGTAATATAATTTATTTACAAAAACATATAGTACAATAATTTTTAAGAACATTCTAATGTGTTTTATTTAATACTAGCTGACCTCGCAGCCGTTGTCCTGCGTGAAATTATGTATTTTGAAATGAAAAAAAAAGTTAAATTCATCATTTCATTTTTGGTGTTTTTTTTTTTTTTTTTTTTTTTTTGTTTTCAATGTAACGCAGCTTTATAAACAACATTTTTGGGTTTCTGTTCCGGGGTACAGAAAAGATGGTTTTCCAACTCGTGAGCACACCACGGCCGTGTGTAGCATTTCCAAATTTATTTCTCACACTATGCGACTATCTTTAGGTCCTGTTGATTGTCATCTCAAATGCAATTTTCACTGGAAACGGAATACGTTTGAACTGAAATGGGAAATCGCTAGAACTCATAGGAACTCGTAGAATCAAGCATTCTCCCCCTTGTATTCGATAGGCACGTCACAATCAGTCGGGTTCCATTACACAGTTTCGGCCCATGAAGATTGCGAAACATAATAACGACGGATCCTACTTTGAGACGCAAATGATGCGATGGCATACCAAGCCTGTCCAAAGAATTTAGAAATACCACTGGATAATTCACGGCGTCGTCTTCATTGTCAAGACGATCGACCGATTTGTATGAGCGCAAGTCTCCCGGAATTTGACTTTGAAACTTCCAGTTTAAGTCAACAACATGGGTTTTTTTGGCAGCTAACATTGCGCGTGCACTTAAGGAATCGTAGTTACAATAATTTGGCCAATATCCGAACATTTGTGATGAGTTCATCTTTAGTGAATTGATAAAAGGAAGATGGAATTGATATCGAACCACCGGAAGTATCAACCGAAATTGTACCATTTCCAATTTTTAGCGAAGACGATGCAAAATGTCTTTGGCAATGTCGATGTTTATATCGAAAAGTATGCGAACTTCTTTTTCATTTCAGTGATTGGCGTGTTGCAGGAATTGTAATTGCTGGCTTACTTCTCCAAAACTTGCACACATCGAACCAATCACAGTACGCACTGACTCAAATGAAGTTGAACCGCGTACATTAATCAATAGCAACCGAAGGTAGAATCAATCGTCGTTTTTCGGGTGGATTGTGTAAATTCGTCCCAATGCATTAGTTGATAACACACCTGGATGTCAATACACTGGTTGGCCTTGCTTTTTGCGTAACTATTTCTTCGACGATGCATTCCATGCATAATATCAAGGTATTTCCGAATAGAGCAATGTTCTCACAAACAGATCACTGACGAAAATTGAGAAAAAATCGTCAATATTAACTTTGTTGCTGGGGATATTTTCACTGGCTATAATGTATTCTCTGGGTTGAAATACACTCTTTGGCCATTCTCCAAATTAACTGCGAGACGCACAACAGTCGGAAAATGTTCATGAATTGCAAAAGTAAATACCCTACGAAGCGCTTTATTGCAGTTCACGTACTGACCCTATCGTTTAAGACCAATAACCGCCATGTTGTTTCCTTTGGTGACGTACTTTCAAATGTATTTTATCGATTTCACCAAACTGCAATACTAAACACTGATATGAGTTTTCAACTTAATGTGTTGTCAACTTCGATATTCACGTTTCTAAGTTGAATGCTGAATGTTCTGCCATTGTCGTCTGGTGAGCGACGCCGATAGAGTTGATATCCATCATTTCCAGTTGGTATTTCCGAAAGAAAAGCACATGGATAGTGTTTCGTGCATTTATTGTCAGACATACAAACAGAAAAGAGATTGTAGTGTCCGCAAGGTCAATGCACCATATTGGTTTCCACCACTTCATATTATACTGGATCTTTCTCTACATCAGGAATTTCCGGAGAAATGATTTTATCAATTTGATCTGGTGTAACCATCATCCAAATAAGAATGTGTGCGTGCGGAAAACCTCTATTTTGCCACTCCACAGAGTACATCTAGCATCCAACTGCACCACATACACGTTGCTTCAAGGTAAAGTCAAACAAACATCGTAACTGTTGTTTGAAAAGTCATGCTGTGACATCGTGAGATCGTTTGCTGATTAACCGCGATCCATAATTCCGCACGTATGTCACCGCATCCTGGGAGAACTTCTTGCCTTGCCTTGCCTTGGGCTGCCATACTTTGATGGCAAAAAGAACACCGACCGATATTAGGGCGACGTCTTGGTGGCCTCGTAACAAATTTCAATCTGCAATTGACCTCTTTGTGTGAATCAAACGTAAAGTTTTCATAGAATAATTTTCAATAATTTTTATTTTGAATAGCCGGAATAAAAAAAGAAACGACCGAAATTGAACTATTCAAATAATTTACAAATAAATATTGAAAAACAAAACAAACAAAAATTTAAAAAAAAAAAAATTTATAGAAAAAAGTTACGTTTTGGAATCATCCAATTTGCCGACTTTTCATGAAAAGCATAAGATATTTTTATTTCTAAACCTTCCTTGATCCACAACGAACAACCTCTTAAAATTTTATCAAGATTTGTTCAGCCGTTCTCTTAGCGTTACTAACGAACAAACATTCATTCGTTTGTATGTGAAAAAGAAAAAAGCTGTTTTTAGGGATTTACCGGCAATTATTCGAACTTTTTCTCCGCAGAAACCATCCCTGAACCTCAACGAACAATTTAAAAAAATGATTATCAAATTTGGTTCAGTTGTATGAAAGCTATAAGCGTACATACATTTTGACGATTCATTTTTATTTATACATACATACATATACATACATATGTAGACGAAGTACAATCTATATAATAAAGTTTTGAATATATGTACAAGGTTTATCCGGAATGTAATAGGACTGAGTCGATTTAAAAAAAAAAATGACTGAACCAATCTTTACAATTCTTTAAAAAACTTTCAAAATAGGCTTCTTCTGCATCGATGCAGCGCTGCCAGCGCGATTTCCAAGCATTCAAGGCGTCACAGAAGGCATATTACGGAATAGCCTTGAGAGCCGAGGTTCATGCTGCTTGGATACCCTCTGTCGTCTCAAAATGCTTGCCTATCATCGGTATTTTCAGGCAAAAAAACAAAACAAATCTGGACAGGAGGGCGGCTGTGGAACACACTTCCACTCACCGCAATTTCTGGTCGTCAGTGAGCACTTTTGGGACCATCTTCGCACATACCTTGCGCATGTTTAAGTACTCCGTCACAACGTCGTGAACCTCAGAAATTGATAGATTTAACATCTGGCAATTAAACGAATACAGTTAAGTTAGTAGACGGTCTGAGTTCAAAGCTTTGCGCACACGAGTCGAGGTTTTGTTTGTCGAAATCGCAGGTCTCCCAGCACGGTCTTCATCAGCGACTTTTTCCCGGCCATCCAAAAACGGCCTGGTGCCACCGATAACACCACTTCTTGCTAAAGCATCATCTGGGTAAGCCTTCTTGATCATATCAATCGTCTCTGTCGCAGATTTACCGAGCTTCACACATAATTTAATCGGTTACCTCTGCTCTAACGAACGCTGCATTTTCACCACTTGCAGAAACGCGAAAATTTATGTCCTGACTCTCCCGGTGCTCGAAGACAACTGAGCCACGCGTTCGTTAGCTAGGAACGCCCTCCACCGAAATCAGTCGGTCCTCGCACGCTCCGAAATACAGTCTCGGCGAAAGAAAATCAGTCCTATTACTTTCCCGACAAGCCCTGTAATATAATTTAAATGGCTTCGACGACTTCTTTTCCGGAACGAATTTACCGAATCCAATTTTCCTGCTGTGTGGCAGTAGCCTCATTTTGTTAGAACCAAATGTTATGAAGATCAACTTCGTCCAACTGCGGCTACAAAAAGTTGGTTATCATCGATCTATACCGCTCTCCATTGACAGTAACAGTTTCACCAGCTTCATTTCGAAAGAAGTATGGACCGATGATTCCAGCAGACCAAAAGTCACACCAAACCGTCAACTCAGGTATGTAAGTATTGTTCATGGAGAAGTTGCGGACTTTCTTCGCACCAGTATTGAAAGTTTGTTTATTTACTAAACCACTCAGATGAAAGTGAGCCTAATCGGCGAAGATGATCTTCTTACAAAAATGATTATCATTGTTAAGTTGTTCTAAGGCAAAATCTGCAAATTTACGACGTTAGTGGTGGTCCAATGCCTTCAGTTCTTCAGTGAGCATAATTTTATACGGATGCAAGCCCAAATCCTTACTCACAATCCGCCGTGACATATTAAAAATGGCCGAAACGACACTTAAAAATTATATCATCCCTATTTGGAAACTCTGTGTTTTTGATTTCTCTAGAAAAAAATTGTAAAAAATCCTTTAAAAAACGGCCGCCACATGGGATGACTAAAACACGTTAAATTAATAAACTTCTGTGACCTTATTGGAAGAGACTTACCGCCCTCCCAGGTGTACAAGATTAAACTCCAAACTGTAGCGTAGATGTACGAGCCGAGCGGCTGATTAGCATTAGCTTCGAGTTTCTTCCATATTAGTGTAATATACATATCTGCCAGGTTACAGCGGAATCCACAGAAACTGCAGTCAAACAGTCACTTTGAACTTACTGTTCGCTCACACTCTGCTTATGGATAACTAAACGTCAACGCGTTCTAAAACTTTTTTCAGTCGGTCGATAATACTCTTTGTGCTAATCTCACTTTATAAAGAAATAAAAGTCCACCATTCTTATTGAGTGCAATCAAAGTGATACCAATTAATCTAAGATGCAGAGCACGATGATAATATGCTTATGAATTCTAGACAATACACATCCTATTCGTATACTAAGGTAACCAAGGATTGTGTATGTAGTCTACTACTAAGGGCAAATGTCATTTTAATTTAAATTTCGCGCGAAAACCCATTTTTTTAGGTTGGTTGACTGTGGATGATATCTGGCCAGAACAGCCGTCAAAAACTGACTAATAATCGGCTATCACGTTGAAGCAGGTCAAAAATAAAGTTGTGTTGACAGTTTTCTTCGATTATCGAGGTGTGCTGCACTCCAAATTCCTTCCGACCGGTCAAGCGGTCAACAAGGCATACTATTTGAGTGTTATTCGTCGATTGCGTGAAGATTTTCGAAAAAACAGGCAAAAATTATGGTCCGCTAACACATATTTACCTGATTTAGCTTCGTGTGACTTCTGGCTATTCAACAAACTCAAACGACTGCTCCGGGCAAACCGTTTTGAGTCAATTAAAATCATTAAACGTGAATTGCCGCGTGCATTGAAGGCTATTCCGGAAATTGTTCTTAACAATTTATTCGAGGATTGGAAAAAACGTTGGCAAAGGTGCATTGGGGTCAGAAGAGATTCATTTAAAGGAAACAACATTGAAGAATAAATTCAAAATTTTAAAACTATGAAAAAAGACATACTATGTACAGCAATCGCGACTTCGTTGGTTTTCTGTCATTACTGATACTTTGGTTTCAAATTTCATTCGAAATGTAAAACGCGGGAAAACTAAGGAAATCCCGCTAATTAAAATCACTTACTTTGTGCTTCTTAATGGTCAAGTCACGTCCAAATCAATTTCAGACCCTTAGAACGACAAAGCCGAGTGTGTCGTTAATTAATTTGTAATTAATAAGTTGTAAAAATCATTTTATTGTTTTATTACACACTAGCCGAAGCTAAACCGTTACGCTGGTTGACACAATTTCCCAGAAAATAATATCCACAGCGCAGGTCATTACTGCGGTTGAGTGTATTTCCTGCTCGGCTTTGTAATATTATTTCACTTTGCCGAAGTTATCGAAATGCCTTTGGTCAGAGATATAATCGCTGCAATTTATACGCCATATATGTACATATGTATGTACGTGTGTGTTTGTGCGTGTGCACTTGTTCGCAACAGCACGCAACTGTGCAGCAAACACCATAAATCATTTGTACGAAAATAGTGTCCAAAGCTTGCTTTTCAGTCCGAAAATTCTCTGAAGTTCGTGAAGTGCTCGTACATAATAAATTCATAAGTGGAAGCGGAGCGGAGATGAATGCTATTGTGTTCCTACCAGAGTTTTGTTTCTACCTCAACACTGCCAGTGCCTTTTGCACAATGAAAAAAAAAACACAACAACAAAGTCACAACATTCTGAGTTAATAAAATACACTTGCCACACCGCAAAGGCAATACAACAACAGCAGTAACAACAGCGCGATAAAAGCAGAAGCATGTCAATAGACCAAGCCAATGCCTTACACTCAGCCTAGCGCTACTAGACATACAAGCCGCTGTGTGCCTCGGTATGTGTGTATGAGTGTATATTCATGTAAATTCTCGAGAACACATACACACGCGCGCTCGAATGTCAGTGGCTAATAATAAATAGTGGCATCTTCCGGTCACTTTGTTTTCACAACATAACTCAGCGCCAACGCCGACCAATCGACAACACACACACTCAGCCATTCAAGTGTTCCCAAAGTGGGTGGGACGGGCGGAGATATTTACATACACCAAAATATATATGGACACTTGTCCGTATTGTTTGTAGTTTCTGTCTTGTCGTGCGAAAGTAAAAAAGCGCAACTTAAATTGAAACTGGCCGTACGTCGCCGGCCGGAAGCCACATAGACACGAACCACATATGTATGAAAGTAATAATGAAGTGGCATGCAGCACGCGCGCTGCCCACACCTTCTGCATTCCGCACAGCCGAACATATGTTGACGGTGTATATGTACATATGTGGTTACGTAAAAGTGTAAGCGTTCACATTCACTCAAACCCGACTTATCGCCTTTCTCCATCGAACACACTCACGCATATACGCATTGGCTTTATTTCATGCGGGCGTCCACCGCTGCTGGCATTCGCTCTGCGTCGCTTGTACTAGTGACCATGTACGCCTTGCGCCTCCATATAGCGGAGTAATCATAATGCCATAACTGTGCTGATAACGTTAGTAGGCTTTACCGGTTAACATGTTGAGCAGTATGGCAGAGCGGCGGACAGTTCTACTTGGCTTCGCAGCGCTTTTGGTTGGTATTTTTAAAGTGTCCATTCTACTTTAAAATAGCCATGGACGCTTTATAAATATTAATTACACGTTGAGTGAGACTAAATATTGCAGGAAATACTATTAACGATTTAGACAACGTACCACTTAATTACCTGTTATTGGTCACTCTGCAAAAAGAGGAAGCATACTTAATATTATCTAATAAAAAGTTGTAATAGCTCTTCACTACTTCAATAAATTCAATAAATCTGAAATTTAAAATTTTGGGTGTTAGAGCTACAATCAGAAGGTATCAAGATTGAGTTTCACCTTCTGATCAATATCAACTTTGAAGTATAATTTCTTCAGGTCATTGGAAAAATGGATCGACTGCAACGAATTGGGTGTAGCACAACATAAATCTGTGTTGATCGTGGTAAATATAATGGCAATATAACAAATCATTAGAGCTTGATGCAACATTTTCTAGACTATAGTATACCACCTCATAGGCAGGACATTCGCCCTTTCAATTCAAAACAAACTGCTTATATGTAATTAAGCCCTTGTATGTATTCATCACTTCCAAAACAAAATACTTTGAAACTTGGTAATTGCTCCTTGATGCGTCAGATCTGCTGATTTACACGTTGATCTTGAAGTAAATTCTTTGCTTTTTTCTTTTATCCACCACTTGGATCTCAAATAGACTTTCGTGCATCTCCAAAGGACAGAGGTACCGTCTACTAAATTCTTCAACTGTTTCCCTTACTCTGAGCATATTTTGGTCTCAATGGAGATCGTTTTTTCTCACATAGAAAGGTGCACAGCTATGGAATTCTGTACTGAAAAGCTTGAATAATATTAATTTTCAGCTCAGTTGAACATAAGTAATGTCTTTTAATGCTGCTCACCCTACAGACTAAAACGCCCTCATGATCGTAGAAGACTGGATCTTCTTGATTTCACTTGGTCTCTCCGTGTACGCTTCTAATTTAAGCCCCAGAAATTTTGCACTGGTGTTTGCTGGTATCAATAAGGAAGGAATATTTCATCTCTGGGAGTATACTCCACTTGAATGGACTTTTTGTTATTGATTTGGATGAGCAATGATTCTTGAGAAGCCAATTACTTCTACAGTTTCCTGGCGGCGGCAGTAGTAGTTTGCAGAAATTTTAGAGTCTGAGTTGATAATCTTCAATAACAGTGTACAGCTGCTAGTCGGCATACTCTGATATTGATACCATTGGCCTCAACAACCGCGCCGTTAGTTCTGCTTTCTCGAGATTGGATAAGAAAGCGAAGCAAATGGATCTGGGGTGAACGAGGGCAAGACGAAACATCTCCTATCATCAAAAACGCACTCGCGACTTGGCTCCCACGTCACTGTTGCCGTTCATAACTTCCAAGTTGTAGATAATTTCCTCTATCTTGGAACCAGTATTAACACCATCAAAAATGTCAGCCTCGAAATACAACGCAGAATAACTTTCGCCAACAGGGACTACTTCGGACTGAGCAGGCAAAAGAAAAGTAAAGTCCTTTCTCGACGAACAAAGACAAAGCTCTAAAAGTCACTCATCATTTTCTTCCTACTATTTAGTGCAGAGGCATGAACGATCACAACATCTGATGGTTCTGCAGAAGATATATGGTCCTTTGCGCATTCGCAAGGGCAAATACCGCAGTCGGTAGAACGATGAACCGAAATATTCGATGACATTAACATGGTTCAGCGAATTAAGGGACAGTGACTACGCTGGCTAGGTCCGTCCTCCGAATGGTAGAAAACTTTCCAGCTCTGAAAGTATTCGATAGAGTACCTGCCGGGGGAAGCAGAGAAACGGACCTTCCGTTAGAAAGATCAGGTGGAGAAGTACCCGACCACACTTGGCACCAAACAGCAAACAAGAACTAAGAACGACTGGTGCACAGCTATAAACTCCTCTGCAACCGAAGGTTGAGAATCGGAAGTTATGTTGTGTTTAGAACGTAGAATACTGTGGCCAGTACATGTGGAAAAAAAAAAATATATATAAGAAACAACATACTCAAGGTTATTATCTTACACCTCATCAAGAGGGTGTTAGCGAAACTCACTCGTTCCTCTCGTTCTAACTTGAACAGATGAGTAGTTAACAGACTTAAACCTCACTACCAATAAACAGAAAAATCTTTTGCTACTCTTCTTTGCAAGAATGTAATAAATTAAACTTGAAAAGAGGCGATAAATATGGAATTCGAAGAGCTCGAATAGCAGATCGGAAGAAACAATACTGAAACATCTAAGCAGACAATCGAAAAATTTATCGCACCAAACACCATGAGCTTGCGGCTGACCTAACGAAACGCCGATTAATTCTTAAAATCGCACTGTATTGCTATAGATTAACGATCCCCTACTTTTTTTGAACTCATCGTCTTCACCGTGGTCTTGGACCTGGACCGTTTATAATTGAGCATACATTCAAATGAATCAATTACGAAGGAGACCTAGAGAAATTGCAAAGCTATATTAAACATTCTTAAATGATCAGCGCCTCGAGTTGAGAAGTTTTAACTATATCCGTCTGTAGTTGTATACGCGGACTAAACCCTCAGTTTTTGAGATATCGGTCTGAAATTTTGCACACGTGCTTTTTTATCCAAGAGGATGATCGGAACCGCCGATATTGGACCACTCAAGAGTCTTCTTTCTCATTCGACGAGGTATCTTCACCTAAATTGACTTGGACTGATCCTAAGGCACCGGTACAATACCCGAACAAATTGTTCAAATCGAACAACAACAGCATATAGTTGCATACCAAATGATCGATCAAAATCAAGTTTTTATATGAAAACTTTTGGTTGTGAAAAGTGTTAGAGCTTCGTTGCAACCGAAATTAACGTTTCTGCTTGTTTTAATATTAGACTTTATTGACGCCAGAGAAAATAGTATTTGCTATGTTATTCCTATTCAGAGGTGTATATGGTCTTCAGATTTAACTGTAACTTACAGGTATTCTTTTAACTTACAATGTAAATTAGAAAAGTAGAGGACAACAACATTTTTGATATTCCAATTTACTTTCACAATAAATAAATAACATCGTATAATCAAACAATATTTGAACAGAAAACTAGAAAACTAACAAGTCAAGTCAAGAAAATAGAATTTATTCAGGCAAATCCAAAGAACCGCATCTTAAGCTCAAACACTACATCGCCGCTTACATATTGGCAATAATTCTCCACTCAACTAAAATATTTTTAATGTGTGGATGTGGCTTATCAAGCAAATGTCGGCGCTTGACTGTTGATTGCGTTTGTCGTCAATGTTGCGTGTGGAAATGCGATGACATTTTATGCTTCTGTGGTTACTACTATGTCAGAATGTATGTATGTATGTATGTATGTGCGCTTGTGTGGTTGGGCCCAAGGCTGTGGTAAAGTGGTGCTGTGGTAGTCGAAATGACATGTTATTTCCGCAAGTTGTAGATCACTCTTTTGTTATTCACGCAGTGAATTTATGCAATATTGATTGATTAATTGACAAAGGAGTTGATTGGACGCGTGAGATGACCGTTAGCTACCTTGTATGCGCAACAACAAGTAAGCAATTGAATGAAAGGCAAATTATGAGGGCAGTCGATTTGCATGAACAGAATGAAGAAGCGAAAAACCTGCAGACAAACAGCGGAGTGCACGAATGCGAGAGCGTAGGAAATGCCATGGCAAGGCCTCAGTCTATGCTGATGGGCACAACTATTGTAATTTGTGTCACATGTGCCTGTGTATATGCAGTTATGCCCATGTTTGTATGCAACATGAACTATGAGTTGTTCTAGCACACACACGCACACACATACTCGTACACGCGCCCAAATACATGGATAAAGTGCATTATTGCTGCACTTGCACTCGAAATGAGGCGAATTCGTGTTTTCGAATATGCAAATGCGTTTGGCGCTTCCGCATTGTTGTCTCTATTTAATTATAACTGTTGCTTGTATTGTTAGTGTTGTTGCCTGTCTACGGCTCATTATTATATTCACTGCACGCTGGTCATTCCAGTGCATGTAATGTCTTTTTGTCTCGCCACTAAATATGACACTAAAACTGAAGTCCGTTAGAACACCATAGAAGACCAACTCGAATGTGGGGTTAAATGTTCGACTTCAGTTTGTGTAACCCAATTTTGGTGCTTAGTCTGGATAACGGTTTAATATATTCTACAGTGTGTTAAACATGCCAAAAGTATATTGTTTTTCATATTTATTAAATTATTTTCTCCTGACTCAGGCATTATCATTTTACTATCTTTTTCCTTTGCAAAGATTTTTATACACTGACAGGGGGTATATTAAGTTTGCCATGAAGTTTGAAACACCCAGAATTAAGCGTCGGAGACCTTATAAAGTATATATATACATAAATGATCAGCATGTCGAGCTGAGTCGATTTAGCCATGTCCGTCTGTATATAAGTATATGAACTAGTTCCTCAATTTTTAAGATATCGTTTTGAAATTTTGCAAACGTCATTTTATCTCCAAGAAGCTTCTCATTTGTCGGAACTGTCGATATCGGACCACTATAACATATAGTTTGTATGACAACTGAACGATCGGAATCAAGTTTTTGTATGGAAAACTTTCACATTTGACGATATATCTTGACAAAATTTGGTACAGATTATTTTCTAAGCCAACAATGTAATCTCCGGAAGAAATTGTTCAGATCGGATTACTATAGCATATAGCTGCCATACAAACTGAACACAAAGTTACTAAAATAAATGCACCTGTGAAGGGTATATTAGCTTCGGTGCAGCTGAAGTTAACGTTTTCCTTGTTTATACAAAAATTTCGAAATATAGCGAATTTCTTCATTATTTTCACTTATTTTTGAACAGCTGTAACTATTCTCAACTTCCCCAAATTTATTTTTTTTTTATTAATCTCACCTTTCGAACACTACATGGAATGACACAATGTGATTGATAGCATTGGAGATATGCTACTGTAACGACATCTATTGACAAAATACGAAAAGACTTTTTCGACTAGCCAATATAATGGGCTGTCAAAAAAGTCTTGCGGTATTTTTATTGAATCAATTCGTGTGGCACCCATACATCGAGCTTCTTAGTGACTCCAAGCTTCTTTAAATGGTTTATAACGGTTTTATGACTACTATGCCCGTCTCTTTCGACCAATTCAGCGATTTTATAGCAATTTTCGACGACAGGCCTTCCGGAGCGTGGCGCATCTTCGACCACCTCTACACCAGAACGAAAACGTTGAAACCATCGTTGTTCGGTGGAAATGGAAACTGTATCGGGTCCATAAACTGCACAAATTTTATTGGCGGCTTGAGATGCATTTTTGCCTTTATCGTAGTAGTACTGTAAAATATGCCGTATTTTCTCTTTATTTTGCTCCATGTTTGCGACGCTATATCTCACGAACGACTTAAAAGAAACGACGAAGAGAAATCAATCAAACACGCGCGTGAAATGAGCTTTCCAAAAAGGTATAGCATGACCCGATGCGACGAATAAAACTAGAACTACGCGCTTTCAGCGCCAACTAGCGAAAATACCGCAAGACTTTTTTGACAACCTAATATATAATAATTTCTAACTTTAACATATCTAGTCTTAAGAAATGAAACTCTGGATTACAAAAATATTTGAATAAATTAAAATTAGTATAAAAAACAATTAGTCGACCTAAGATATAAATGTAATGAGTGCTTAAATGGCCTACGCCAATGGCTTTCTTCTGGGAGTCTAGAACTGGCGCACAGTGGTCGGTCTTGTATGAAATCAGCGCCCAAAAATACTTTCACCGCCTATATTAAAGTGAAAATTTCGCCAAAGCTTTTTAAAATCTCCCTCTCCCGTTTCCCATTCCGCCACCCCCCCGATGGTAACAAATTTTAATTAAATATACTAATGTAAAAAGTTGATAAACGAAAAAAGGAATTTTTTGAATATTATTCAACTAAACCAAAAATTGATTTTAATAAAATTTATTTACTTTTGCATGATAGTTTTCTTTGACTGGTGATAACAGAATCTAAGATGAAAATTAATCGGATTAGCAAGTCCTGATTTGAAGTGACCGATTAGTTCTTTCGTGTATGATGGAGTCAATATATTTTAACATCCTTATTGCTTGACTCAGCAGATTCTTCTTAGAAATTGGTGGTTATTGAATAACATCGGGAGCGTGAATTAAAATTTTGTAGACTGACGAAGGAAGAAATGTATATGAAGTTAGTTTCCTTGCAGGATCTAGCGCAAATGTAGTGCATTTAGGGTTGATTGAACTAATTCCTTTTGAAGTTGAATGCGAACAGGACGGACGACAATAGCGGGTGGACGAAGGTCTGGAGTTTTCCAAATGTGTTTGTGCTCTTCATCATTTTGCGATTTTTTTTTATCAGTTATACGGGAACATATGTCGTGAGAAATAAATTATTGTCTTCCAAATTATTATTTTCAAATTTCTGCTTGTATTCGCTCTGACCAGAATTATAATAAAGCCACATATTTCTATTCGTATCGGATAGAGAACTCATTACTTTCATTTATTACATTTGTGACGCAATGTGGTCCAATAATGTTTTGTCACAACTTCAACATCAGGTTCTACTTTGCTCAGGATTTTTCCTTGAAAATGGTATCATAACAGGGTAAAAAGTTAATATCAAGTTTTTTGATATGATGTGCCTCATTTGATAAACATTTGATAAAAGTGAATAAATGATAAAATGAAAACCAAAGCTAAACTACGTACATATATGTATGATGAAAAAAAAACATAAAAAACAATCAAATATTCACGAAATTACATACACGTAAATACAAAAAAATTATAAAAAGTAACACAAAAAAAATCGTATGCCTGGTAGAATAACATGAATAACAAAGAAAGTTGCAAAAAGTTACAGCTGAAATCAAAAGCAGAGACTTAGAAAACATTAACTAATATGAACAAACTTGATTCATTTGAGGGCGAGACAGGGATCACAACTTTTTTTATATCTTAAATCGATGTAATGTATAAAAAAAACCCACCACTCGAAAGGGCACTTATAAAACAATTTTTTTTAAATAATAAAACATTATATTACTACATAAAAACCACTTTGTTATTAACAAATACCTTCATTCTCAATATTTATTTCGATTTATGGGGATTAAATACGATTTTATATTGCAATTTAATTTATTATAAGAGATAGTTTTTAAACTATTTTCACTGCGCAGTCCGCGTGTTTCTATTGTCTCACTTCTCTCGATTGAGGATAGAGCAAAAATGTATTTACTAGTTTTTTTGGTGTTTTAAGAAATAGCTTTGATACAAACAGTGGTAAATTTCAAACTTTTACAGCAGCCAAAATTTGTAATTTGAGAATGTTGACTAATAGAGGCTGTGTGCGTTCCACCCCGCGATTCTTAATAGCGAAAGCAATGAGCTCCGTAATACTGTACGCAGCACCGGTTGGATATAGGCTATGAATATAAAAGCGTATGCTAAATAAATAATTGCAGTGCATAGGCGGTGAAGAGGAAGAAGACCACCAAAATGTGGCAGGAGCGGTGGAATTGCTCATCCAAAGGGTGCTGGACCCACCGACTTATACCGCACAACCACTCGTGGATAGACAGACGATATGGGGACCTGGATTTCTATCTGACCCAAATACTTAGTAGAAATTGGTCCTTTAGAAGCTATCTTTTCAGATTTGTACAGAGCATATAGAAGACTCTGAAAATGTTCTTTATTGCCCTCGCTTTTCAAGTACAAGGGAAAAACTAAAAACCACACTCGATGCTAGTTTTACGGTCGATAATTTAACGACGCTCATGTGTCAGACAACTGATAAATGGAAAGTTGTCAGAGAAGCGTCAGCATTCATAATGACAAAACTGAGACTTTTTCAGCAGTTGGCGTCCGTCAGTCCGCACAATAGAGGAGACTTAAATGTCCTCTCCCTCCCACGAAGTAATACTTAGCCGGTTATTCCGTGAGATAGGCTTCAGTTGGAAGTCTGGCTTTCGATGCTTCCCCCTACTACAAAAAAAAAATCCGTCTTTTTCCACGTATCCGTACAAAACTCACCCACTGTGGATATGCCATAATCAACTCACTAATAAGTACAAGTATGTCGTCATACGCGCTCATCTATTTGACCATTTGTAAACACTGTTCGGTTAATTGCATTTGTAATGTATTACAATGGCATAGAAAGCATTATTATTACATGCAACAGCGCTGTTGATTTTCCAGAATTATTACAATAACTTGCGGCAATTATAAATACACTGTTGCTTCGCTCCTGCGGCTATACTACTATATACGGCTGTATATGTATGTTTGTATGCAGAGTCATTGGTTTGTTGCATTATTTTTGGTAGCTTGTTTATTGCTGTTGTCATTACCACTTCGAAAACGGCATTCATTGTACTTGTATTTACACACGCACACACACACACAGTACAAGGGCAGTTGGCCGCAAACAGTTAGCCAACTAAATTTGGTATTTTAACAGCCTTATATAAGTACATACATATAGTATTATTGTTATTGTTTCCTTCATAGTGATTGCATTGCAATAACATTAATTCGCTGCAAATGCAACTGTAATCAGTTTGGAATAACCGTTGAACGGTTACTTTGTGCTGCCCTTTGGAGGCAAGCATTCGGTATTTACTTGCCCCAATTGCATAATTGTTTCGCCACACACATACATACACACATATACAAAATAGGCGAGCTATAATGCATACATCTTAAAACATATAATGGATGCTCAGTTCGTATCTATGTGTATTATATATGTATATGAGACTTTCCTATACACACACACACATATGCAATACGCAGTAAGTGCCGTTTGAGCAGAGGTCGCTCTGTAAGCATTTCTCTATGAAATTATGTATAATAATTCCAACGTATTCAATCGAGTTATCAAAATTTAATCAATTCGTTTATGATTAATGTTTCACACTTCCTCGCCTTCGTTTACCGCAATCTGTTTGCTAATAATTTCACACATCTCCCATTAAAGCGAATTTATGTGGACATAAGTGTGTGCTCTCGATTTTACATTAAATTTACAGCATACCTGAACAACAACAACACTACAAAGCAATTAGGAATAAATTACAGAAATTATCAACAAATATTTAATAGCTCTGGTCTGTGCTCGGCAGATTAGACGCGCTTGTTTGTTAAGATTTGGAATGAAAGCAGAAAATACGCATATGAGTAAGGGCTAAGATTAAGAGTAAAATCATAAAGATTATGTAATACAGTGTGTAATCTGTAACAAATAATAGCTGCCAAGCGTTGGAGTTAGCGAATCGAAAAAACTACACCACAAGCTCAAACAAACAAGAAGCACTTGCGGTGTTGTGTTTGTAGCGGCAGAATTCTGCCGAGTTGATAGTCTTGGCCGGATAAAAATCCGCGTCCGTTCCGGTTACGTAGACCCGACTGTCGTGGGAACGGAAGCACTTGTGGTCCAACCCTGCGCTAACATGTCATCAAACGCAAGCGCAATGTTGTTAAGATTCCTTCTTAGTGGAGAAATTCTTTTCTATTTCAAGGAGCTATCCACAATAGTAAAATTGATCAGAAATAAGTAAAGCAAAAATTGATGACGTTGAAGATAGCGGCTAAACCAAACTTTCTTGTGCAAATTTAACTCTATAACTTTGTTATTGTTTTTTTGAGTACTTTTTTGAAAAGAGAGTAGATGCGAGTGGGGAGTTGTCGAATCGAATACAGCTTATCATGAAATAATAGGGAAGTGCGAGCTGGTTTTGTACAATTTTTAAGCTTTATGTGGTGTTTTGAAGTGACGGCTGAATATGAATATTTGCCGTAACTGAGGATAATTTAATGATAGATACCTATACCGGGTACAACGATTTATTTCATTGATAGAAACTCATTTTATTTAATAAAGTTAAGCGAAATAATGTGATGCTTTAGCATTTTAGGAGATACATTTAGGTTAGGTTGGGTGCTTAATTTATTGTTTATTTAAAAACCTTATAGTTTCTCTAATAACGACATTTTTCCCATCTGCAATAACTTCTGAGAACGTCAGAACACGTATAGCAAGATTCATTAAGATACCTCAGTTTTTAATCAAGCTATCGTTTTAACAGAGAGATGGAGATATGCCATATACTTATGAGGAATCAATTCGTTTCATCTTCTTGATATTTTTATATCTTGAGCATAGTATATTAAATTTCATAGCAGTTTGTAAAACCCAGAATCAAATATCAGAGACCGTATACATACAGCGTGACACACTGATTCAAGTCGAGCCATCTGCTGTCTATGCGAACTAGTCCCTCAGTTTTTGAGATATCGAATTGAAATTTTCCACTCGTATTGTTCTCACCAAGTAGCTGCTGATATGTTGAAAAGGACCACTCTAGCACATTGCTGCCATGCAAACTGAACGATTTTCCATTTGATGAAATATCTTCACCAAATAGATGATGTCAAAAGCAACGGTATAATCTCCGCAAACATAGTACCGCAACTTAAAGAAAAATTGTTGAAAGCATATATTAAGAAATCGTATAACTAAAAAAAAATCATACGTTTCGTCCAACAATACAAGGAAGCAAGAGTTCACGAGGCATTCGAGAAGACTATGGTTTCGTCCATACACCAGATTTAAGGGGTCTCGGTGGTCTAAAATTTTCAAAAAATCGATATTGTTTGTTTCAATAGTTCGAAAGTATAGTCCTTTAAGAATATACTGTACAATTTTTGAAAGGATATTCGCATTATTTTAGCTTCTACATCCGTTTTAGCAGGTAGCGCGCGGTCGAGGGGCTCGATGAATGGCTACTGCCTGCCATCTGTTAAACTCATTTATCTCAAAACTAATTTTTTCAGCGTGTCTTTTATGAAAAAAAAAACTATCCATCCAAATCACTTGAAATTTTAATATGGTGTTTATGAGATCAATATATATCGCTGGGACTACGATCAAATTTTAATTTCAAGAACTTTTTTTTTTCAATCTAAAACTGGTCCAATAAGTAGCTGTTTTCAGAATCTGAACTTCAAAAGCGCGAAATTTTTTTAATTTAAATTTTTTTTGTTGGTTGTATTCCCAGCGATAGCTGCACTTCTACTGATTAATAATTTATTTGATTTTTATGTTTCAGATGTTCAGAAGAGTCAAAATCAACAACGGCACCGGGAGTCATCTTTTAAGACAGCTTTTTTTGGACGCCATTTTTAATATTGTTAAATTTTTTTTTTATATTTAAGAAAAAAATATTTTTGTACTTTTCGTAAGTGTATAAATAAACTGTAAAAATTTTAAATTGATTGCTCTTCTTTTAAACCTTAAAAAAAAAATCAGAAAACACCCTTAATTTGAGGGTTCTAGACCACCAGGACCCCATAAGGTTGGTTGTTCAAAGTTTATTTGTAGTTTTCATATTAATACTATATTTTTGAAAGCAAAATAAGCGAACTAATTATTAGTATACATATACGCTTGTCTTTCTGAAGTACATATTGTATTCGGCGATTTTTGTGATGAATGAAATTATTCAACAAGAAGTTGTCTTAAATTTTGTGTGCCTTCGGTGATATTTGTTTGTCGTGATCAAGTGTTTCGGATTGGTACAAACTATTCAAAGAGAGTCGAGAATGTGTAGACGTTGAGAACTGCTATCACCATCAACTGAAGATCAACACGTCAATAATATACAGGAATTGGTGGTTGAAAATCGATGATTAACAGTCAGAGATCTTACTAAGATCGTTGGAATATCAAAGAGATTAGTGAAGACCATTTTGAAAGATAATCTTAGCATAAAAAACGTGAATGCAGGATTGGTTCCAAAATCACTAATTTTTTTCGAAAAACAACTTCATCGCTAACGTCTATAAAACATGGGAATGGAACAGTGCGTATTAAATTTTCTGGTCTGAAGTTAAATATAATATCCCGGCTGTCTTTTTTTCTCACAAACAAGTTTGAGTTTCAAGATGAATTTTTTAAATATTATATAACAATTTTAGTATTTTTAAGAATACCAATTAAAGATTCTAAAAATGTATCGATTGCGCTCATTTACAGGGTCCGGCACTCGAAGCACCAACTTCACACCGTTCGCGCAGCTGTGGCACTGACAGTTCGGAGTATTGTTCACAAGTGTACAAAAGCGTTTTGTCAAAAGTGAACGAAAAAAAGTGATTGCTATATATTTAGCTGGAAAATCACAGTCAGCAATTGTTCCTGAGCTCAAACACCTTAATGTGAATAAAGTGTTTGTTTATCGCGCCATCACTCGTTACAATGATATTTGTAGCATCGCAAAACGCCATGGAGGTGGTCATCAAAAGACTGCAACGTCACGTGGGATGGTTAGGAAAGTGAAGAAGCGACTTGAGCGAAATCCACGACGAAATGCCAATCAAATGGCTAAAGAACTGAAAATATCCGACCGCAGCATCCGACGCATATTGAAAAATGAGCTTAAGGTCAAGCCTTACAAGTTCCAAAAGGTCCATGATCTCACACCGAAGCTGCAACAAGTAAGACTTGAGAGAGCAGATCAGTTGCTTCGCTTGGCCGAAAGCGGTCAAATTCCGAACACTGCGTTTTCTGAAGAAAAAATTTTTCCAATTGAGCAATTCGTAAACTCTCAAAACGATAGGGTTTGCTTGACCGACCGTTCATACGAAAATCTAAGTCATTGGTTGGCGACCAGGAGGCAGCACCCGCCACAAATAATGGTTTCAGCCGCTGTCACCGCAGATGGGCGGTCTTCAATTGTTTCTATCGAGCCTGGGGTCAAAGTAAATGCGCCATATTATCGGGAAAGTGTTCGGGAGGCTACTTTGAAGCCGTGGGCAAACAAACATTTCGGTCGCAAGCCATGGAAGTTTCAACAAGACTTAACACCGTCTCACAGAGCGTGAGTACACCAAGAATAGCTGAAAAACAACGTTCCGAACTTCATTGCGACCACACAATGGCTCTCGAATTCACCAGATGCGAATCCATTGGATTATTATCTCTGGGCCATTTTGGAAAACAAAATCCGAAGTAAAAAATACACCAGTCTCGAGAAGCTGAAGAAAGCCATTGTCCGTGAGTGGGCCAAAATACCGGCAAGTCACATTCGGGCAGCTTGCGATTCGTTTTTTGACCGTCTCAAGGCCATAGTTAAGGCAAAAGGTGGTCATATAGAGCAAAAGTAAATTGGTCCTGAATGTATGATTCCGTTTACACATTTTGTACTTTAAAATAAATAAAAATAATTATCCGAACCGAATTTATGGCATTTTTAATTGGTTATACTTCGAGTGCCGGACCCTGTAAGATACCAACTAACCCAGAACTGTCGAAATTCATATTGAAATTGCTGTTTACCCGGGAAAATGCTAAATCACCTGACCGCCACAACGAGCTTTGTTAAAGCCAATTGTTGGTGTGTGGCAGCAAGCTAACAAACTCGTATACATTATTATGTCGCTGAAAGTTAAGTAGTTTCATTTGCCACTGCTGTGAGACACTTATGTGAGCCTCCATTTCAGAAGTACCATTAATTTTTGCTGCAACTAAAATGACATAATTAATGGGCGTGCGTACAGCTGATATTAATTTGTGATTCAACTTAAGCGCTAAACCATTGCCGACGCAACTGGCAAACTACTAATTAAGGAAGCAGTACGACAGCACTACATACAACTACCATTTTATAGCCTCTAAATCGTAGAGACGAGTTCATCAGACAATTTTATAAGTCGCGAAAGACACACGAAAACCTGCTCTGCTTTCCTGTTTATTTTTAGCGCGCTAAGGAATATTTTCGTTCTTTTTGCAACTCTCGCAAGTGTCCAGTGGTGCCTGTGGAGTATAGGAAGTGCATAATTGTACATCAGTAATATGTACATACAATGCAATTATAATATATATTTTTATAAGCTCTTGTTAAATTCTACGTACATGTTCGTGGATTCCACTTTTAAGTGAGTTCTTCGAAAGATATTTGTAGGTAGAAACCAGTTTGTGTGTCCCCTATGGTTTGGTTTTTTGCTGGTAGTCATCCCTCTTAACTGCGATGGTTATTGCGATGTAACTGATATGACATGTCGTATTTCCAAGTGGCCAATGTTTGTTGCGCGTATTTTCCGAACTCGTGGCTGTGCGAATACAAACGCGTATGTGGGGGTTTGAAGCTACAGCAGCTACTGTCCCCGTTAGCGCCGTTCGCTGCACCGCTTCTGCTTTGTTAATCGGTGACTCGTACAAATTCGCTTCGCCTGCAGAAATGTCAAGTGGTAGTCGCTTAAGCACAGTCAAGTGGGAAGTGGGAACTTAAATACTCGACTTGTCTTCTTCATGAAAGCTTGTTTCTACTTAGTAGATATTTCAATGTCAGGGGCGAGTTATATACTCGTAAGCACAAAGAATTTGATTTAAACTATATTAAATAAATTATGCAGAATTAAAAGCTTGCATTCGTTAAATGCCCCAATATCTTTGATCAATGCTTAAGAACTTCAATTCGCCACTTGTAATAAGTACGGTATAAGTAACCTTCAGGGAGTCAGCCCTTGGATGCAAACCTTGCCTACTAAGGTTAACTTCGACTTGTCTTAGAGGAATGACTTTACTTCTAATGAAGACACTGAAAGCATGTTATTAATTATTCAGAGAATAAGTCTTATTTTAGCCTTCCATCCTAAATTTGTTGTTGACTGAAACTCAATACAGACTCATGAGCTCTACTTAAAGTCTTAGGCTCGTACTTCGATTAACATCTATTGCTTTTCTGTTCGATAACTAATATATCTTACCTACAGACGCTTTGAGTTCAGCTTGATAAGCCTACGTTGAAAGCGTTATGTAGATAATTTGAACGGAGAGATGTGTTACTAACGGCTGATCTAAGAAGAGGTACATTTTTCAATAGCCTTTTTTGGACAGATCACGCGCGAAACATGCCCAACTGTCATGTTATCTTTGTTCAGTACTGTTTGGCATTTCATTATGGACAGAATTACGCCTGAACAACGTTTATAAACCGTTCAACTTTATCTCGAAAATTCACGTTCTGTAAAGAATGTGTTTTGCGCGCTTCGCTCAGCTTTTGGTCAACGTGATCCGCCTACGGAGCATACCTTCGCAACAAAATCACACATCATGAGACCCACTATTCATTACTGAATAATATTCGACCGAATATTCCACGTCCGGTACTCAGTGAGGAAAATACAGCAGACGTGGCTGAGAGTGTACACGAAGACTGTAGAGAGTAGCTTCGACGCCGCTTGTTGCAATTCGGAATGACTTATGGAACGATTTGACGCATTTTACGTCGAGATCTTAACTTGAAAGCATATAAAGCCCAGATTATGCAATGACTGAAGCCGCTCGAGCTTCCCAAGCAACGTCGCTTTGCTCTATGTGCTCTTGAAAAGTTCTAAGAAGATCCGACGTTTTCGAGCCAAATTTTGTTCAACGATAAGGATCATTTCTTGCTCAATGGGTATGTAAACAAGGAAAATTGCCGCAATTGGGACAAAGAGCAACCTGACGAGATGCCATTTCATCCGGAAAAAATAAGGGTTTGGTGTGGTTTGTGGACCGGTGGAGTCATCGGTTTATATTTTTTGGAAAATTATGCCGGTGAGAATGCAGCTGTCCACGGCAACCATTATCGCCCCATGATAACCAACTATTTTATGCCTGAAATTGAAGCTCTTGATCTAGGCGATAGAAGAATATGGTCGGACGTAAGCATGTCCAACGTCCATTGGAATTTAAGAGTGCTCTGCCAAATTCACTAAAAGAGAGACCCCCAAAATAAAGTTCTATCAAGCGTATTGTGTGAAAGATCAAAGCCCACCGTCAACAATCTTATTGAACCTTATCAGTGTGGCTTAAGAACTGGAAAATCAACAACCGACTAGATATTTACCATGCGCCAAATCTTGGAAAAGACCTGTGAAAAGAGAACTGATAATCAGCATCTCTTCATCGAATTCTAAGCTGCTTTTGCCAGCATAAAAGGAGCCGCCTTTATTTCACGATACCTGAATTAGCTACCCTGCAAAACTAATCGGCTGCGTAAACTGACGTTGAGCAACCCCAGAAGCTTCATCAGGATCGGAGAGGGACTCTCTGAGCCGTTCGATACCATACGACGTTTCACACAAGGCGAGCGACTTATTCAACCTGGAGAAAATAATTCGAACTGCAGATCGTGCAGGTACAATCAGCCAGGAAATCCAACGCAGGATAACTCTTGCCAACAGGTGCTACTTCGGACTGCGAAGGCAATTGAGAAGTAAAGTCCTCTCTTTCAAAAACCAAACTCTACAAGTCACTCATTATTCTGCGCGTTGGTCACGGCGAACATCGCATTGACATAGCTCAACGAATTAAAAGACAGCGGCTACGCTGTACCCGCCGGGGAAAGCAGAGGAAGAGGAAGACCTCCACTCCATTGGAAAGATCAGGTGGAGAAGGACCTGGCTTCGTTTGGAATCTCCAATTGGCGCCACCTTGCGAAAAGAAGAAACAATAGACGCGCTGTTGTTAACTCGGCTATAATCGCTTAAGTGGTGTCTATGCCAGTAAAGAAGAAGAAGATCTCGGCGGCATTGGGTTTCGACAAAACGGCGCCACTTCCCATACATTGGATTCATTAAAGAATTTGTTAAGAGAACACATCGTTGAGCAAATTTCATCATCGAAAAGTGTACTCAGCATTTGAAAAAGATAATCTTCAAAAAATAAAAATTTGCCTATTGAAATTAAAGTCTCTATGTTTTTTCTTTGAAAATGTATGGAACCTCGAATTTACTAGGATTTATTTCTATTGGAACGCTTGAGTTTTTAAAATTTCCAAGGACGCTTGAATACTATATTACGATCTAGTCATTTTTACAATTACAAACACCATTTATAGTCTTATTTTATTAAATTAACTATATTTAATTAGCAAATTGATCAGCAACAAGTACTTTCACACTTAACTGCATTCCTTAATTGTCTGATTTTAAATATTACGACGCTCCCACCATTTCTGAGTAATTACCAATTTTCATACGCAGTAATTAAATGTGAGACAATGTGCCAAATAAATACTTATGCGGACGATATTTTCTTTTGTAATTGAACTTTTCATTTATGCTGATCGGTGAGTTGAGTTACTTGGAAAACAAATGAAGCTTTCGTGATGCGAAAATTAATCGCACCGTTTTAACCACCTGCCATGCCAACACTTCCGACCGCTGACCTCCGATAATATCGACAAGTGTTGGCAATGCGTTTACAGCAGTGAGAAACCAATAACAACCAACACAGCGCAGAGTTGCTTTATAATGAGACGTACAATGCTGGCGTGACGAATCTTATCCGGTGCTCATCATCTTCGAAATGAAATTAATGCACTGGCGGAAAGAAGTTCCACTTGTTTTTATTGCGGTATTCGTAAGTCGTCTATTTTATATACAGGCCTAAACTTTAGCGTAGTGGTATTATGCTGTAGAGGAGCCATTTTCAAAAAATGAGATCTCTCATCGAAAGTGGTCCCCTGGCTCTACGACACCATTGTAAAGCTTATTATGTTCCATGAAGTCTTTATATAGTGGAGAACTCCAGAAAATACCACACTGGTAAAGAAACTCGAGAGTGTTCAACGGGTGGCGCTCATTAGCATGTGTGGTTCAAGAAGATTCCCTCTAACCATGGCACTTAACGCCATCTTGCACATAGTGCCTTTAGAGATCGGCGGTATGGCTGCGAAAGTTGCTATCAGACTCAGAGAATCTGGGTTCTTAAAAGAACACATATCCGAACATTCGGATATCCTCACATACATTGACTTTATACCAGATCACTTGAATCATGAATTCGCCAAACCAATCTCTGGCGGCTTGTTCTCTGCCCATATACCGATGAGGGAGCCGTGGGTGGGAAAAAGCAGTTAGAGGAGAACGCCAGTGAGTTTCTTTAGGGATGGGTCAAAGCTTGGGGGGAAGGTTGGGGGTTGTGTTTACTTCAGCTTCAGGCTTTCTGACTATTGCAACGTCTTTCAAGCCGAGGTTGCAGCCATTTAGGTAGCAGTAGATCTGTAGCTCTGGAATGCAGCCTTCTTCAGAGAAGTGGCTATTCATTCAGGTAACAGAGCAGCGATACTAGCCTTGAGCTCATTCACTGTGCGTTCAAGGTTGGTCGAGCAGTACCTAAACTCGCTATCAGTAGCATCGAGTATCTTTGTGATAAGGCCTCTTGTGTTCTACTACTAGATAGCTGGATTTCGCGGAAGGTAGACTAGCGCTTGGCCACCATCGGCACATGCGCTGTCGCAAAAACTTTTTGGCACAAGCTCGATCGCTGGAGATCTAGTGATCTTTTTGCCCTCAGTAAGGCTAGTCTTTTCCTAGATGTGGAGCTTTTAACATCCAGTCATTGCCCTATTGGCGTCCATGCTGTAAGGTTGGGAATCTTATCCGATGCCATATGCAGAAGCTATATGGAAGAATATTGGGTGGAAATAACTCAACACTTTCTTCTTGACTGTCCGAAGTTTTGGAGGTCAAGACTTAAGCACTTGGGAGCGCATACCTTCAGACATTTCAATGAACTAGCGAGAGTGGAAATTAAACGCCTGTGCAAAAGTTCTTAATCATTTCTTCTAGTTAGTTCAAAATTGGGCTCATAAATTTTGGGTGCGGTTGAACTTAGCCCATCCCTACCAGAGTTTTTCTCGCATGATATGCAAAACTCGCTACAAACAAGTAAACATTATAACCGGAAAGGCGAACACAACGTTAAGATGATAAAATAATAAAAATACGTGATGCATTTTTGCTGACCAAGAGTGCCGCAGCACCTCAATGCTGCCGCAACTGCACGCCATCAGGCGGTTGCAAGGCGCGCGAACTGGTTTCTGTGGCACTCCATTCATTAAAGATTGCAAAGTGCTGTTGGCTGCTGCAGAGACAGCCTAGCTGCTGTTGTTCTATCTTCTTTCGCTTTTTCACTCCTTTATTTTTTTGATTTCGCCAATAAGTTTTTATTTCTTCTTCCTGTTTATTCCGCATTGACACGCAGCCAGCACGCACCCATCCATTTCATCTGCATCTCTTTCGTTATTCCCTGCCGCTTTTGCCACATGCCTGCTGCTCGTGTGGCACACTTGTCGTGTTGCCGACATCACTCGAAACCAGCCGCATCCCGGTGAGATGGTTGGATGTGAAAAGATATCATATATGTACATATAGTATATGGTGTATTGTGAGGTGACAGGGTGACCAAAACGAGTTCACTAAAATAGCTTTCGATAATTTATCTGTGAGTTTGTAACATGACTTCTTATTTCAATGAAATGCTGTACAAATTTGAGGTTGATTAACGTCACATGTCCTCGAAGTTCACTGTTCTTGATTCTAACTTTTTTGGACTATGGAAATTATGATTTTATTCAGTAGAGAACTAAGCATACATATAGTATATCTTTTCAGATTAAGGTTGAACAAATCAATGAATTCAGCAGCACGAAGAAGTAATTTCATTTTCATGGAGGCTTTCTGCGTAACGTTAATTCAATCCTCGACCCTCATATGGTCTACTGGTACTATATGACTAATATTGTTTTCTTCATAAATTTAAAATTGTAGTCCCAATAATGAGATAGATTTAGCAGCACGTAAATATTCGAACCCTGTAAATGTTGGGTGAGTAATTATTTCAGATACATGCAGCTAAATGTATACATAGGTATAAACTTATTCTTCTGATGTTCTGCCACTTCTTCTATATAGTACATATATACAGAAGAGTATGTATATATTGTAGTGACGTCTTCTGTTGCACCTGCTGGGCCTTTTTTACTCGCTCTCAACAGCTGCATCATTCATGGGTCTGCAGTTGCTTTCATGCCTTCAGATTCAGATGTATATGTATGTAAAGGGTGATTTTTTTGAGGTTAGGATTTTCATGCAGTAGTATTTGACAGATCACGTGGGATGTCAGACATGGTGTCAAAGAGAAAGATGCTCAGTATGCTTTGACATTTCATCATGAATAGACTTACTAACGAGCAACGCTTGCAAATCATTGAATTTTATTACCAAAATCAGTGTTCGGTTCGAAATGTGTTTCGCGTCCGTGTCCGATGAGCGATGAGGCTCATTTCTGGTTGAATGGCTACGTAAATAAGCAAAATTGCCGCATTTGGGGTGAAGAGCAACCAGAAGCCGTTCAAGAACTGCCCATGCATCCCGAAAAATGCACTGTTTGGTGTGGTTTGTACGCTGGTGGAATCATTGGACCGTATTTTTTCAAAGATGCTGTTGGACGCAACGTTACGGTGAATGGCGATCGCTATCGTTCGATGCTAACAAACTTTTTGTTGCCAAAAATGGAAGAACTGAACTTGGTTGACATGTGGTTTCAACAAGATGGCGCTACATGCCACACAGCTCGCGATTCTATGGCCATTTTGAGGGAAAACTTCGGACAACAATTCATCTCAAGAAATGGACCCGTAAGTTGGCCACCAAGATCATGCGATTTAACGCCTTTAGACTATTTTTTGTGGGGCTACGTCAAGTCTAAAGTCTACAGAAATAAGCCAGCAACTATTCCAGCTTTGGAAGACAACATTTCCGAAGAAATTCGGGCTATTCCGGCCGAAATGCTCGAAAAAGTTGCCCAAAATTGGACTTTCCGAATGGACCACCTAAGACGCAGCCGCGGTCAACATTTAAATGAAATTATCTTCAAAAAGTAAATGTCATGAACCAATCTAACGTTTCAAATAAAGAACCGATGAGATTTTGCAAATTTTATGCGTTTTTTTTTTTTAAAAAGTTATCAAGCTCTTAAAAAATCACCCTATAGTTATGTGCATTAAAAAATATAAAAAAATAGTTGTACATTTATTGTTTTCATCCTTTAATTTCATTGTAGCGAGGAAATACTTTTCATTCCACTGCTCGCGCCCCGTTGGACTTATCTCGTTTCTTCTTAATAATTTCTGATTGACATTCTTATATTTATTCTTGCAAATTGGAAAGGGAAAATGCGAGTACACGAGTATGTTTGTACTATATATTATATTTGTATTTTTATTTTACATTCAAGGAAATAATTACCCTATAATTAATTTATTTTCAGCATTTCTTTAAACTCATCAAATTTTCTAATTACTTAGGTTCCACTCCATCACCATGTATGATTCACTATCGTATGTGTTGCTTTCTCAGATAGTTGTCGTGTCTTATTTCAACCTAATTTTTGAGAAAAAGGTTATTGATAGCAAAAAATTTTTGAGTTTTAAGCGAACTCCGAACGTTGCAACCATACTCTTAATGAGGCTGTTTCGGTCAAAGATCATACTAGTTATACTGGCTGACTGTCACGCCATACATATACCTTCTGGCCCTTAGTAATGCCTGATGGAGCTTCAGTTTGATTTGAACTCATGATACAGGACCTCAACTCTTTTTGTCAACTTTAAGAGCGACATGAGATCCACTTTGGATGCTTAACCTAGCCCCTTGAATTGCGATGCTCCTACATATCTATGCCGGATTCTAGTTAGATAAAGCTGGACTGAAGCATGGAATGTATTCCAGCGTCTCTCTCATACCTACTTCCTTGCACTTTTTGTATTTTAAACGCCTGCTAATGCCCATCCGGTACTCATGTGATGCCAGTAAGTTGTGATCTGTGATTGGACCAACAACCGTTCTTCAGTCCTTTTGAGGCCGTGTGAGTAAAAAGATTGCGCGATATACCTCCGAGCTTTTACCCATGTTCTTTGCGAACCTACATGCTCTTCAGGCATTCCAACTCATTGCATTGCATAGCAGTTATATTGTTCTTAGTGACTTCCGCACTTCTAGTTCTGATTTGGTAGCCAGACGGATGGCACTTTGACAATCCGATCAGCTTTTTTGATTTCGGAATTCCTTTGCGGCCTGGAATTGCGAGCATAGAGCTTTTGCATATCCAAATATTAAAGCAATAATCTAAAATATAAGTTATCTATCTATACCCGGTGACTACTACTTTAACTCGGCAAAACGAACCACAATACTCTACTTCTAAAAATATATTTACAATAATATAACAAGTCCCTTAAAGGATTCAAAATTTTTAATCCTCCGATTAAGCCCAAATTCTTTAAATGCACCACTCCCCAAAACTCTTCTAACCCTAGCTATTAGTATATGGACCTTCAAGTGTTTGAGTATTTAAGTAATTATGTGCAAATTGTGTAAACCAGCAAACAGCTCGGATGTATTCCACTTCTGCATTTCGTTTTGCTGGCTTGTTGTTGTAGAGAAATTTCCAAGCACAATTTTGCACTTACTGGAGTGGTTTAGATGCTTCTTCATTATCTGCTTGCGGTATAATAATCTGTTGCAGTATCTTTCCAAACAACAACACACCTACCGATGGCTACAAATCTATGTGGACTAAGTGCACTTGTGTGTGTGTGTGTGTGTGTGTAAATATGCAGCAGAAACCCCAGCAGATTTGGAAAATCAAGAGCTGCAGAAGTGAATTGGTGGCTGTTAATGGAATCGACATTGAAGTATGGTAAATGAATTGATGCAGATGAATGAGCTGAATATTAAATAAGAACTTGCCCTTAAGGACTTGCTGATGCTTAAAGCTAAATATTTGTATCTTAAGGTGTACAAGTAAGTTTCAAATAATGTAAGTTTCTCAAATTTCGGCAAATACACTTATATGTAAGTTTATGTTACAAATGTACATACTTTCATCTAAATTTAATCGTTACGTCACAAAGGTCACGATGGGAAGAAATATTCGAGGTTTCGAAAAGTTGGCAAGTCCTCCAATGGTTTAAACACAAGTATTTTTACCGCAATAGTAATAAGGTTTTTACAATTGAACTTTGCTTTATTACAATAATAAGGAGTGCTCATGCTTCTGGCTAAACAGTTACAGTCGTAGGGTTATACACAATTCGTACCCTTGCTCCTCACCGCGCACCCTGCAAACGCGAGTAAACCTTGTGTAAGATGTGGTAGCTTAGTGTGTTGGAAAACTGAAGCTCATGGTCAACAATTTCTCCTTGTCAGCGTGGCTTTAGATCTGGAAAATATATTTCGACCAGGTTTTCACCATGCGCCAAATCTAGGAAAATCTGCGTGAAAAGAAAATTGACACACAGTACGACGACAGCACCAAAAGGAACTGCTCTGTGCCGCTATGTCGGAATTCGGAAATGTGACTTTTTGAATCTATCTGCAGATCTTAATAGAGAAGGTACAATCTTCTATAAGAATGTATAGCTGCTGAGAACGCCGATGATATCATTGCCCATAACAACCGCACGGTTAGTTATGTTTTCCCCTTGTTGGGCAAAGAAGCGCAGCAAATTGGTCTGGTAGTGAACGAGGGCAAGACGAAATATCTCTTGCCAACAGGTGCTCCTTCTGACTGAGTAGGTAATTGAGAAATAAATTACACACGATGACAACATCTGATGAATGGACGAGCTATCGAGAGAAAGGTTCTACGGAAGTTTTACGATTCTTTGAGCTTCGTCAACGTCGAATATTGCATTCGATAGAACGTCGAGCCCAAATATACGACGACATTGACATAGTTCAGCGAATTAAAAGACAGCGACTACGCTGGCTAGGTAATGTCGGCCGAATGGACGAAAATACTCCAGCTCTGAAAATATTCGACGCAGTACCCGCCGGGCGAAGCAGAGGAAGAGAAAGACTGACAATCCGATGGAAAGTTCAGGTGGAGAAGGACCTGGCTGCGCTTGGTATCTCGAATTGGCGCCGCATAGCGAAAAGAAGAAACGACGGGGGTGCCGCCGTTAACTAGGCTATAACCGCGTAAGCTACACCTACGTCAGTAATTAAGAGGAAGAAGAAGAAGATTTTTAAAAATTATTTCGGGCAAGTGACCGCCGTAGCTAATCCGATAACCCTAATTTTTGACTTTTATTCTTTGACAAGCGATTTAACTTAACCTCACAAAAGTAGTCGACTGCGCTTAGATCGCACGACCCACAACGCGAATTAATGCGCTCATCAAAAGTCTCCTTCCATAAATTTGTTGGCTGTTTGATATGTAGCGCCGTCTTTTTGGAACCAAAGGTCATCCACACCAACATTGGTATGGCTTTATAGTGTCCTTCATTGACTGTCACTTTTTTACCGGCTTAATTGTTGAAGAAATAACCTACACATTGAAGCTTCGTCGCTAAAAAAAAACTTTTTGTTTATCATTTCGAGCACATTCACCGAACGCGCGGCACGCTTGATAGTCATTGAGCATCAATTCTTGCACGAATTGGAGTTTGTAGGCCCTCAATCCAAGTTCCTTCAGCAAAATCTTCTATAAAGTGGATAGGCTATGACCAAATTGCCTCTTTAAGTTTTATTTTCGTTATTCTACTCCACATCAGTAACATCGTTTTCGGTGCGCTATGAGATAAAGGTTTCGCATATTTTGAAGTGATAATTCAGATTTAAATAACAACTTTCGACAATTTCGGCTTTCTCATTAATTACCAGTGGTTTTCACAATTGTTTAAGCAATTGTTTATTTATACAAATCCGTTTTTACTTAACTTACTAAAAGTAATGAGTATAATTATAAAATATCAGTACTTTTAAAAGAGAAATCATATTGAAATATACATACCTAAGACCAGAATTAAAAACATTTGGCTTATGCCTCTGTTTACGATCCTCTCGCATATTTGCTTAATTAATGCTAAATACCAGTATTATCTTATTATCGACCACAATATTTTTGTTTCTATGTATATGTGTAGGTACATAGAGATGTATAGACTTATCAGTGTAATACTTCTTGAGAAGCAACTCTCTACAATTCAACAAGTCGAGATGAAAGCAAACCGAAGCCAAGCAATGAGGCTGAAGTAGTGAGAAATTCCGACAGAACTTAATTGCCTGGCACTTCTGTATGCGGCGCCACACTTTGCCAACAACAACGACTTCGAGCTTTGGATAACAATAGGTGGCACTCGAGCGAGCGAAGCGAAAAGTGTTAAGTACAATGGCAACACTGGCACAGTGGGCGAACCGCAAGTTGTACAAGCCGATTCTTGGCATTCACTTTAATACCGCGAAATTAGCAGGAAAGCACTTAACTAAGCGTTTTGGCTGAGAAGCGCGGAACGCGAGCGAATACTGGAATTTTAATTGTCGAATTCCAAAAAAGTGGCTACAAGCGGTGGGAAGTAATAGCTCATAAGCTTCTTCTCCTGCGATGTTGGGCGGTGTGATTTCCTCCCCAATTGAGGCGTCTGCAGTGTTTACGGTTTTTACCTCGGTACGAATCATAAATATTTGTGGCACCTATACAGGCACACTCTTCTGCTTTTTATGTTAGGTAAAGTGTTGAGCACTCGAAAGGTTTCGGTTGCTCTTTGACGGAACCGAGCGCAAGTAATTGTGGAAAACCGCTTTACGAAAGCTTTCGAGAGGAGAAACTTTTACAAAATGATTACCTACTTCTCCCACTCCTCTTTCACGGCTGTCTACCACTCTTAACTCCCTCCCTCCTTGCAGCATGCCTTTAACATTTAGTATTCCGCGGCAGCCATAATTCTATTCGAGCAGATAGAACAACTGTAATTTATTGTCGCTTAAAAATTGGCAGTTTTGAATGCAAATTATATAATTTAGCCAACCAGCATTTAAATGCCGGTACACGTACTCATGAATTTTGCGCTCATAGAAGACACGCTAACAAAGAGTTGTCGCTAAGCCCTTCTCGTTTTTGCCAAACCAAAATTGCCATTGACAACGAGTTATTTCCGTTTTCCATTTCTCTTGTAAGGTGTCGCCAGCTATTGATGTTCGAAACTTCTGAACTTATTTATAGTCATGCCGCATAATTAATTATCTATAAATTTATATATACGTACTTATAAGCAGGTATATACTTATAAGGACATGTAAGTGTACTTAGATACTAAATTATAAACGCACGATGCTTACCAATATAATGGTTTCAAAATTAATTTCTTAAACTGCTAATGAATAATATGTGATATATCAGAAAGCCGAGATACCAAGAGCTTTGTATTATTGACTTGTAAATAATTTAAATATATATTATTGGTTGGCTGAAGGAAGAGAAGCGTTAACACTGAAGTCAACAGGTAGACTAAGTTTTAACTGGCGTTTCCACACTCTCAGTTTTCAGTTTTCTTTCACTCTTGGCCTAATTTGTGTGAAAGTTAGGGAAGAGGCTTTGATAGTCTGCCTCAGCAGTACACCTATTGCATACTCAATGCACTGAAATTCAATATAAATGTTTGTATTTTAAGCACTTAAGTATCATACATCTTGCGATTAGCTTAGGTTAAAAGTCGATTCTAAAAGAATCTAACATAAACAGCTTGGTTCAGCCTACTGTGGATCTTTAAAAAGTCCCTATACACTGAATCGTAAGACCCTTACAAATCGAAAAAGTGCTTTCAGACTATCGCAAACTTGTTGAGACAACTAATGCCCGTTTCGACTATGTCCCCTAGTTCGTCGAAAGTAAGACTGCTGAGATTTTTCAGCCTTGGACAATTGAGCAGAAGGTGCCTGTGTGTTTCCACCTTACCCTCCTCCATATAGTTTTGACAACCATCGTCCGACAAGATTTTTAGCCTTCTAGCTTGAATGCTTATTGAACAAGGTTCAGCAAAGTCCTACTATTGCGGCAAAATAAACTTTACATCGTGAGAGTACCTAGTACCGCGTTCCACTCTAGGCCACACGAATATCGCAGTCGCACGGGAGCTGGTCATCGACCACCCCCATTCTGGCTATTTCATTGTCTTTGGAAGCAATTCCGCAAACTTGATGGTATTTATAGTGAGAACAGACACTCCCTGACTTGTGTTGAGAGCGCGAGCGTTAACGAGATCAGCATTAGTATTGCCGCTCGTCTGTCAGAATGAATGCTCATATCTCTAAAAAAAAACGGCACTTCGGAGAAGTACCTCTAACGCCATTTTGATAGCATCCACTTCTGTCTTAAAAGCACTATAGTTATCCCGTAGCCTAAAGCTTAGCTTAGCTTCTTAAAGAAACTTCCCTCTTCAACTTTTCTTCCTAGCTTCGAACAACAACTTTTCCCCTTTCACATCTCCGTCGTCGGTATTTGAACAGAGAAAAGTCTCCACGAGTAGCTCTGCCACGCAATGATTCAAGTTTTTAGCAATGCAGTTGAAGAAAGATTGAATTTTAGCATGCTTTTGTTCGGACTCCTTCATAGAGCCAGCAATCATTAGCCTTAGAGCACACTTCGAAACCTGGATATTTCACCTTATCAACAAATTGAACACGTGCTCAACCGAAGGAAAGGCAGAAGTACGACTGGAATCTGATACCTTCTAATAAATAAGACCATTTTCATTTTACTTTAGTTGACGGCTCAGTCGGTTCTCAGCAATTTCAAACTCAACTAAAAGTTTTCAAGTTCTATTTTCTACTGATTGGTCATTAGTTGATGCTTTCATCCACTATACAATACTATAACCTATTGATAATCTGAAAAAGTTGATATTTGCCCTATAATGACTACGACATCCTTATAGGTATACCATGCCTTTTGACGTAAAGGAAAATATCAGAAACGAAATTTATGTTCACAACATATCAAAGGAGCTTCGGCGGAGCGTACGGCCGTTTCAGAATAATGCCATGTATATTGAAGGTAGCATTACCTAAAATCTGACGTACAATTTATCGTTTTAACTTGAGTAACGTTGCTACAATATTAAACTAGAATCATTATATTCAGCTCTGCAACGACTGACTGCATCGTAAAATTGACGTGAAGGGAACTGTATTCACTAATAGCTCGTAAAATAGTTATTGTAAGAATGTACTACATGTAGAAATAATAATTCATGTAAGAGGTCTTAGTCTGATTTTCTCCTAGCGATAGAAATAACCCTATCAAAAGTTGGAAAATTTTTCATACTTGGAATTAGAGGTCCGTATCCAGCTCTTAAGTAATTGCTGAAGGAAAAAATACACAATTTTGACAGCTGGTTACGCATTGTGAATGATCCACATGAGAAGAGCAAGAGAATAAACAAAGAAAATAAACTTTGTTCGTATTATGTATGTATGTATGTATGTGTGTACCATGTTCAGACTGACACTTAATCACATGATTTCGGCTGTTGAATGGATTATCCCACTAATCTTAAAAATTTATCAAGATTTCGCCATACAAAAATGACAGTTCCAAATCACTTCATTGAAATGATTTGAAACTGATCCACGCTATCTCTGTGCGACTCTGATTTTACGCAATCTACTTGTCAGCACTGGAAATCTGTTCCATTATCACAGCTGATTTAGAGACTACAAAGGGAAAAAATTGTAAACAAATAAATTTTTTTTAAAGCAATGAATCTATTTTCACCTGAAATCAAATGTAAAAATGTATCCATTATTTCTATTATATGGAAAACTAGAGGACCCGTCCACGCTTCACTGTGGCTAATACATAGATAATACTACCACTACCATCTATATGATTTCTATTAGTTGGATTATAATTATTAGTTAATAAGATATAGCATTTCTGTGAAACAACTTGTGTTAGTTTACAAAAAAATGGATCATAGAGCATTTCGTGTGTTAATAAATCATTGCTTTTTGGATGAAAATACTGTTGAATTTGGGCTCAGGGAAATCCACCGATGAAAAGATATTTGCTAAGCTTAAAGAGGCGAAAGCTCTGTGCAAAGCGGGTGCCCCACATATTCATAATCCAAAAAAATTACGAAATAAAGCCGAATTTTTGAGTCGGTGATAAAAACATAGCTCCATCATTTCCCACTGGAGTCCAATCGACAGTCATTCTAGTGAACTGCACATGAGTAACCGGTTCTCAGGCGTGGAAAGACGAAAAAGGCGGCTGGAAAGGTTATGACATCAGTATTTTGGGATGCACGTGGTATATTTGGTACATATTTGGTTTCTTTTCTACTATTCCAAATACTTAGCAATTGTATTATTTTTGAAGAAGAATCTGTTTAAAATGGTACGCATATATTCAAAGGATTCCTACAATCATGAATTTTGAAATTATTATGTTTTCAGCCAAATCGGTTCAGCCGTTCTTGAGTTATAAATGGTGTAACTAACAACAACTTTCTTATATATATATATATAATATATGAGGTTGTTTTTATTATTTATTTTTTTTTTTTTTTTTTTTTTTGAAGAAATGAAATATTCCTACAAACACGAATTTTGAACACATGCTTATGATTTGAAATATAATTATTGTATTTATGAGTTGTATTAAATTTTGACATAAAGAGATAAAAGGTATCCTATGTCCTTACCCTGGTTCTAAGCTACCTCTCCACCAATTTTCAGCCAAATCTGTTCAGCCGTTCTTGAGTTATAAATGGTGTAACTAACATCAACTTTCTTTTATATATATACATAGATATTTGAGAAAAGACGGCTTTTGTTTCAAAATACTATATGACAATATTTTCTTTTGATAAATATTAAGCGATGTGACCTCATGAATGGCAATAACAGCTGTTTTTTGATCTTTCTAACGGCAGTGAGAACACTTTTGTGTTATGAAATGATTAAATGTAATCTAAACTTTTAAATTTTTGGTCTGAACATCATATAAGGAATGTTGTTGATGATTGTTAAGTTTTATACAACTATTCAAAATGAAATATACTTCATGATAATGATTTTAACTAATTTAGGATGGATTTAACGAATGGATTAAACGAAGCCATCACTTTGAATTTCCTTCAAAAAACAATTGTTGATTTGATGTTTCTTCGCATAACCAGGTTTGCCATCTTCGCATTTTACTGAAAAAAGTACTAAAAATTAGTACTATATTTCTTTAGAGCTGCATACTAGCACATGTAAATTTATCGCAGGAAAGTTTCTTGACCGTTTCTTAAGCGTTTTTTATATGAAGTTTTTACATTTCTTGAGAGCTGGGTACTAAGCTTAGAACATAAGCTGCATACATGGAATATGCATACACTCGGTGGTAGTTTTACGGTGGAAAATCTGACGACACTCATGTGTCAGTCCACTGAGAACTGGAGAGCTGTCAGCGAAGCGGCAGACTCAATCATGACAAAACTGAGACATATAGAGCAGAGTGGGCGTCCGTCAGTCCGTGTCATAGAAGAGACTTAAATGCCTTATCACTCCCACGAAGTAATACTTAATCAGGTGGTTCCGTGGGAGAGTCTGAAGTTAGGAGTAGGTTAGGTTTAGCGGATTAAGGTTCTGCACTCCGGCTTTTGATGCTTCCCCCTACTTTAAATACAAAAAAAAAAAAAGCTGCATAGTCTTTTCACGGGTTGGTTTGATAAAACATATGTGATGAACAAGTGGTATAACGGGTTTCTCAGTAAGAGTACTACAAAAGTATGGAATTCGATTTCTTTTGCATGGTCACCATTGAAACGGTTGCAGAAGTCCGGACGCTGAACTCATTTTTGGCGGTTTTCAAACATAAATCTGCCGATACTGCTGCAATTTCACGTTCGATATTCATACGAAGTTCATCAATCGTCGCTGACTTATTGACATAGATCATAGACTTGACGTAGCCCCACAGGAAATAGCCTAACGGCGTCAAATCCCATATGATCCAATTCGGGCCAAAAATATTTGGTTAACATTGAGCGTAGGGATTCCCATCCACAGTAACGTGCTTATTTTGATCCAATGACGCCGCCGGCCTATAAACCGAAATTTTTTCGGTACGCAATGGTGACTCATGGAGTACATATGAATGTCCTCTCACACGCACACTCTTTTGTTTTATTAAAAAAAAAAAACAAAAAAAAAACTTTTGTGGCGCTCTTATTTAAAAATCTGATCTTAAAGTTGAGGCCACTGACTCCGATTTTCGATATAAAATTTCAATAATTTCGAGTCGTTGTTGGATCGCATATATTTCCTTGATGAAATGGCGATCCTTACTGAGGAGAAATGTCAAAAAAGCAGGAAAAAATATGGTTTCGTTTGCTGTCCTTATCGGTCTACATTTGTAGTGCCCTATTGAAAAACCCTTTAAAATGTTTAATTTTTGAGCTACATCTATTACTCATTGCGAAATATATGTATGTATTACATACACACGGTTAATTACTGCACAAATAGACCAAAAGCCAGATCGATGCATCTGCCGGATTATATATACTTGTGAGAATTTTCAATCCATTTTCAATGCATATTGTATGCTCATTACGCACGAAGTGAATTCGTAAGATTGAACGGTAAAGTAATTAGTCGATTTCGAGCCGACTTAAGCATGCTTATGGTTATTAATGCAATTCCATCAGCCGAGAGGGCTATGCGCTCTTGATGTTACGATTTACAGCCAACTCAATTATATTCAATTCCATGAGCTTTCATGTGCAGGCCGGCCTGCAAGCGTGCTTATGAAGCTTATGTGTATTAATTTGTATTCTGTTGAAAAGTAGTAAGTATTGAACAAGAATTTACTATTATGGCATAAATATGTATGTATATACTAACTTGAAGGTATGAATGAATGAATTACGATATATTTAAAGGGCTTTATTCGAAACCTTAGTAACGTCGAGATATTTATGGGCACATAACAATTGAATGACCGTTGAAAATGAACAAATTAATTTTTCAAAGGCATATCTCCGGAAAATGCGTCTTATCTTGCTCTGGTGTCTTACTTATAAACAAATTTTAGGTGCATATAATAACTGGGATTCTGTTCAGTTGACTTGGGAAAAAACCCATATGATATTTCGGTGAGATATATTGTCAAAAACGAAAGATTTCGTTATAAGAACTTTTTCTTGAATATGAAAAATATGCTCTTGGAGCAATCGTGTTCATTTCTGGACCACTCAGCAACGTCTCTACGGAAGCTATTCTGAACTGTATCCAGTCAGTAGGTCCTGCTATACGAGATTTGACAATTTAGTAATGAGAATAATTTTATTGCCACACTTGTGACCTTTAAATTTCCTTTCTCTTTTTCCAGCATCCCTCCCCTCTCCATTGATATATGTACCATTGCTCTAGCTTGTTTAGTTCGTCTGCTGCCTCAAGTTGAGTAGACTTATTAGAAATCAAGAGCAACGCGTCGCGAATTCCACGCTGCTTGAACGAGTTATTACAGGCGATGAGAGCTGGTTTTTACAATACGACCCGGAAACCAAACGCCAAAGCTCACATTGGTTGTCTCCGCGCGCCCCCCGCCCGAAAAAAGCTCGCATGAGCAAGTCTAAGGTGAAAACGATGATTATTGCCTTTTTTGATAGCCGTGGAATCGTCCGCAAAGAATTCGTTACACCAGGGAAAACTGTGATTCAAGTCTACTATTGCCAAGTACTCGAAAGATTGCGAAAACGGTTCAACAGGGTGCGCCCAGACATCGCTCGTAACTGGATCCTTCATCACGACAACGGGCCGTGCCACACCGCCCTCAGCGTGTCCCAGTATTTGGCCTCTAAAGAGATCGCCGTGTTGCAACAGCCGCCTTATTCGCCCGACATGTCACCTTGTGACTTTTTTTGTTTCCTAAAACAAAATCGGTGGTCAAAGGAAAGGATTTTGAGTCGATTACGGACATCCAGGCGGCCGTGATGAGAGTACTCGCGGACATTCCAGTCGAAGCGTTTCAGAAATGTTACGAAACATGGAAAACGCGCTGGAATCGCTGTATAGCTGCCCAAGGGGACTACTTTGAAGGGGACGGTAGAGTTGTAGAATAATTTTCAAATATACGGTTTTTATGGAATCAGTCTCATTACTTAATTGTCATACCTCGTGCAACCTCCTGCTATACAACTGGATCAGAAGCTTTTTGACCTCTAGACGGATAAGAGCAGAAATGAACGAGCTGTAATGACCAACGAAGTCTGTAGAGATGGAGTACTGTCTCTTCATGTTTCTATGGACGTTAGTGGTGAATATACTGCTAAGGAACTTGGACGGCAAAGCCTCTAAGATAGTGCCATATGCGGACGGCATTCCCATCTTATTGACGAGTAGGTGTCTACAGATCAATATCAGTATTATGACCACCACTTTCAATACGGTCCAGAGCTGGGAATAGAAAGTGGCTCTGGTGTTGAACCCGTGCCTTAGTGTAGTCTTGCACAGCAAACAGCGTACGAAATTCCACCAATCGGAAGTCTGTGGAATGAGTTCAGAGGCCCGCTGCGCTGTGCATAACGGGATCTTTAAGAACAACTCCAATGACGGCTGTTAACTGGTACTAAACCTTCCACCTATAGACCTCTTCGCTGAAAATTGCAGAGCTAAATCGGCGAGACGATTAATAGCTGCAGGAGAATTTGTGTAAATATCTAATATACGCTCCCACTTTTCAACTGAGAAAGAAGGTTCAAAGGCTCGAAAATGGACGATGGAGTTGGTGCGGGAATATAATGTGGAAAGATAGGCTTAAGGCAGCTTTTTAAGTTGACGGACCACTGCAGTATATTTCAGACTGAGAGCTTTGACTATTGCAAAAGCCGCGGAGCTGGCCTCTAATGCACCTGCAGACAATTCCAGAGTCAGCATCTACTTAGACTGCCAAGCAGCAATCAATGCAGTAACCTCGTATAGCATATCGATCAGTAGCGTCTTGGGAACAGGCCCATATTTGGAAAGTGTTGCCAGAAGTAAGCAAGTTCACTGGGTGCCAGGCCACAAGAAAGCAATGAAATAGTGAACGAGATTGCCAAGAATGAATGAATAACATCCGAAAACGTGATCAACATTGGGAATCCCATACATTGTCTATACGACTAGTATTAAACGTGCAAATTTTGTGAAGAATTTTACTCCAATCGTTCTGTTTGTATTACAGATATATGCTATGGTGATCCGATATCGGAGATTCCGACAAATGAGCAACTCCTTGGAGAGGAGAATATGTGTGTAACATTTCAGAACAATATCTCAAAAACTGAAGGACTAACTCGCGTATATTCAGGTATTCTGACAGACGTTTTTGTTGTTAAAAATCGTCTTTTTAAGGATTTAAAAATATCAAGTCGGTGGCAACCCTCTGATTTTTTCTTCTGCTTTAAGCGTTATAGAGCTAAAATATCTCAGTTTGTGCTGGCGCTTTTTGTTTTGTTCACTATGTTCAAGCTAGCTGATTTTCAGCCGATTTTATAATTTTAAATAAATTACGCAATCATGAACGCAAATATTAATTTGTTTATTATTCATATCCACAATTGAATAGTACCGCAACATTTCAATTGAAAAATCAGCTGATTCTCTCCTTGCGAGTTGAAAGCGGCGATAAATAATATTTTCTATCAAAATGTTTAATTTTGCAACGAATTTCGCGGCCACTGCGGCAGAAACCACGCCAAAACAGTTGAGATGCGCTCCCTCGCCACATGACCCACACACACACATTTTTAAAATGCAAGCACACACACACAAGCGTGAAATTGCAACATTTTATGCTTAATTAAAATTCAGGAAATATGAGGGCAAATTAAATATGTTAAGAGCATATTTTTTGTGAGAGTCGCGAGCGCCGACTGATTTAAATCAACATTAATGCATGCGATGACCACAATTAATTGCAATCAGTTACTCATTTGTTTCTCTTTAGTAATGCAGATGTGCTACGCAACGCTTTATATTTGTATTAATTATGAGCACCGTTACAGACCGTTATACACACTGCATATTGCATTACATTAAAATGTGCAATTATGTATAAAAAAAAACAACCAAATTAAGTATGTATATGCATAACGGTTTGTGTGTGTTCATAATTGTTGTAAAGCAACTGACCTCAGCGTGGTCTCTTTCACAGTTATGCTCGCTTTAAAGCCATGGCATAAACATTCGCACTCACACATACGTATATTACGCATATTAATACTTATAGCCACGACCGATATGGCGGAACGCCGCTGCTGCACCTTACTTAAAGCATAATTAAAGCACTTTGATAAACATATGAAACCTGCTCAAAAGTGAGCTCGCGTAAATATGCTAGTGTGCAATGCTCACATATGTGTGTGTGTGTATATAAAACTTATACTAGCACATATACTGTATATAAGTATGTAAGATATTTACACTTCATAAAAATTTATTCTCATCATAAACAGAGAGTGTGCTAGCTTTATGGTTGTTTGGAAGTCAAGCATCTGCAGCGCGCAAAATGGCTGTGTGTGTGTGTGTGTGCGAAAGAGTAGGATTAGGCAACCGTAAAGGAGACACAGCTTGGCACACTTTTAGGCGTACGATGCACAAGTTTATTTAGCATTACATCACAATGTACAGTGGGTAAGAAGTTCATTTAAAAGCGTAAAAAAATGTTTGACTTAAGTATATTCAAATTTATTTGGATTGCTCTAGGTATATACATAAGTATATATATTGTAACAAAAAAACACCCGGAAATTGTAATTAAATTCCCGAGTAAACAATATTTCAAACAAATTTGTTTTATTTATTTATTTATTTATTTTTATTTTTTTTTTTTTTTTTGTATAGTAGGACTGTGCTTAATTATTGTGACAAATATTGGCGCGAACTGTTGACCATATTGCTAATAGGAGCTACTTTAATCGGTACACCTCAGTAACGCGTTACGATTTTTACTTAAGGCAAGTGTTAGAGAGATGGCAAGAGAGCTCGCGAGTCCGTTCGAATGATTTTATGAAACGTGTTCTTGCTTGACTTGTCTTAATAAAGCTGAATTTTATTCAAAAAGAGAACCGTAAACAGGTATTTCTAGATATGCCCATTCACTGATAGCACTGTTACTGCCGATGAGAAATTTGTTGATGAGTTTGATACAAATAAGTCAAGAATCATCGGAAAACAACGAGCTGAAATAAAAAAACAAAAGCAAAGCTGCTCAAAAATCAAGGTGATGCTCATTGAATTTTTGATATTCTTGATTTGAAATTAATTATGCAAAATTTATTCCGGAAGGACAGACGGTCAATAAGGAGTTCTGTTTGGCCGTATTGAGGCGTTTGCGTGAAAACATTCGTCGAAAACAGAAAGGAATATTTTCTATACATTTTTCATGCTGTAAGAAATGTACCTGTGAAGGGTATAATATCTTTTGTACGGCTGAAATTAATGTTTCTTCTTGTGTAGTCTCCATGCCTAGTTAAAACGACAACTTTTAAACAAATCCTATGAGTAGAGAGGACATTTCGACTGAATAGCTGATATATGGTACATATGTATGTTAGCTAAAAGAAAACTACAACTGCCAAAATATGCCATACTCTATAACCCACGTACAGGGTTTGTCCGGAAAGTAACAGGACTAATTTTCTTCCGCCGGCCCTGTATTGTGGAACGTGCGCACACTGTCTGGAAGCTAAATAAATCTGCGACAGAGGCATTTGATATGAGCAAGTAGGCTTACCCAGATGTCGCTTTAGTAAGAAGTGGTGTATTTCATGGCACCGAGTCTTTTTGGAGGGCCGGGAAAAGGTCGCTGATGAAGACCGTGCTGGGAGACCTACGACTTCGACAAACACCGACAATGTGACTCGCATTTTGAGATGACAGAGGGGATCCAAGTAGGATGCACTTCGGCTCTCCAGGCTATTCCGTAGGATGCTTTCCGGGACGCCTTCAATATTTGGAAATCGTGCTGGGAGCGCTGCATTAATGCAGAAGGAACCTATTTGAAAGTTTTCAAAACATTGTAACGGTTGGTTCAATAATTTTTTTTAAATCGAATTAAATAGGACTGAGCTATTATTTTCCGGACAAACCCTATATACTTAATAAAGGTGATCACTTGGAGATGTACTTTTTTCAATAGCTTTTTTTCTACAGATCATGCGTGAGTCGTGCGAAGCTGTTTTGTAATCTTTGATTAGTATTGCTTGGTATTTCATCAGAGAAAAACTATTTCTCTACGACAGTGAAGCCAATCGACTTTTCAAAATGACATCGCTTAACTCTATAGCTCTTGAAAAGTTCCAAGAAAATCCACAGTTTTCGAGCCAAACTTTCTTCAACGCTGAGACCCATTTTTGATTCAATGGGTATGTAATCAAACAAAATTGCTACATTTAGAACGAAAAGCAACATGAAGAGATTCAAGAGCTGCCATTTAATCCTGAAAAAGCAACGGTTTGATGTGGTTTGTGGGCCGGTAGAATCATCGGTCAATATTACTTCAAAAATGACACCGCTGAGAACGTAACAGTCAATAGCGACCGTTATCGCGCCTTGATAACCGACTATTTTATGCCTGAATTGAAGCTCATGATCTCGGCGACATTTGGTTTGAATAAGACGGCGCCAATTCCTGCACATCGCATTAATAAATGGATTTATTGACGAAACATTTTGATGGTAAGATATTTACACGGTTTGGGCCGGTCGATTTGCCACCAAGATCGTGTGGTATGACACCGTTAAACTTTTTCCTGTAAGATTATGTAAAATTTAAAGTCTATGTGGACAATCCCGCTTTGCTTGGCTTTTCCATCAATCAAGAATTGGACTCAACGGATGATTATCTGAGACGTAGGCGCGGTCAATATTTGGAAGAGATAATATTCAAAAAATAAATGCTTTTCTTTGAAATAAATAATTTTCAAAAATAGAAAGATCAATTAATTAATTTATAAAAGTGCCTCATAAGTATTGCATTGAACAAAATGTCCGATTAAATATGATTTTATATGAATTGTCTTTCCCAAAAATAGTGCCTTTTTGTAGTCAATTTCCTAACCAATAAACTACCGAAATCAATTAAATTATATTTTACAAGAAAGTGTCTCAGTTACGTCCCACTGTATTTCTTCCGTATGTAGGTGTGCATTGTTTTGGGAACACAGTTATTAACTTTTGTTTTAGTTGTACTTGTTGTAGAGGTAGTAGTCGTAATTTCTAAGTAGAAGCTTTTCAGCACATTAAAAATGCATTTATTTCTTTAAAACTTGCTACATTTGACGCTCAGTTTACATACAGCTTTCACTTACATATACATATACCTAAAGCCGTTCTTATATACTGCTGCTGCCATCAACTATCGTAGTTGTAGTTGTAGCATATATGTATGTGTATTGTTTATGTACAAGTAGACCCAAGGGCATACTTACTCACTCTCTTTACACGACTTAGCCATCTTCGCAGCATCTTTCAGCGCTCAGACTTAACTAAATAATTGTAGTGTAACACATACATTGTGTTGTTGTACCTGGTCTACATTGAGTGACTGAAAGTGTGGCAAACATAATTACATGAGTACGTAAGTGCGTAAGTGCGTGAGGGGTACATGACATATAATACACACTAGAAAATGAGTGCCACACGCCACACGGCTCTGCCCACTTTCACTTTTTTTGTTGACGGTACAACATTAGCATAAATTAAGGCAGACAGACAACTGTCGTCATTGAGCAACTCCAAGGAGCACACTTGCAGTGTGCAGTGAAAGCCAGCTATTATGCAATTGGGGCATATTCTATGTATACCTCTGCATGCCACTAGACCTTAGCTCCCCCTAAAGACTGTGCTGTTTGTTTACTTTAACTATGTTGTTGTTGTGACTATGCTCCTCTGCATGTATTTGCTTGTGAACGCTTCTTGAATGTGCGTAATTCAACAGCTTTCTTACGGGTATACAAGTGCAATGCCTAAAACTATGCAACACAATTTTGATTAGCCGGTGTTATGTGCAAATGCACTTCGGCGATTCTAGTTTATCTGTGTATATCCTACAAGGAGACTAATAATTTGGAAATACCTAATTTTTTATTATATATATAAGACTATTTATTAACAGCAGTCTTGGATTTTTATCCGAACATTCATGGAAGAAAATATAAGAGTGTGATGGATAGGTTTTTTCTATAAATTTACGTACAGATTTTTTTACATATAGCGATATTCGAATTGAAATATTTATATGTGGATGTGCACAAGATTCTCTAGAGTCGGCTGCCATTGAAAGAACAGGCTGTTTTCGTAAACGCAATATACAAAGCATTTTTAAAACAGATGCCCATGCCATGCCATGCATTTATGCATTGCAACCCTGTTTTACGAAAATATGCAATGTATTTATATGACGTTTATGAATACCCATGTGCATTGTCTACAGCTATTAGAGTTAGTTGTGTTAATAAATAAATTTTTTGTGTTTACAAAAATGGATGATTTATTATTGAGCACATTAGGAAATGCGATTACTTTGGCAGAAACTACAAGTAGTAGTAATAGCTAACAATTGCTAAAAATTTTATAAAAAACCAACAGAGGTTGTCTGTCTTAGCTTACCGATGTGAAAATAAAAGACGAATTTTAAAAATTAAAAACTTTTCAAAGAGCATTGCGGGTATGCAGAATGATGTTTTTCATTCACATTTTCGAATGTAAAAATCAACATTTAAGGTGACTTTCAACTAAATAATTAGTTACACACATATATGTATGTATATTAAATCTGTAATGTTTAGATTCTTCTGAACATGTTGAAACCATACTGGGTGTCAAAGTGCACTGGTCGTAATGGAGTTTCGTTGGAAAAAGCGCTGTACGCAACTATATGGAAACTTAGCAACAACACATCATTTAGATATGTCAGCAACAGAATCGATATGGCAATGGGAACCAGCTATAAACTATTTATTAGAAAACTAAAAACAATTTGTTGTTTAAAAAAAGATGTCATAAAATTCCCAAATACTGTTGCAGAACAAAAACAAAAATGTGACGAATTTTCAGCTAAACGCAGCCATCCGTTCCCATATGTCATAGGTTGTATAGATGGTACGCACATTTCCATCTCACAGTCAGTTAAGGAGAGTATTAGTTTTTATAATAGGAAGGGGAAGTTTTCAATTGTTGTCCAAGTCAGAATGTTAAGCTTTATTAAAAATTGTTCTTTTATAATTAATTGAACTTGTTTAGGCAATTGTGGATAGTCATCTTAAGTTCATAGATGTGTTTATTGGCTGCCCCGGATGATGCCACGATGCTGCTATATGGGAAATGAGTCCTATTAGAAAGTCAATAGTCAAGGGAGAATTAAAAATTTGTTCGGGTTACCATTTATTAGGCGATTCCGCATATCCGCTGGAAACCTTCCTAATGGTACCTTATAGAGACAATGGCTTTTTAACGCCTAAAGAAGTTCAATATAACAAAATTTTATGCTCAACAAGAGTTCATATGGAACAGGCATTTGGAATATTGAAAAAAAAAATTCCGTATTTTGAAATATATTGATGTGCTACATGCACATTTACCAAAAACCATCACGATGACCTGTATAATTCTTCATAATATTATTATCGAAAACGAAACCGATGAACCCTGCGCCATTAGTGAAGAAGAACAAATTGAACCATTTAATATCGAAAATAGCTTTTCACAATTACCTACTACAAGTCGACAGAGAGAACAAGCCAAAAATAAACGGGACGCCGTTGCCACTTTACTATCTGCATAAGTAATGAAATATTAACTGTTTTTTAAGTAATAAAACATGAATTTGATATAAAACTAGTAATCCCGGCTCGTTTACCTGCTACATAGACGCTTCAATCCCCTCCCTCCCTGCAACACCTTTTGCTATCCGTTTCCCTTGCCCAATTCCACTGCCACTCCTACCCCCAGTCGAACATTAGCCTTACTAAGACACAGCTATTTATTATTGCTTTATTGCATAGATTAGTTTTAATAAAATTAAAATCACATTCATTGTCAAAACGCTTGTACATTTGTTAAACTTAAAAATTCATTGCATATTTAAAAAAAAAACTTAAATTAAGTCATTAAAAAATTAGGTATTAAGATTACGTTCTAATATTTTCTCATATAAATTTCGTATGGATCTTAGTTCCTGCATTTTTTCCTTTTCAATGTTTACTTTTTCCTTCTCACTCTCCACCAGTGCCTCTAACAATTTTGCTTGTTTTTCCGATTCGGAGGCCAAGAACTCAATGACTTCATTTCTCTTCCGTTTTTGGGCAGTTCCAACTACTTGGGTGAACTCTGATGATGGTGCAGAAGGTGAAGGCGGTGGAGTATCATTTGATGATAAATCATAAGTTAGTTGATCCAAAGAATAATCGAGCATGTTATCAGGTACAAATATACTGCTACGTGTACCATAAACATCATCCATCCATCAAAAAAGTCACAATTTGTGGCAGACTCACCGGACGTTCCATTTCTTCTTTTTATTCTTCTATACGTCCCCAACATATTGGTGAAGCAGCGCGTTATCTCATCCACTGAAGGGGAAAACGTATTGAATTTCCCGTCGAATTGTTTGCCAAATTGTGCTGCGTTTTTTTTATTTTGGCGGTGAAGTCACTTTCATGGCGAAGTCTTATTGACATGAGCAATTTTTTACGCTCATGTGTCCACTTTTTATCACTACAAAGAAATTACGTGAAATAACAATTAAATTCTAATAAAAATATATCTAATATATAAAATTCTTGTGTCACGGTGTACGTTATTGAACTCCTCTGAAACCGCTCGACTGATTTTCGTGAAACTTAGCGTGCATATCGACTAGGGTGGAGAATCGGACAACATCTATTTTTCATCCTCCTAAATGTTAAGGGTGGTCCACCCCTAAATTTTTTTAACTTTCCGCGAAGAAAATTAAAAAATTTTTTTCTGACACTGCCGAAATCGGTATCTCTGTTATCTTACCATCATCGTCGTAGGTAGTCCACGTCACATTCAGGATGCCATGACTTTCGTGCGTGAATATGGACGACCGTGTCTTTTCATCACTTTTACATGTAATCCAAAATGGCAGGAAATTACTTCGTTGCTATTACCAGGACAAAATGCAATAAAGCGTCATGATATTACAGCACGTGAGTTTAAACAAAGTTTAAAATTAAAGTCTTTAAACAACTTTATTACAAAATTGCATGTATTTGGCTCCACACGTTGTTGGATGTATTCAGTTGAATGGCAAAAGCGTGGATTACCTCATGCTCACATTTTAATTTGGTTGGTCGACAAAATACGTGCTGAAAACATCGACAGTTTGATTTCTGCAGAGATTCCAGATCCGTCTACTGATCAATTACTGTTTGATATTGTTACTGCAAACATGATTCATGGTCCGTGCGGAAAATAAAAAATAAATAATAATACTAATTGGGATAGTACGCTTGCTGAAGCAACATTAAACTGCACAGGATCACAAATTCGTCTACTATTTGCTATAGTACTGACTACATGTTTCCCGGCCCGAGCACAAATGTTGTGGGATAATCACAAAGATTCAATGACTGATGATATATTGTATCGACATCGTACAAGGTGCAATGATCTAACGATATCATTCAGTGATGCAATGTACAATGAAGCATTGATAGCTATCGAGGATCTTTGCATTGCTATTGCGAATTTGCATCTGATTTACTCAACACAGATATCAATCGTGAACTACAGTACGATACTGTAGAAATGGCAGGCATTGTTAGTCGCAATGTTCCACTACTAAATGATAAACAAAAAATTATTTACGACCGCATCATGCTGGCAGTATCGGCAGGACAAGGAGGATTCTTTTTTTTTTTTTTTTTGGATGCACCAGGTGGAACTGGCAAAACATTCCTTATTTCGTTACTTCTGATCGAGATACGATCAAAAAATGAGATTGCATTGGCCGTTGCATCTTCTGGCATTGCAGCAACTTTATTAGATGGAGGCAGAACAGCTCATTCAGCATTTAAGCTGCCGTTGAACATTCAAAATAATCCAAATGCAGTGTGCAACATAAAAAAACAATCGTCTATGGTCATAGTGCTGAAACAATGTAAAATTATTATTTGGGATGAATGCACTATGGCACACAAACATTCGCTTGAGGCATTAGATAGGACTTTAAAGGATATAAAAAACAATGATAAACTATTTGGCGGGACTTTGTTACTCCTTTCTGGTGATTTTAGACAAACACTTCCCGTTATTCCACGTTCAACGTACGCTGATGAAATTAATGCTTGCTTAAAATCATCGCGACTATGGCGTAATGTTGAAAAAGTACAACTGACGGTGAACATGCGCGTTTATATGCTTCAGGATCCATCCGCCGAAAATTTCTCTAAACAACTGTTAGATATTGATGATGGGAAAGTTGATGTACATGAAAAAACTGGATGCATCAAATTACACACGGACTTCTGCACAATCATCGACTCGCAAAATATTCTCATCGATCACATATTTTCCGACGTACACACACAATATGCAAATCGTAAGTGGCTGGCAGAAAGAGCGATTTTGGCAGCTAAAAATGTTGACGTCAATGGGTTAAATTTAAAGTGTCAACAGTTGTTGCCTAGGGACTTGGTGTCATACAAATCTATCGATGCAGTTTGCGATACCAACGAGACTGTGAATTATCCAATTGAGTTTTTAAATTCATTGGGTTTGCCAGGCATGCCATCACATCATTTACAATTGAAGGTTGGATCTCCGATTATTCTGCTTCGCAATTTAAACCCACCACGGCTGTGTAATGGCACACGGTTAGTCATTAAAAAAATAATGAAAAACGTCATTGAAGCCATCATCTTGAATGGCAAGTATGATTACTACAGATGTGCCAATTGAATTCAAACGCACTCAATTCCCCATTAGATTGGCATTCGCTATGACGATCAATAAGTCACAAGGCCAAACATTGTCTGCATGTGGCTTAGATTTGGAAACACCATGCTTTTCCCACGGACAACTATATGTGGCATGTTCTGGCGTGGGAAAACCCTCCAGTTTGTTTGTGTTGGCTAAAGACGGACTAACCAAGAATATTGTACACTCTATTGCACTGAGAGATTATTTTTTTTTTTTTCAATTGCCATAATTGATAGGATAATATGAATAATTATTTTTGATATTTAGAAAGCTATCAAAAATTTTAATTTAAAATATATTCGTTACTTTAATAAGAATTAATTTATTAACTTAAATAAAGCATACTTTAATTGTTTATAATGCTTTCGATTATAAGTACATCCCCGCACACATAATAGTAGATAGTTAGTTTTATTGAACTAAAAAAATGTTTCCTAGAAATAATACACATGGCAAAGCAACGTTTGCCGGGTCAGCTAGTATTTTAATAAAAATTACTTACTTCATTGGCGAACCATCCATTTCAACTCTTGCCGTTTCTTTTGACTGCAATGCATGTAAAGCAAAAATCATGCACATTTTGACAACTCATGCGCATGAAATAGGGTTGTCATTCATTTATAAATTCAATACTTTGTCTACATTATTGCAGTGGCGTTTACGAATAGTATGCAATGCATGTATGCTTTACAGATTGCGTTTACGAAAGCAGCCACACTTATACTGAGTTAGTCTTCTAGTGGCTAACCGCCAAGTTTTGATGCTTGTAGCCCATACCAATAATATAGGGATTAGTTTTTGCAAGTCCATCAAAATTTTCAGAGAAGAGTCCCACGTAATAATAACAATTTAATGGCGAATAACAAGTTACTAAACATCACCTGCAGTTAAGAATTAGAATGTGAAATATATAAAGGTAGTTTCTTTATATGTTCATATTAAATTGTAGTAAGATATCGTATATAATATACTAGACTATATGTGTGTATGTTTAAAGGTCAGCCAGAACAACGAAAATTATTATAGGTATATCATTATATAATACTTATAAGGGCTAAGGATGGGTGTAGATATATTTCATATATTACTGGCTTTCAACGAAGGTTCACTTGAAAAAGGTTGTCATTAAATTTCAATAAGATATCCGCAAATTGACCGTTCTATGTTATACGTAGGTTGCTATATATATTTCTGGACTAGGCAACACTAATTGTTGCCAGGTGCAATCTGAAGTTTCCATTGGAAAGTTTGACATTTTTTAGCATAACATCACTCAGAACGTTTTGTCATTTAATCGTGAATTGTTTTATTTACAGGGAATTAAAAAATTCATCTCAGCCAAAAAATGGAATTAACTCGTGAACATTTTCGTGCGATCATTTTTCACAACTTTCGACGTGGATTATCACGACAAGAGTGCATCGATGAACTAAAATCTTTGTATGGCTATGAAGCACCATCCTATAGCACTGCGAAAAACTGTTACAACGAGTTCAATCGTGGCCGACGCTCGCTTAAAGACGAATTGCGTGAAGGTCGTCCAAAAACAGCCGTTGTGCCAGAAAACATCGATGCCGTACGTGAACTGATAATGCAAGACAGTCATGTAACATACCTTCAGATAGAGGCATGCCTATGCATTTCTCCCACCAGCATACATTCGATATTGCATGAACACCTGGCCGTAAAAAAGGTTTGTTCTCGTTGGATCCCGCACAATTTGACAATCGCTCAAAAAAAGGCTCGTGTGAAATGCTGAAAAAATACGATCGCGGTGCTTCAAAAGACGTTTATAAGATCGTCATAGGTGACGAATCATGGATCTATGCGTATAAGCCCGAAACAAAACAGCAATCGACAAAAAAAAAACATTTTCGTTGATAAATATGCCAATTTTCATTATTAGGCCAGAAATATATATAGCAGCCCTCGTACACAGGCAAACAGAATGACGAAGGTCTTTATATAGCCTGTTTTCAGATATCTTACATAATGACCTCAAGGACGGCATGCGGAACCAGAAAAATTACACTGGTGAACAAAAATCCACTTGTTTCTTGTGACATGAACAGAACAAAGTGTTTATTATGTAAAAATTGCAAAAAATGCAGAAAATATCTACAGATTTCTTCTTTCACCTATAGTTTTTTTTCTATGAGAATTTTTGTTTAAAAAAACAGCGATAGATATATTATTTTATTAAACAAAGAGTAGCCTAGAATGTTACTGTCGATGTTTTTTGGTAATATTTTGTTTTTGGACTTAACAATGTCTAGCAGCGATCGGCAATCAAAGTGGCACTCCACTTGCCTTGGTACCGTTTCTCTATAGCAAAAATGTCTTGTTGGAACCGTTCTCCATGTTCGTCACTTACGGCCCCTAAATTTTTGGGGAAAAAATCCAGATGGGAGTTCAGAAAGCGAACTTTAAGGGACATGTTGCACTCCATTTTTTTGTAGGCAGTTACTAGTTCAGTCCCAAGATTTTTGTAATTGTTAGCTTTCACATTTCCCAGAAACGTTTTTAACAACGCTTTTAAAGGCACTCCAGGCTCGTATTTCAGTTTCATTGAACATTTCCTTAAATGTTTTATCTTTCATTAGTTCTCTTATTTGCGGACCCACAATGCCCTCATTAATTTTTTCTTCACTAACTCTTGGAAGTTTTTGTTTCAGATACAAAAAACCTCTTCCATTTCTGTCCACTGCCTTACTATAATTCTTAATTAAACCCAATTTAATATGAAAAGGTGGTAGTAATACCTTTTTGGGATCAACTAAAGGTTCTTTGGTAACGTTGTTTTGTGAATGCCTGACGTACTGGCCACTGCTTCTGTTCATAATGACAGTCTCTCGCACAGTTGTCCCATTGGCAAAGGAAGCAACAATATTTCATATATCCTGGTTACATTTCAAGAAGTAGGGCTATCACTTTAAGGTCTCCACATATTGCCCAACCATACTCATGATAACGGATGTGTTCTAAAAGAACTCTCATATGATTGTATGAACCGTATGAGCTAAGGGCACAGATGGAATTTGTTACCATTATGAACCAATACCGCCTTTAATCTAAGTTTAGAGGAATCAATGAATAGACGCCAATCACGTGGATAATTTTTCTGTGCGTTAAACAAAAGGTTAACTTCTGAACAGTGTACTGGATCCCCTTCTTGAAGAAAGCAATTTGTGAGATATTTCTACCATTTTTTGTAAAAAGTAATATTTACATAAGAAAGTTCCAACCTTTTAGTCTGGATGTTAATTGTTGAACATCCTGGTTAATCAAATAAAAGATCGGTTGTCATTTCCTTTGCGGTTTCTGTAACATAACTTGAAGAGCTAGTCGATTCTAGTTCTTCATCGAGACTCCATTGTTGCCTGTTAACGATGTTACAGAAGTTTTACAACAGATATGAGGGGCCCATGCTTTGTTTTGGTCCCCAATAATAACACTCAAATACAGTTCGTAAAATGCTTTGCTATCCAAACATAGAACACTAACCGATTCGAACACCGTTAGTCTACTGATAAATTTTTAAAATGATCGTAAATACGCTGTTTAGTTCAAACAAGCAGCAGAACCGGTCTAAACCAAATAAATCCCTGATTTAATGAAAATATAAGATGATGTAACGTAATGAAATTTTATGTATTGTAAAATATCAAACCGCAAGTTACAGAATATCTGTGGGTGATAGAAAAATTCTGTTTTCAGATTTGATTTCAGGGTACCAAACTACATTAGAAACACCTAAGAAATTTTATGCCACAAATTATGTGTCTGCGAGTGTTATTGATTGTCTTTTTCTCCTTTGGATAGAAGCTATCGCATAGCAATAGAGCTTTTTACTCCCTTTCAAATTTCATTAAAATGATGTTGTAAAGTAAAAGAATCTAATGAAATTGAAAATGATGTTCTATGAAAAATATACATGGTTGATGCCCAAAGTTACTTAGATTGATTAGCAGCTTATGATATGCGAAATCCTTTTGGATTGGAAAATCTTTCTCTGAGGTTGTTATTGCACCTCTAAATTTTCTTCAAAAAGTTAAGGTGTACAAATGACCGTCAGGTGGAAAATGTAGTATTCTCTGTACAACGAGTTAATATAATATTAAATATTCAATAAGTTAGAATAGCTTAGGTTCGGGCGTAAGCGAACAACTTGCAACGATTTCATTACGAAAATTTGCTCCCGAATTTCAATACAAGAAAAATAAACTAAATGTATTCATATATATGATGAATGGATCCTTGAAAAATTAAAGTTCGACTTCGACAATTTTTAGTCGTTAGGGGTACTTATTTTTGGTTTAGTTTTATTTTGATGTTTGGTTTGCATACTGTAAAGTGATAGTTCATAGACAACGGCTAAGCTGGCTAGGTCGAGTCCGCTCCAACTCTGAAACCAGCGCAGGAAGCAGAAGAAGAGAGAAAGAGCGCGATTGTTGCGCTGTTGTAAACTCTTCTATAACCGCGTAAGCGGTGTCTACGCCAATGAAGAAAAAGAATTCGTTCAGTTATATCCTTGTTAGATATTTTGCCGATATTTTCTTCTGATCGCTAGTACTGAGCTCTAAAATATTTGGAGTGATAGTAATATGCTTTAATCTCTTTGCCATTGTAACTGTAGGAGAGGAGGTATAACAGCGTTAAATACTTTGAAACACTTTCCTCAATCCAACAGAATGTATTTTGTTTAGCAACTATTTAGCATATATACGATAATGCTGGATTTTCACTTCCATACAAGTTATCCACCTGAAGCAAAGCTTCGCATTCTAAAACCTCTGCTCTTTCCAAAGTGTGTGATTTATAGTGGCACAATTAACCTGTAATAATTTTTAACAAGATTCCATTTATCGCCTTCCAGGGAGCAGTCATGGCTATTCATGAAGCTAAGTCGCTAAATTGTATTAAGATTTCGTGCACACTTAGATAAAACCTTCATGTGCTCATAAAATCATTAAGGCATTTCTGGCCATTAATAGGTGTAGCGAACAATGGCCAGCATCGGGGCAGCTGCAGCGCACCATTATGTCCTTAATCCTTTCGGGCGGTAAACAAAAGCTTGCTTAACAGCTTCGAACAAGTGTACAGGGCGGTGTGACTCCTACATATACATATATGGATGTTTGTATGTATGCTATGTGCTGTGTATTCACAACTTGTTTTTCGCGCCACTTATGCGATTAGTTACTTGTATGCGCATATTAGCTTCTATACAACAACAAAGTCACTTTCTCATAGAAGCAGTTATGCCAACAACAATGACTGCAAACATTATACCTATATTTAATATTAGTGTGTATATAAATACGAGTATATGTGACGCTTTGGTAAATTGGCTTTAAAACTTTATAAGCGAGAATTATAAAAGCGCATATAAATATTTACACGCGGATCTAATTTGAACAGGTCTGCCATGGCGATACCGCATTACGTCGCATTGTGCCAGTGAAAGTAGTGGAGGCAGTAGTGGTGAGAGTGGTGGTAACGACGCGCACATCCTCGACGCCATTCGCACGCTGCTTTCCAAATTTTCCTATGTGTGTGTGTGTAAATAACTAAAATGGCTAAAATAGCTCAAATAGAGAAGCTTCTGTACTTGACGTACATATACGTGGATGTCGTATTAGTTGTTGTGGTGGAGCTGGGAAGATATTTAAAAGCTCTTGTAAATATGCACAAAGGTTTTAATCTATTTCTACCACCTTCTGGTAAAGTTGCTTTAGTCAGCTAAAGCTTGGCTAGGTAATTTCGCTTTTACTAAAATGTTTGGAATAAAATTTTACTTTATTTTACCGTTGTTTTATACTCTTAGTCCTCAGTTATTGTTTCACATAAAACGCAATGTCGAAAATCAAAGAGCTTGGCTAGATAAAACCAACTGTTTCTCTTTAACTTAAGACGATTTAAGCGTTTTTAGCTTTTCACCATATATTTAAAATTTCCAAATGAAATTTATTACAGTTATTAATTTAGTTTAAAATAAATGAAAATGTGATCACATAATGCCATAAAAAAACTAAAATTGATATCAGTAACATCACTTTAACGATATATCAAACAAATTACTTTTGCAACATTTATTTCATTATTTCACGATTTACATATAGGATTGTGGTACTGTGGGCAAGGAATAGTAAAATCTTTTAATTTAAATTTCGCTCAATAGCCCGTTCGTCGAAATATTCTCTTTTTAGATTGGTATGACTGCAAAGCAGGTTAAAAATCAAGGTTATGTTGACAGTTTGCATCGCGGTGTGTTGCACTCCGAATTCCTTTCGACCAGCCAACTGTCAACAAAGAATACTATTTGATTGTTAAGCATATGGGTCTAAAACTCTTGGTTTTTGTACCACTATAATGCACCGTCATAAACTACAGCCGTGGACACATAAATAGCATACTTGGTCATCAAATAAGAAAACATTTATTTATTCACTTACGGATTTAAAGAAGAATGCGTTTTATTTTAAAAATTATTCACTTTAACATAACTAAAACAATAAATATTTTACTATCGCCAAAAAAAGACGAAAACATGAATATCTTGTATGACAGCTGCGACATATAAATAGTACAATCTGAAAAGGGGTTTAAAAAAGGTACAAAAATGTATACAAATTTTGAAAAAATTTCAAGAGATTGTTCATTTCATTAGTATTTTGTACTTTATCCATAATTTTCAAGCACCCGCTCACATCTTAGCTGCATGCTGTCCACCAGTTCTTGACATCGTTCCTTTGGGATTAAATACCAAGGCTCCTCAATTTCAGCCTAGAAATCATCAAAATTTTTGAATTTTTTGCTTGCTATTTTGAGCTTTATACCATTCCATGAATTTCCTATTGGTTTCAGAGCTGGGTTTTGCACAGGCCACTCATATATTCTAAACTTTTCATTGCCGAGACCATACTTTACTATCTTTGCGGTGTGCTTCGGATCATTGTCTTGCATAAATGTCCAGTTTATGGGCATGGATTGAAATACAAATGGCTCCATTTTATTTTTCAGTATATCCAAATACTAAAACTGGTTCATTTTAACATTTATTCGAACAACTGGCACGATGCCATGCCATGAAAACTCGCCCCAGACCACGATACTTCCACCGCCGTGCTTAATGGATTTTTTGGTATACCTAGGTTTAAGGGATTGACCTTGTGAACGACGTAAAAATGTTTTTCCAACTGGAACCTTCCTATTTGTCTTGGTTTTGTCGCTCAAAAACAAGTTCTTCCAAAATTGTGCTGGTTTGTCCCAGTGGGCCTTTCCAAATGCCAGTCGAATTTTGATGTGGCGTTTTGACAGGAGTAGTTTCTTACCGGTAATTTGTCCAAAAAGTTGAGATAAGTTCGTACAAACTTTGTGGACACGTTCACACCATGTTCGTCATTAACTTCGATCATAATTTCTCTAGCTGACTTAAAAGAATCCACTTTGCTCTTCCGTACTATGTTTTTGTCAACACTAATATTGGTTTTACGCTGTCCTGGTTTTCTTGGTATCTTTTTATTGACACAAGGTGGGTCTGTTTTGTTGCATAAATAGCATTTTATAACATGTTTAGAGAGCAATGTAGTATTTTAGCAATTTTGGCAGGATCTTTTCCTTTTTTGCTCATATTGGACATAAGGACTCCCTTTTCCGGCGTGGAATGTTTTTTCCTTCTCATTTTAATGAAATATTCATGAAATTAAAAATATGCGAGAACCTCATACAAAATTCAAAAAAAAATTACGAACATAAAAATGTGCTATTTATGTGTCCATCTCAAATCAGCAATAAAATTGTCGCGTACAAAATTTAATAGAAAATAAACAGTATTTTTGTGCAGAGAAATGAGCCTCATAACAGTGACAAGTAGATTACATACCAAATTTTTATTGTTCAGCTACTTCAGGATTAAAAAAATTATAAATTAATATGGGATTGTGCTATTTATATGTCCATGGCTGTACATTGATTCTTTGAGAGTTTTTCGCCACATTTTCAAACAACATCGCGCTGCAACACCGTATTCTCTTTGGTTTCGTGTAACTTCTGGCTATATTCAAAGTCAAACGACCGCTCTAGGAAAACCATTTTGAGTCATTTAAAGGCAATAAATCTGAATCGCTACGCTAATTAAAGGCTATTCAGGAAATTGGCTGTAACAACCGTTTCGTGGATTTTGAAAACACGTTGCAACAAGTGTATTAGGGCTAAGAGGGCCGACATATATTTTGAAGAAAAAATTAAGATTTTTAAAAGTATGAAGAAAGTCTTACTATTTTTTGCTGATAGTAGTATTTTGTGGTAACTGAAATGCCATACTTACTTGGACTTTTATTATGATATATCAAATTCTCGTATCTTTCGTACACATGTTTAGTATTCTTCTTCTTCAATGACGAACTGCACGCCAATCGTTTCTTATTTCAGCAATTTGGCGCTAATGTGGGACACCAAGTGCACCCAGTCCTTCTCCACTTGATCAATAAAACGAAGAGGAGGTCTTCCTGTTCCTCCGCTTCCCTCGGCTGGTACTGCGTCGAATGTTTTCAGAGCTGGAGTGTTTTCGTCTATACGTACGACATGACCTAGCCAGAGAAGCCGCTGTCTCTTAATTCGCTGTACTTTGTCAATGTTGTCATATATCTCATACAGGTCATCGTTCCATCGAATGCGATATTCGCCGTCACCAATGCATACAGGATCATAAATCTTTCACAGAACTTTTCTCTCGAAAACTTGTTACATCGATCCATCAGATGTTGTCATCGTCCATGCCTCTGCACTACATATTAGGACGGGAAAAATTAGTGACTTAGAGTTTGGTCTTTGTTCGTCGAGAAAAAGAATATTACTTCTCATTTGCCTACTCAGTCCAAAGTAGCACCTGTTGGCAAGAGTTATTCTGCGTTGGAGTTCCAGGCTGACATTGTTGTTGGTATTAATACTGATTCCAAGATAGACGAAATTATTTGGCTTCGAAGTTATGACTGTTGACAGTGACATGGGAGCCAAGTCGCGAGTGCGACGACTGTTTGTTTGATAACATGAAATATTTTGCTATCCCTTCGTTCATTTGTTTTGCTTCCTTTTCCAGTCTGGAGAAGACAGAGCTGACGGCGCGGATGTTGAGGTCAATCGATATCAATATTATTGGCAAACGCCAGTAGTTTTACACTATTATAGAAGATTGTACTTGTTCGATTAAGTTCTGCAGCTCGATTTTTTCTCCAGCAGCAGGTTGAAGAAGTCGCACGATAGGGAGTCGCCTTGTCTGAAATCTCGGCTCGGAGAGGTCCTTCCCGATCCTGATGGAGCTTTTGGTGTTGCTTAACGTCAGTTTACAAAGCCGTATCAGTTCTTCGAGGATACCTTTTTGCAACTTTAAAATCGAGGAAGAGGTGGTGTGCGTCGATCGTCTTTCAAGGGTCTTTTCAAAGATTTGGCGCATGGTGACTATATGGCCAGTTGTTGATTTGCCAGGCCAAAATCCATTTTGTTTAGTATTGCAGTATATCATTTATTAATTTATTATAAATTTTAGACAAGCCCCTTTCATAAACATATTTGCTGTCACACACATTCTTAGTATGATACCACATTAATTTATTCTCCTTTTGTAGTAGTTTCTTTATTTAATATAATTTTATTATATTGAATTGCATTTTTTTAATTTCGTGGCAACCTTCTATCTTTTCTTAGTTTAATAATATTATTTCATCGGTCAATTAAGAAAAACCAGTTTAGCGTTCATGCAACTTCCATTGTTTCTAAAGGTAAAGTCGCTTATAGCTTTGTTAATCGTTGGTCTTAAGAATTCAGAAATGAGCTTGTTACAAAAATTCTTTATACATCTTTAACGAGACCTTCATTAGGGTAAGCTTCTGTGACATGGAACCCATGGTTATCAAGTCAATTCGGAGAAGTTAGAGTCCCAAAACAATTTTTACATTTTGCCTTAAATCATTTACATTGAGCTAAATCTCCCCATATACTAGCAAGTAGGGAAAGGCTTAGTATATTATTTCTAGTCGAACTAATGAATGGGTCAGTCTGTAATCCATCTTCAGTTTAGACTTTTACTTTTAAAATTTTCTGTAATAAATTTTGAGTTAAGCGAACGAATGATTTATATTCTCATTACAGCACATTTGATCTAATAGGCTCACTCTTTACCATTAAAAAAAATTACTTTATCTCTCTCTTAACAAGTAACATTTAAAAATAATGAACTTACCTTGGATTTTTTGTTTCTGTGTCTAAGCAGCTTGAGATAGCAACGCTCTCTTTTATGACTCGGATAATCGTTGGATATTATTATTGTTTAAGTCGTCAAGTATGGAGGTTCCGTACTATTTACTCTCAGCCTGACGAAATTTCGTTATAATCAATCGATTATACCATGTCAGCTAAAGAAGTTTAACATAAAAAATGTCGCTAGGTAGGCTTTAATATTTCATAAATTTAAATAAAATAATATTTCTCAAAATAACTCCAATTTTGTCAATGAAATATGAAATTATATTTCTAAGGAATTCATAAATTTAATAATTTCTAATTGTAACATCTTGAAAATCCTTTTTTCATACATATTTTTATTTATTCTGTGCCGTTGGGCTTGTGCTGGCTAATTTTAGAGATTTTCAAGTGGTTGCGATTAGTAGGATTCTTATTTATGCCTCTAGTTAACTTGATGCTCTGTGGTTATACGAATTAAAAAGGCAGTGTGATACAAGTTACAAGTACAAGTTTCGTCAAAAGTTGACATGTTTGCCCTGCAAAGCGGTTTTTGGACCCAAATTCTGCGAAAAAAATCTAAATATCGATATCAAATATGGCCGGTGTGTTGATTAATAGACAAAATATTTCATGAAATGCACACTTTGGCTTCAGCATGCGAGAACTGTTTTAAACTATTGTAACCTGTTTTTGGCAAAAATGCATCCCGCGGCTATCTTCATGGAAATTTACATGGAAAAATAAATTTGAATATAATTTCGCTTATAGTATGAACTCTCACTTGGTCTAAGGTTATAAAAGGATTCAAACCCTTTTTCGAATGCAATTAAATTGCACAACCCTGCTTCCAAATTAAGTATCGACTATACTATGCATCACGTAGTAACGTTCCTTAAATACCCAACAAAAATTCCTGAATAATCCGTGACTGAGTAGTTACACTTGTATTTTCACACCCATAAATATTTTGAGTTTAATAATAATACATCAAATATTCCCTGTTACAATTTAAACAAGATATTGACAAGCGAAGGCGAAAAGCATGCAGTATCGAGAAATGCAAATGACATATCTGTATAATAACATTTAAACAGAAATATAAATCTCTTAGGTTTATTTAGAAGGCTATGTTTAACTACAAAACAAGTCAATTCCAGTGGCAGGTACTGGAATTCCACCTGTTGATGACTTACCAAAAGGTATTTATCAAACGCTAATCAGAAATTAGGCACTTTCATACCAGTATGCTATTAACAGGAAAGGATTCTTTACGAATTTCAGTTACATTTCTGTACCTTCGAGTTTGACAACTCGATTTTTATATTTTTTGGTCATAGATTTTACACTGTTAAGTCACTAAGCTTTGATTGTATACGGGAATGTTAAAGAATCAGATGGAAATTACGATCGTGTCATATGGGAAGTATGCGTGATTATGGTTCGATTTTCTACATTTTCTAATAGGAATATCAGCGAAGTGTTACGTGCCGAATTGGTCAAACGGGTCCCGAGATGTGTGATTTTCAGTAAAAGTATGCGGTGCCATACGCATTTTGAATGTAAAATTTAATGTCTCTAACGCATTTAATGATTTATTTTTCACACTTTTGGCAGTTTTCAATAAAACCGTTAAATGGAGAGTGGGTGGAGTTATTATACATATTTGCAGATTTGCATAAGAAGGGTGGAAAGAATTTGGCCCCGGGTATTGTTGTTGCCTTATATGTTTTCACTACAGTTCATATATACATATATGTATGTATGTATGTATGTACATAGGTAAGAAGAGTACTGAAACGTGAGTAAGCCCCATTTTCATAAAATGTCGAAATTCTTTTCCAATTACACCAAACCAACACGTAAACAAAGGCGGATTTAACAAAACTTGCAGCTTCAAAATTGCCTGCATAGGAAGAACAATCTTCCCCTCGTTTCTGTCGCTTATACTCATAAGCATTATAAATCAACTTTGAACAGTTAATACGAGTAGATATGTATGTATTGTTCACTGCATGTGGTTTTAATATGTATGTATGTATGTATGTATGTTTGTATGCATAAATTTTCATGCCATGGAATTTTTCACCTACAAAGTGCGGGATATATGTACATACAAATACTCAAATTCAGGGAAATGTTTGCTGCAGGGAAGCACTTTAGGTATTTTTCATAGCCATTCGTAGACATTATTTATATGCGTGCTTTATTGTTCGTATACACCTATACATAGCCAGGCTGGTTGTGCATGGTACACTTGAAAGAGATTGTGTGTGGCGAGATCCAAAAGCAGGAAGCACCAAACCACAAAGCCACACTCAAATCGTTCAGAAATTAACAGGAGCATGCTTCAAGTAGGCAGCAACTACACCGAAAGCGTCGTCACAGCAAACTCTCTGTTTTGTAGGTACTGTTTGTGTGTTGTTGTGATGTTGTCAGAACTCGTACGCCTTTAGTCGGATTATTGTAGTGTTCTCACTTATTGCTATTGCTTTCTGTGGCATTGTTATTGTTAACCAACTGCAGTTCTATGTACTTTGCTAACTTCTGAACAAAAATTTATCAAGCGACTACCGAAATGCCTCGACAACCACCAGTAACAGTCCGGTTAAAGCTGACCTACGGCACAGGTTCCAAACCTGGATGTGTTAGTAGGTTAGTAGTTATAAGGATGTGTATGCTGACCAAACGTTAGCTTTCAATTTACACCGCCCACTGTTCTGATAAGCATTGATTGACGGTTCGGCCACAACTTCGACCATTTACTTTGAACTAGCAACACTAGCCGTTATAAGCCAAGCCCTACCCAAAGGGGTTGCTTCGATCATCATAACAACGGCTGGACATTCGGTCAACGGTTAATCGATGTGAGTTTAACCAATACCGCAACAAATGTGCTGGCGACAGTTGGAAAGGTGACAACAACAGAGGCGTTCAAATTATGCCCAATTTTCCGCCGTTGTAATCGTCAAGGCTGCAGCTCGACTGCTGCTGAGGTTGTCCCTTTCGCAAAAACTCATTTTTTACTCGTTTTTCTCACATTCCTTGTTCAGCTATTCGTCTTATTCCCTTTGTATGGCTGTTAAGCATTTGTATCCATTAAAATTTATTGCCTTCAATTTGGTCAAAGATTCATGGCATTTATTGCCTGTTAATCTTGCGTTCGTACAAAGACCTATGGCCATAGCGTTTTGTTATTGCTTTTTTGACAACACTTCATTACGTTGTATACATACATAAGTGGAGCAAACTGGCTTTGTTGCTAATCCCCTTTTCAGTTTTGCTGTCTCCTTTGTGGAAAAAAATGAGTATGAATGGGGCTACTAATGGTTGTGGGTGCATGCAACCAATCAATTGGACTGGACAAATCTAATCTCTAAGGTCTCCAAAAACCCATTTGGTTTGATAAGCCTTCAGTGTTTCTCTACCCCCTCTTGCGATGATCTCGCTAACTATAAGCCATAATTAAGGGGTTAGGGGTAGTCAGAGGCACGAAAAAATGAGAATTTTCAATATTTTTTTTTTTTTTTTTTGATATTAAATCATGTTATTTTACAAAAGTAGTAAAATGGTTTTATTATAGAATGTGTTGACTTGAAGTCACGAAAATTTCAAAAAAAAAAAAGATTTTATTTCCAAAGTTATAGGTGTTTGTGTTGACCCAGTTCCAAAAAAAGGTACTGGCGGTGACAACCATAAATCCTTGGAGATTCATCTAAAATCAATCGGACAAAAAAAAAACTAGTTCTATAAACAGATAATCCTGGGCCTAATCGCAGAATTTTATTTTTTTTCAAAAATTAACAAAATGGCAGCCTCAAGAAATTTTTTTCAAAATTTTTGGAAAGAAATCAACTTACAAAATCGAAGTTTTTGAAAAAAAAATCCTTCGATCAGGCCCAAGTTTATTATGTATTATAAAAGCTGCATAAATTTCATTAAAATCTACTGAGCGGTTTTCGAGTTACAGTTGTCACCAGTTCAAAAAACATAGTTTCGAGAAAAACGCGTTTAAAGTTTTACACTAGCGTTTTGAAGTGCCTGAGCTCTCTTTGTTATTTGTCGAATAACTTAAAAACTAATTACACTAACGAATTGCAAAAAAAAATATATTTTTTGAAAATTCTGACTACCTCTAACCCCTTAAGTGTTATGCGGTGTCGACATTTCATGGAATCAGAGCTCTGTTTTTCGATATCACATAGACAAATTCTAACAATAATTTCTTTTGCTTTTTGTATTGCTCTGTGTTTTATCTGTAATTAATCTTGTTAGAAACATGCAATTAAAAAAAAAACGGCTTTATATTTTTCAAGGGTCTAACATTTATTTCAAAGGTTGTTTTATGAAATTTATTTGTGGAAAACAATTTCGGACAAATGACCACCACGGCTGAGTTTACAGTAGCTTATCCGATCCACCCAATTTTGGAGTACTTTCTCGATGGTTTTAGGCCTTATAGCAGCTTCAGCAGCTTGAATCTTGTACTTTAGATCTTGAATTTTTTCTGGATGATTGGCGTAACATTTATCTTTAACAGCTCCCCACAGAAAATAGTCCTACAGAGTTAAATTACAGCTTCTGGGAGGCCAATTCACATCACCTCTTTTCTGATTATGCGATTTTCGAAGATAGGGCGTAAAAGATTGTGTGTAGCGTTTGCTGTATGGCACGTAGCGCTGTCCTGTGCCCCAAATGCGACAATTCTGCTTGTTAACGTAACCAACGAGGTGGAAATGAAAAGATTATTTTTCGGTCAAATTGACCATCCTCGGTTTTTTTTTTTCAATATTCCGCAGTTTTCTTCTAGTGAATAGTGACCCATTTTGTAAATTTTAGACTTTTTACTGAATATCTGTCACTTTCCGAATGGTATTTGACGTTTCCAATGTCGAAATATAGATAATTAAAATTTAAAACGTTAGATGGCCACCCGTTTTTTCATAACATCTTTGGGACCTTAGTTCCAAAATACAAAAGATTTAAAACGAAATTTTCTCTCTTTTGCTACCTTAGCGGTATTTTTCAAAATGTGAACTCCCAAGGGTTTAAATTTTGATCTCGCAAAGGCGCTACAGTCCATAAGGTAATGAGATTCGTCTATAATATTTGCGAAGATTCTCACTTCAAAGGATCCAAAGTTTAATAACACAATTAAGAGTTGATTGTTTTGCTAAGCTTCTTACAAATCGATCTAATATAAAACCTTTGTGTTTTGAAGTTCACTCCAGTTTTCTTTATTTCCTCTGTGTATAATATTTCTACTTCGTTGATCTTTTCGACACATTGCTAATGGAAGTTCTTTGTTGGGTAGCTTTAGACATTATTGAGCAATATTTTATAACAAGTCAACGGTACTCATGAATAGCGAGCAAAGGAGTGGCGGAACATAGACTGTTATTCTGTACCTTGAAATATAGAAATCTTAAAATATTTCCTGGCTAAATTCGATAATACGTAGGCTTGCGTGATGTGAGTGAAATAAAATTTTTTGCCATCGCAATAAAAGTTGAAGTAATTGGAACATGAAAACTCATAAAATGCACCTTATTTCTTTACCTCACGAGCATTTGTGTGATTGATTGAATGTGAGCTACATATGTATGTAATCACATCACAAAAAAATGTTGAAACATAATATTGCATATGTGGCAGGCCGAGCGGAAACAGCGAAATACCAATACAATTAAATTCACATGTGTTTGTTGAGTTTCCTTCTTAAGCACATTTTATACTCTCGCAACATGTTGCCAATGGGTATAATACGGTTTAAATCCAGCTCCGTCCGTCAGTTTGTCTGCGAAAGCAATAACTTGAGTAATGATTGACATATCTCCTGACACTAGTAAGTTTGTTCCTTGGCACTAAGGGCTGACGATATTGCAGATCGGCGAAAGCGGACTACAAAAGAACTAACTAGTCGCACTATAACTTTTCAGGTAGCCAAAGACCAACTGCGTGGACTTCAGTGCATATGACTGATTTTGTGCCGCACCTATCAGTCAATTTGTTAGGTCTAGTATTAAAATATGGGGAGAATATTTTTGTGATGACAGCATGCCTTTTCAACAAAAATTTGAAATATATGTTCTAATTCTCTCTGCCTCCTTACACCTAAACGGGTGATCCAAGTAGGCGAACTTTTTGCAATAATAGTTTTTTGAAAGATTAGCCGTGAGTCGTTCAACTTTATTACGAAAATTCACGTTCTGTAAAGAATGTGCTTCGCTCAACTTATGGTCAACATAATCGGCCTACTCAGCGTACTATTCGCTATACTGGGTTTTGAGGTCCAGCAATCATTATTAAATAATATTCGATCCAGCACTCAGTGAGGAAAATATAGCAGCCGTAGTTGAATGTGTAAGCGATGAACGACTTGGCGCGTTGTAAGTCGAGATCATAAATTGAAAGCGTAAAAAATACAGCTTGAGCAAGAATTGAAGCCGCTCGACCTTCTCAAGCGATATCGCTTCGCTCTGTGAGCTCTTCGAGCGAAATTTTGTTCAGCGATGTGGCCCATTTCTGGCTCAAAGGGTATGTAAACAAGCTCAGTTGTTGCATTTAGGACGACGAGCAACCTAAAGAGATTCAAGAGCAGCAATTTCATCCAGGAAACTCGTTTGGTTTGGTTTTGTGGATCGGTGTAATCGTCAGCCCATATTTCGTTAAAAATGATGCCGGGGAGAATGTAAGATAATAAGGATAAGATAATTTCACGTTTTCCCCTGTAAATTTGAAGTTTCTGTGTGAAATGGATCACCCGTTAGAAATATTTCCGAACTTCAAGTTGACTCAGTTCCGCATACAGGTATATATTATTTCTTCTTTGAGATTTTTTAATGAAATTCGAAGAGTTTATATTTCTCACGACGATTTGGCCTTATACCAACACTAAATAAAATCCGATCAAAAGGAATATAAAATGTTCGGTTACACCCGAGCTTAGTCCCTCCTTACTTGGTATATTATTTTTTTTTTTTTTTAATTATTTTTCGTGCAGCACAATTCTCTGGCTGGAGTTAGCAGATATTGATTACTGCTAGGTTATGCTATTTCTTAGTACTTAATAAGGAAAGTTTATATTTTCGTTTGAAAATTATGATTTTATTGGCATTTTAATGATTTCAACTTCTACTAAATACAATATGTTTGAGATATGTGTATACTAGAGCGAATCGAACTGCAGGGAGCCAAAAAAACGTAAAACTCGCGCGCGAGGGAAATGTTCTACAGATCATACAGAACAACTTTTCCCAAGAGACGATGGGTCGAAAATCGGTTTCGAGCCAGAGATTTTTAATGCGAAGTTTTTAGGCATTATAAAAAGAATTTTGTTGATCAGATTTTGAGATATACGATTGAAGTTAAATAGGTAGGTGCATTATAATACTTTATTTATTATTTGTCGAAATCGCTCAGATAGGATTTCATAGAAAAAAATCCGCTCTAATGTATACGGATAGAAATATTAAAAATATGAATATTATAAAAACGTGTTTGGTTCTACTCGTATAGCTTCGATTGGTTCCAATTTATAACTCACCTGAATATCCCAACATTGTTTTCATAATATGCATTTACTCTCAAAGATCTTCCGAGATAAGGATTTGTCTGGCCTTGTGAATTAACACGGATTTGGTGAAAATGGAAGTGATAAGTGCGTAAATTTTGTGTAAAATACTAATAAAAATCATTTAAGTCTACTATCTAACCTTACTTGTCCTAAAAAAAACTCCTTTACAAATTAATAGAATTTTCTGCTTTGGTATCACCTAGTGAAACTACTTCTTCTACTATGTAGTACAATTCCTTCAGTTTGTGTATCAGCTTTATGCTATAGTGGTCTGGTATCGGAAGTCCCGTTAAATTAGCATTTTTCTTGGGAGGGAAAGGACATGTCCAAAGCTTTAGATCGATATTATGGAAGCTGAGTGCCTAGTTTACAGACGAACATATCTAAATTGTCTCCGTTGGTCACGCTGAACATTTTGATATATTATTTAAAGATTCTCCAAAATTTTCTGCTTTCTCTGTATTATAAATTCCTTGGCTATCTTAATATACTCACTTCAAGGTATACAAATAATCAATTTTAAAATATGCTTGTGATACAAACCTCTTAAGTAATTTGACTGTGGGAAATGACTTCAACAAATCTAAACGGCATTATAATTGCTATGTAATACTTAACAACTCCACCATTAAATGAAAAAATTTGATAACTCAGGTAAAAATATCAACCCACAGTTAAAAAAAATCCCTTGAAAATGAAATTCAGCGGAAATCAATGGCTATCGCTGAACGCTTAATTAGCAGGTGTCACATATTGTTCAAACTTTTACCGGTTTTAATTAGCGCTTAAAATCAACTCTGTAAAAATTTTAGAAATTCAATTGAGAGCTGCTGGCAAATACACCACCACCACCGCATTATTTCCCGCCATTTTTACCATGAAAAATGCCGATCCTTTCAATTAGCTTAGTTCTTATTGCAGTTCATATAGTTGTGTGTGGCTTGGCTTTACTTTCACTGCACTTATTTGCGTTATTCAATTAGTTAACTGTATTAACAAGTTGATGAGCAGCGTTTCGCGTTCACTCTGGCATTAACGCGCAAATAAACAAATCAACTAGTTAGTAAATGAATGCAAGCACACAAATGCTCCAACGCATACACTCACACACGGATGCTAGATGCATGATATCCCGTTACATGCACACAAACACGGCACGGTGAAATTCATGCTTGCAACCGCATGTCGACGACATCAAAGTTAATTTGCAACAGATGCACCCCGCAATTACCTGCCGCCGGGTTTGTGTGTTTGCTGAAAGAGACACAAGGCGTCGGCAAACAAAACGCGCACACACGCACACATTTATTTGCATACAAATTTGTATGCGGAGAACTCTATTATATGTAAATAAAGGTGTGTATGTGTGTTTTGCATTGAAATGTTAGCTCTTCTGGTCACCTTAATATAGCCACATCGCTGCCATTGGTTTAACTGCTTGTTGATGCACTTCTCATTTTCAGTTGGTCAACCGGATGTAGTTAAAAGTAAAAAAAAAATGTTTAATGAAACATCCAGAGGCATATAGACAGATATTTGTATGAATGAACAGCGCATAATAAGTGTAAACATAATTTTTATCAACTTTTAGTAAAATAATGGCTTCGGGGACGGTGTGGTTTGCGGCAAGAGGTACTCGAGCACTTTTGCTCTCCCCTCAACGGATAACAACATAATTTTAATGAATACCTTCCATCACTACTTTCCTTAATTTTTCAGTTAATAAGTGCATAAAACAGTACTGGATACTTAAGCTCGGTCTATTTGTTCGTAAACTAAAGACTATAAAACTGCATGACTAATGGTTTCAAATTTTGATTACCGAATTGACCTAAGTAGAGGTACTTTTTTCAATAACCTGTTTTCGACAGATCACGCGAGAGTAGTGACAAGCTATCATGTTACTTTTGTTCACTATTGTTTGGCATTTCATCACGGAAAGACTTATGTCTGAACAACCAATACAAATCGTTCAACTTTATTACGAAAATTCACGTTCTGAGAGGAAGGTGTTTCGCGCGCTTCGCTCAACTTATGGCCAACATAATCGGCATACTGAGCATACTATTCGCAATACCATCACCCGTCTTGAGACCCATCATTCATTATTGGATAATATTCGATGGAACAGACCACGTCCAGCAAGCAGGGAAGAAAATATAGCTGTCGTAGCTGAAGGTGTACACGAAGACCGTGGAGAGTCGATTCGGCGTCGCGACAACGCGGACTGACGTGTGGAACAACTTGATGCATTTTAAGTCGAGATATTAAATTTAAAGCTTACAAAATACAGCTAGAGCAAAAACTGAAGACGCTCGACCTTCCCAAGCGAGATCTTTCCGCTTTTGAAACAAAAACTTCTGCATTTACAATTAAGAGCAACCTGAAGAGATTCAAGAGCTGTTATTTCAAGCGCCACTTTTTTGGAAAATCGGCATCGGTGACCATCACTTTTTGGACCTATTCACCGAAAGTGCGACACGCTTGTGGTCGTTTGGTTTCAATTATTTCAGGAGTTAGATTCTGTAGCCAACAATCCGAGATACTTCCGAATCCACAATTCATGCGATATGCACTCTATCGTATAGGCACAGCTTCAATTGTTGCGTGCGATGGGAGATGGACTCTTCTGGGTCTTCGTCGATACTTTGTTTTAATGCGGTAAAAGCGTTTTTGGCGCGCACCGTACGGACTCTCTGAAGATTTGCTTCATTCACTAAAGTTAGCGTGTAGCGACGAAGTGCACGCATTATCGACTGAGCGATTATGTCAACCGAATATTGGACGCAGCGCGTAAAATTTTTCCGGAGTAAGTCTGTTATTAAAGGGTTACATGGGTTTCCTCGGGTAAAAACAGCCTTTTTTCAACACATTTTTTCTCATATAAATAACTAAATATATTATTAGATTTTTGTACTGTTACACACTATTAACAAAGAAGTCGTGATATTTTTGGAAAAAAAGTTTTAAAAACTGCCATTGCGACGCCATTTGCGCGTTGACAGGATAACTCCTTAGAGGATCATCTAAAGTGATTAGTTAAAACCTTAACTTAGAACTTGCACGAAGGAAAAAGACTGAAAATTGGATTTTTTGGAGATATTTTTACCAAAAATGAAAATTTCAGTGCCATTCAAATAGTTGTAATTTTTTTCAAATAGTTGTAATCGAAAAAAACGTCGTCCAAGTCTTTAAGAATTGTATCTCAGAGACCTGTGTAAAATTTCATGAAGATCGGTTGAGTAGTTCTTGAGAAATCTTGCCAAACGACTTCAAAAAGACTGCTTCGAGTAACAGCTGCCAAGACCAACTTTGAAAAAAGTAGAGCCTCATTAAAAACCGCACGTCTAAAATAATAAAATAAAAAAAAAACGTTGTACGACGCACTCCCTGCAGTTCTCTTAGGAAGAAGACGTCCAAGCCGCACTAGCAGAAATTATTTTTGGTGAACCAGTCCGACTCCCGGGTTCATTTTTAACACCATCAAGTAAATCCATTCAAGCTCATGAATCCGCTAAAAAGCATTTCTGACGACTACGCCACGTCGGCTCTTCGATATAACCAAGAGAAAATCTTTATTTCAAAGGATTTCGAAAATTTTACACACGTTTCTAGTCGAAACGATATGAAAAACTTTTCTGAGCACATATTTGCTTGCATCTTTTCCGTTGGAATTGATAAAGATCTTAGACAACTTGTATGATTAGTTTATAAAAACTAAAAATATGGGAGGAATATTTACATATTATGAGAATATATTAAAAATCTATACAGTGGTCTGATATTTAAAATGATAATGAGTCCGCTCATAACTGCAAATATATATGTAAAACACGCTCTTCTTCTTTTCCTTTATTGGTGTAGATTTCGCTTACTGGGATATAACTACATTTACAACAGCACCACAGTAGTTCGTTTTTTCGCTGTTTGGCGCCAATTGGCGATTCCTTCTGCACCTGGTCTTTCCAAAAAAGTTGGTCTCCCCTTCCTCTGCTTCATCAGCTGTTGTCATCGTCCATGCCTCTACCCCATATATAGCAGAACGCGTATAATGAGTGACTTATAGAGTTTGGTTTTTGTTCGTCGAAAGAGGACTTTACTTCTCAACTTCCTACTGAGTTCAAAGTAGCACCTGTTGGCGAAGTAATTTGGATTTTGAAGCTGACGTTTTTGGTGTAAATGCTGGTTCCAAGATAGATGAAATTATCTCCGACTTCGGAGTTATGACTGTCAACAGTGACGTGGGTCCATAGTCCCGAGTGCGAAGACTGTTTGTTTGATGACAAGAGACATTTCGACTTGCCCTCGTTCACCTCCAAACCCATTTGCTTTATCCATTCTGGATAAAGCAGAACTAAAGGCGCTATTGTTAAGGCCAATGATGTCAATATCATCAGCATACGTCAGCAACTGTACACTCTTATAGAAGATTGTACCTTCTCGATTTAGTTCTTCAGCTCGAATCATTTACTCCAGAAGAAGGCTGAAAAAGTCACACGAAAGAGAGTCGCCTTGTCTGAAACCTCGTTTGGTATCGAACGGCTCGGAGAGGTCCTTCCCGTTCCGGACGGGGCTTTTGGTGTTGCTCAACGTCAGTTTAGACGTAGTCTTTTTGTGGGAATATGAAATTCAGACATCGCGGAATAAAGGCAGCTCCTTTTCGTGCTGGCAAAAGCAGCTTTGAAATCGACGAAGAGATGTTGTGTGGCGATTTCACGGGTCTTTTCCAAAATTTGGCGCATGATCCATATCTGGTCAGTTGCCAGGTCTAAAGCCACACTGATAAGGTCCAATCAGATGGTTGATGGTAGGCTTTAATCTTTCACACAATACGCTCCATAGAACCTCATACGCGATGTTAAGGAGACTTATCCCACAGTTATTAGGCCAGATTGTGGGATCTCCCATTTTGTGGATTGGGCAGAGCACATTTAAATTCCATCCGTTGGGCAGCTTTTGTCCGAAACACAAAATTAAATTTACACATTTCTGGATTTGAAGAGTTTAATTCTAAACACTTTCTTTATTGTGTAAGCATATTAATTGCTGCTCATGAAGTACCCTACAATTTTATTTGTATTCATTACATACTTTTATGCTTTCTGTAGTAGCCGCTAAGGTTTATTTATATGAGCTAGACGCTTCTCGCTTTTTTAAAAGCTCACACTTTGTTATTGTTTGTGAATTTGCGGAGACTTGAAGATATTTCCCCGGCATTGAACTGTTTAGCAATAATTATTGTATATAATTTTAATTATAAGGTTAGGGAATGTAGGAAAAATTAGGAAAGCAAATAACTAAAGATTATTCGAACATCGTTCGAGTTTTACTAAATTTGCTGAAACATTATTAGAACTGCAGTTTATGCACGGCCCAGTATGTTTTTCCGTCACTGTATAACAGTTTAATGCCAAATGGAATGCCAGAGAATTAATATTCGCACAAAAGTGAGTTGGCACGATGACCTGGTCAAGGACGTGTCTACAATCAGTGAGCCGAAAACAATACCACAAGCTTCTAAGCATACCACGTACTTGCATATGTATATATTTGTATGTTTAGGAATATCGAAAAATGTGAACTACACAGATGTGCATGTAAGTGTATGCACTTTCACTAATGAGTGTAGCATGCGCGCCAAAAATTCCGTTGGCGCAGATATTGCGAAAGTTGCAATTTTTGCAGTCGCAGCATGTTATCTATAAGTAATGTTGCATGTGTCCTCATTCATAGAAATAGACTACAAATTAAGCGAAAAATGCCTGCACTCGAAGCTATAAAAAGTGAACCTCAAAAACAAAAGTTCGAATAATTTGGAAATAAAGAACAAAGTATTATAAATTGCCGGCACAAGCAAAAGCATTTCACGCTTGGCAGCAGCTCATCTGTATTTCAGTAATGTGCGGTAATTTATACGGTAATGAGTTAAGCCAAATCCAAAAACATAACTTTGTGCGCAAAGTGCGTAACTTATGCGACTCCATTTGTCATTCCGCTTCACATGCGTGAGTGAGTGTGTGTGGAACCGCAAGGTGCGCTTTATTACTCCCTCATATATCAAACATTTACATACATACATATGTATACGTAAACGGAATAACTAAAACTTGATTTTGCCGAGGGTTGCTGAGAAATAACATGCGTGGCTAGATGTACAGGAAACGGAAGCTGAAAAAATAAGCAGCCATTAGGATATTGAATAGCCAAATATTTTCACAAGCGTACCTGTTCACACTTACGTAACTTGTGCAAATAAAGAACCGGAAAATTTAACTTTAAAGACTTTTTAAATAATATTATAAACCAGTGCTTCCCAAACTCATTTTGTCTACCGCCCACTTTGAGAATAAATATTTTTTTAGCGCCCCCATTTTTTCCCCTATTTAAAAACCACTATAACTTCAAATTAATTATTGTGACCTATATATGTATATTAACGGAGAATTCTAAACGAAACTTTTACTATAACCAGCAACTTGAAACCTGAGCGCAGTAGGTAACATACAACGGCGCTTAGGTCTCAAGTTAACTCTTGCGGGCTCCACCTGCCAATAAGAATGATTAGTGAAACACAACTTTATAGTATTGAAACAGAGAATCTTTTATTAAAAATAAAACTAAAATAATCGATCCATATATAAAAACTAATGTGAAAGATAAATCTGATGTTTAATAAGTTTGTTAATATCAGGTTCCAATTTACTCAAGAACAGTAGCAAGTCGCCACGTTCGGTTACAGGCAAACGATTTCTCTTTTTAGTAAGCAGTGTTGTCGCAGCAGTAAATCCACGTTCACACAATTATGACGATGGGAATGCTATCAAGAATCATTGAACGATTGACCACAATCCAGGGTACAATTGCGAGATCGGTTTTTGTAGCCAAAATTCTTGGTAACCATTCTTGAAATTGATTTTTATTTCCTCGTTTGTTGTCAATTCCATAAGTTCTTCTTCTCGCTGAGGTGACATTTCTGTAATGACATTTGAAACGGATCCAACACCCAGTCTGGTATTCCCAAGTTTAAAATGTTCTGGTATCGTTCGGTGAAGTCAATGTGAAGGTTTTCCAAATGTTGGCAATAGGCTAACAATTTGTCGTTACTGAATGATACTGACAAATTCGGAAAATTGTGAAACTCACGTCTGGCCAGATTCTTTTTGTGTAGAAGCAGTTTGGCTGCGAAAGCAGCAACGACGTTTTTTGTTTTAATTAAATTTAGTTTATCGCCTTGCAGTTGGAGATTCATGTCGTTGAACAATTTATACAGGTCTGTCACGTAAGCTATATCATTTTTTGATGTTATGAGCTTGTCTTGAAATTCTGTATCTTTAGTTTCCAGGAACTCTATAACAGAGTCAAACAGGTTGTAGAATTGAGTCAGACAATTGCCTCTTGATAGCCAACGAGCTCCAGTATGAAACGACAAACGATTGAAATCCTCGTCATTAGTAACACAAAACTGATTAAATAATCTATCATTCAAAGTGCTGTTGCGGATTTTATTGACTGCTTTGATGACATATTGCAGTGATTGAAATAGTTTTTCACTTAAGTTTCTAGCAACTAAATGTTGTCTATGAATAATGCAATGTACACCAAGGACATCTGGAATTTTATTTTTTAAGTGCGCTATTAAGCCTTTATGGCACCCTATCATAGCCGGAGCGCCATCCGTAGCAATTGAAATAATATTTTTCAAAGGAATCTCTTTCTCATCGCAAAACTTTTCCAATATATTGAATATGGTTTCGCCTTTTGTATCGGTCTCTAAATTTCTAGCAAATAATAGTTCTTCACATATTTTCTCATCTTTAATAAACCTCACGTAAGACAACAACAATGCTTCATTAGTTGGTAAAGTGGACTCATCGAGCTGAATTGAGAATTGGCTTGTCCTCAGGTGATCACACAATGATTCTTCAATGTTTTCAGCTATTTCATCAATTCGTCTTTGCACAGAATTATTACTCAAAGGAATTTTTCGGATAATATCTGCGGCCGGCTTATGAAGCACGGTAGTTATTACTTCATTTATTGCTGACAATATTAACTCTTCTCCGATGTTATGTGGTTTGCCTTTTTGAGCAATTAACAAAGAGATATTGTACGAAGCTCGAAGTCGTCGTCATCTTGCTTAGCAGCCGCCGAAAATAGTTTTGCTACACTTGGCTGAGTATTATGCTTCTTCTCTAGGTCTTGAAAATATGCTATATTCTTGTCTCTCTTATCTGGATACATTTTGTTCAAATGATCTTGCAGTCTTGAAGGCTTCATTGCTTTATTCGAAAATGTGTTTAGACATAGAAGACACAAAGGCGAGGATGGGTTTGTGGGATTTTCAATGAATCCGAATTTAATGTATTCCGCACAGTATTGCCGTCTCTTCTTTTTTACTTCCGACATTGTTTTGTTTTGAGAAATACGTTTAACTTCACGAGTAGTGTAAAGGAGTCGTAAGTAATGCCCATCTATTGCGCGCAAAACCACAAATGAATATAAAATAAATATTACATTGTTTATATAGGAATATATTTATTTATAATTATTATATAGTAGTCCAAAAATATGAATTCTTATTTTTCCTAGATATACATTTGTAAAAAAAGGATCTTTCTCCCTTTCGTATTATCTTATTTTTCCCAGAAATACATTTGTGAAAAAAGGATCTTTCTCCTTTTTTTATTGTCCCCAAAAATACCTTTGTAAGAAAGGATAAAGGTCCTTTTTTTATTTTCCACATAAAAGATTTAAGGAGTTCAAAAGCTCAAAACGTGCGCTACATCAGCTACCTACCCGACGTCATTTCGCAAGTGATAAAATAAAATTTTCAAGAGCTCAAAGCATGCGCTACCTACCTACCCTACACCATTTCGCGAATGATTATATTATGATAGCAAATGCCCACATACAGATTTGGCAATGGCAAAAGCAATACGTTTGGCAGTTAGTATTCTATAAATTCTATCCTGTGGAGACGCCCCGTTATGAAACGGAGCGACCGACTGACATGATTTTCATTTTTTCTATGTTCAATAAAATAGGACAGATATATGAACTACGCGGAGAGAAATATATTATAGAACCGAGTTTGAGCAATCTTTTAATTCATATTAGTTGATGGTTACAAGTTATTGTTGAGGGTCGAGAGCTTATGTAGTCGTTGTCTAAGAGGCCTCCTAGCTAAATAAAATTACAAATAACCCCCAAGGCCTCTACACAACGCCCCGCCCTCCTTGATACCTGCATCGCCCACAAGGGGGCGTTACCGCCCACTTTGGGAAACACTGCTATAAACAGACGGACTTAACAGTTCTTAAGCCTTTAAAGGAAAAGAGCTTACAAAGCTTTTAAAAGAAAAGTTCCAGTTCAATAATTTTGATTAGTGGAATCATATGTTTTATAATTTTCATTACTTCTCCTCATTGTGTTAACTCTTTGTTTCTTAAAACTACCCTATATGCCATCCAGTATGTATAGAAGCAAACATTGCTTAGTTTAGATTGTGTTCGATGGCTGATCCAGTCCTTTGTGAAACCATAAAAATATAACTCCTGCGTTTATTCTTATAAGTCAGAAAGGCGCCTTGTGGGCAATACAAAATTGCTGAGGCGTTTAATCACAATCCTTTCCAGCTCAGCGGTGAATCTGAATGTATGAGCTCTCATATATTTAAGCCCGCTTGGATACCGATAGGGCAATGGCCTGTTAGAACCAAGTTCTCGCCAAGCCCAGCTATCCAAGAGTAGAACACACGTAAAGAGGGGTAGGTGTGTTCTACTGATTGCAGAGGGTGCCTTTTCTTGCTTCCTTAGCAGCTTTACATGAACCATTCTAGTCTTATTATGTGAACCATACTATTCTCATTGCAAAGTGGCTCATTGCCATTAATAACGAGGTTAAGTATTATTTAACCTGAGCTGAAGATTGGAATTTCTTTGCAAATATGTTGGCAGAGAAAAAGCCGACAAAAATTTGTTTCACAACTCCATTATCATCCATTATAAAGTCACAGCGTGGAGGATTTCAGACATGTGTTCCCTTAGAAACCCAGTTTTTCTGAGTTCGATAGCAACTTTCGCGGTCACATACCTTTCTACAATACCAATGGCTCAAGGGTCCCTATATGCTGAATTGCACTAAGTGCCATTACTGAAAGCTCTCAAGCTTCCTCGCAAGTACGGTCCTTTCTACAGCCTTACTGCATACAAAAATCACTTTGAACATAATGGGATTCACTATGGCGTCGTAGAGTCTTCTTTTGGTGAGAAACCCATCTTTTAAAATAGCTCTTCTACGGAAATATAACAATGTCTTCCCTTCTCTCCTCGATATTAGTCTTTCATAAAGCTTCCTATCTAGGGCAAACCCTTAAAACTTCATCATATCTGCAGGTTGCGCTGGTGCTTCTGGAATATTGTACGAAGCAAATAATCATCCCAATTCTATTGGGGTTAGTTGAGAGAGCACCACCAACCGTCCAATTAGTTACGAAGGAGAGAACTTTGATTCTCGTAAAGAATTTAAATAAAATATCTGATGCTAACAGCGAAAAGTTTTACTGACTTACCACCAAATAATGATACAAGAAATTAATATTTCTTGCTAAGGAGCGGCGAGCATCCCTTCTTTAGAAACTTGCTAATCTTACTTTGTAAGCTATCCGTTTTAAAGAAAAACACAATATAGTAATAACAAAATCCGATGTTTTAATTAATTTCAGTCATCTACCGAATATATAGAATTTTCAAATCTTCGGTGTCATTTTTAAGATCTCATAAGACCTGCGAACCTGAAAAACTCGTTTTGTACTAAATTCGAAAAGTTCTCCATTTAGTAAAAACATATCGGATTTCACTCGCATTATTTTCGTCATCATTTCAATAATCTGTAATAAATTCAACCAGCACTTTCCTCTACAATCGGTGAAGCATATTCCACTCCCGACTTTACTTCTCCTGCTGCCTATTGTGTATTCTCACACTTTGAAACAGGACAAATCGAGGGACATCTGAAATGACTAATAACAATAAAGTTTAATACAATCTACTTATGGCGAGAATAAAAAACATTGGACAAAGACAACACAAACACCTAGTTTTATAAAATTATCGCTCTAATTATACGAGATATTAACGCTGATAAATAAAATTTGGTATATTTTAATGTACAGGTGGATACTGTGTCCAAAAAATAAGGTGACATTTCAATTTAAACTGCGCACGTCGAAGGATTTGGAGAATTATTTTTTTCTTAGGTTGGTAGTACTCTCAGTCACATTTATGTCAAATTTCATGTCAAGTGTTTGAAGTAGTGAGTTCCAAGCTGGTCTTGAACGTTTCGAATACGAAGAGCGTCCAGGGCGACCATCAACCTCAACCGACGAAGCTCACGTTCAACAAGTCATAGATTTGGTGTTGAAAAACCGTCGATTAACAATTAGAGACCTTGCTAGTGAAGTTGGCATATCGAAAGGCTCAGCCAATACCATTTTGAAGGATGTTTTGGGCCTCAAGCATTTGACGCGCTCGACTGGTACCGAAAACATTGAATTTTTTGGAAAAAAGGCGTCGCGTTGAAGTGTGTGAAACGATGCTTTCCGACTACCAGGGTGTCATGAAGCGCATTATAACTGGCGATGAGACTTGGATCTATGCTTACAACTCCAAAACAACCGATCAATCGAGCGAATATCGTGGCAAAAGAGAGCCGAGACCAAAAAAATCGCGCCAAAGTTGCTCAAAAATCAAGGTCATGTTGACTGTTTTCTTCGATTCGGGGTGGTGTGCATTATGAATTCCTTCCAACCGGTCAAACAGTCAACAAGGAATATTATTTGAACGTTATGCGTCGTTTGCGTAACGCTATCCGCCTAAAAAGGTCGGAATTGAGGAAAGACAACTCCTGGTTTTTACACCACGATAATGCACCATCCCATACTGCCCTCGTAATTCGTGAACATTTCGCCAAAAACTCAACCCATATCGTTCCGCAACCACCGTATTCACCTGATCTGGCAGCGTGCGACTTCTGGCTGTTCACCAAGTTCAAAAGACCGCTCCGGGGACACCGTTTTTATACGATAGAAGAGATTCAAGCCGCAGTGAAGACGGAACTGAAGGCCATCCCGGAAAGCGACTACAACCAGTGTTTCGAAGATTAGAAAATCCGTTGGCATAAGTGCATTGCATCGGGAGGGGATTACTTTGAAGGGGATGAAATTGATTTGGAAGAATAAATAAAGAATTTTCAAAATAAATACAATGACTTATTTTTAGGGCACAGTAGTACATTCATCTTGTAGGCTAGTTGGTAGTGTCATAAGAAATAAAAAAAATCGAAATAAAAAATTCAAGTGGAAATATTATACAGCATACTCGTAAGGCGACCACAGAAATCACACAAGCACAGTCCAAATTATTTGACTAGTTTAAAGCGCAATTTACTGTTCAACCTTCAAAATGTTACTTAGAAAAACACGAATGATTTCTCCTAATGTTTGAATGCGAGGTCATTTGGAAAAGGTAAGAGCACACTCAATTGTCGCTCTTAAATTCTCCAAATCTCTTTAACCGTCATCAAGTGTCACTGTTAATCTAACTAATTTATCTGCTTACACAATAATTTAGGTATGTAATATTGCGGGTAACGGAAATCGCATTTCACCTCTAACCAAATAAAATGTGACGCTGGAGTTATTTAACCACTTCCGCTGCGCACAGCCAGCCACAATATGTGCGAATATTCCTTTGTTTGGTTCAAATATTTAATCTAATACATTCAAACCGCATTACCAATTAACAATACGAGTACAAATGAGCGCCACATATGGCGCAGCTAAAAATTTATAAAATTTTACCCAAATAATTTCAAACCACAAGTGAATTTACGCTTTCACTGACTGATTACGCGCTATTTTGCTTTCGGCTACTTTTTTTCTGTTATTTGAAATATAATATTTTCAGTTGTTGTTTTTCATATGTTAGCTGACAGATTGGCTGAAATACAACTCTGCAAAGTTTTGTGTTAAGCCAATTTTATTAGCAAATTATCAAATATTTATTTATGAAATATATATATTATTTACCGATAATGACTATAAGCTAATATTAATAAATATTTATTAACTATTTACAAACTGCGTAAAAGTTCTCATAACTCTATGTTGTACGACTAACTTTACGCCGCCTAAACAATGGCGCATAAATCATTTATTAGCAAAACAAATCACTTAGAAATCGACTCGAAAACAAAAAAAGACAAAAGACTTCAAGGACAAGGTTTTCTCCACATAAAGACTGCTTGCAAGACATTCGATTTACTCATGTGACATACGTCAATGTGAGCATCAAACACGCCTTACAAAAGAAAACAAAAGAATTTCTAGAAAGACAAGTCAATATTTGTTTATTTGGCAGCACAAAGATAAGTTAATAAACCAATATGTTGCCCATGTTCAAAGAAGAGAAAAAAATAGGTTCAATATCTATTGCTGACAGCGATTGTATATATACCTCGGCTACAGCCGTAAAGATCTCCTTGTTGTTCTTGCAGCGGCAGTCTACCAAGTTGACAGTTCTTAGCTGGATAAAAATCCAGTTGTGGTGGGAACGTTGGTCGTATTTTTCGGTGGAAATCATGCAAGATATTCTTCTAAGAAGGGTATGACATCGATCCCAAGAGGAATCCCATTTGGACAGCCTAGAACGCCGCACAGTGGCACCGCTCCATACATTTCTTGGAAAAAAATAGAAGGAGTGGTCGTACAACAATGAAACTTTGCAGAAACACTTCTCTGGACTAAATTAAGAAATTTTGAAAAAATCTTGGAAAACCGCCCACTGCCACACTCACCTCCCATATAACTGCAATTGCCAAAATTTTTATTTTTAGACCTAGGGACTTGAAATTCGGGACACTTCTTAATTGAGTTCTCCTGATGAAAAAAAATTAAACTTAAACGCAAAGTGACGTTATTTATACCTTTACCTTGATAAAAATCCAATATAATATGCAATGTTTTAATTGAATATGTAACAGGCGAAAAATTGTGTTAGTTTTTATTTGTAATATTATGCAAGCATCATATCTTTAACAATGGGATCTAGTTCTAAGGAAATTTTGTTCGAATGACGCCTTAAGCTACTTATGTAAGGATCCGAAGTTATAAGAAGTCTGTTGAAGACATCAGTATTTGTGGAAATTAAAATCGATGTTACTAAAAGGGACGGTAATTGGCGGTTGTTTTTTTTTTTTAATTGAAAGTACAGACTCGGAACTTTCAAAGAGGGCTAAGCAAAGCAAAGCACATAAAGTTTTTTTCCATCAAAAAATGAAAAGTTGATATTTTTTAGTATAATTTTTGAAAAATTACAAAAATTACAAGTGGGTGCTATATTTTCACTAAAAAATAAAAGAAAAGCCATAGCTATAAACTTACACACAAAAAAAATTCTTTATTTGGACAATAATTTTAATCTGATTTTATTGAATAACTTTCCGTCGACTTCTGTTAGTTTTTTTAACTATAAAATTTCACTTTTCATAAAAAACCTTGTTGAATTTTTCTTATCCAAATATTTCTTTACAAAAAAAAACTATTAAAGTTTTGAAATTGGAAAGTAGAAAAATCCTATTTTTTCCGCCGAAATGCCAATGTGCGCCGGTCCATTATGCTGCCTAAAACTCATTTATAATATGTACTTGTAGATCATAAAACCCTTACCAATCGACAAAGAGTTTATTTATTGATGTACTAATGTCAGTTTCTACTATGTCTCTTGGTTTGCCGAAGGTGAGACTGCTAAGATGTTTCAATCTCAGTTTTTGCAAAGACTACAACATGTTTGATGATTTACGTCCATCACGATTTTTAGCCTTACCGCATGAATGCCTATTTGACATCGTCAACACACATTTTGCTACGAGTAAGCAGTTTAGAGGCTCTGCTGTTTTCTACACGAGGTCCACTGGTCCAGGACTACAACGCAAAATGCCAACGGAAATCGAACGGGGCAAGATTTTTATTTTTGCTAGCTCGTCGGTTTTGGACTTGACAGCGGATTGAAACAGGTTGAACTAGAATTATGTTCTTTTTTGAAAAACACTACAGTACTTACAGAAAACTGTCCCTCCATCATTCCCTCCTAACGACTGTCTCCGCAGCATATATACTTCGCCGGAATGAGAAAAGGGAAAAGTCGCCGCGAGTAGCCTCGGCGACTCAGTTATCCAAGCTTTCAGGAATTCAGTTGAAGGAGGGTAAAATTTTATTCATATCTCAGCAAAACCTTGCCGATTTTTGTGCAACTTTTAACCAAAATGGGTGCATAATATTGTATTAACTAGTTATTGTTGCACTCTTGTAATGTTGCTACAGAGTATAATAGTCTTGTTAATAAATACGACGTCGATATTAAATTTTACCCCCGAGATGGGATGAGAGGGCTATAAAGGAGCTGGATCAAAATTCTAAAGACGGTGCTTTTAGATGTGGTTTGCTTAGAATGAATTAAATAGAATGAAAACTCGCCCTAGAAGATAATTCCCTGACTTAAATCTTTGCAAGAGCATGGAATATTCGATTGTACCCGAACTTAGCTCTTCCTTACTTATTATACCCTGAATGTGCCACGTTCGTTTCTCATCAAGAGGCTGTTCGTTTGTCGGAAAAGCCGAAGCTAATCGACCGACGTAATGTTATTTTTGTTTGATGAGATCTTTTCATGGCATGGATGATGACAATATATGATGGGTCCACCACGGTGAATATCGTATTCGATGGAACGATGAGCTGTATGGGATATACGACTTGTCGTCCGAATGGACGAAAACACTCCAGCTCTGAAAGTATTTGACGCAGAGGAAGAGAAAGACATCCACTCCATTGGAAGGATCAGGAGAACTACGGTGTCTACGTCATAAAAAAGAAAAACAACAAATTTTCGAAAAAATGTTTTTAGATCGGAAAGCTAGTATACCTATCATCCAAATAGGTTTTCTTATTGCCTCACATGCATTCGGTACAATAAATAAAATAAAATCGTACGGTTGAAAAGGAAACGATTCTTTCACATTAGTTTTAATGCGCAAAGCTTATTTTGACTACTGACTACTGCATTCACACATCATTGCAATGGGAACGGTAAAATTCTTGTAAATAAACTTTGCTCGTTTGGGGGCGGCAAAAACTACACTTGGGTAAATATGTAGATGAATAATATGCACATAGCTAAACCAATAAAATGGGTTAACTACACTTTGAATTTTATGACTTCGCTGTTCCTCTAAATTTTTTTTATTTCTGTCTTCTCTCCTTTATTTTGAGGATTTATTTGATGCAACAACAAATTTATTGTCTACATCAATGATAAAATGCTAGCCATAGAGCTAAAAAGACGAGAGCGTCCATGCTTAACCGAAGAAACGCCAAAAGGCAATAAACGTTGCGAGGAAGAGGGCGCTAGAGAGAGAGGGCGAAATGTGTGGAGGCGTGTGAGAGATAAACACAAACGAGTTCAAAACAAATTTAGAGGTTAAATCTGAAAAAATGGTCAAAATGTTAGCCACAGATGCCAACAAAGATTAAAAGAAACAAGTTGAATTAGATTAAAAAATCATTGCTGTCGGAGAGACAAAAAATATGGGCAAAACTAACGGCTTCTAAGCTTTTTTCAAGCTAAAAAAACAAACTTTTTGTTTTTGTTTTCGCGGCATCCTTTTCAGTTTAGTATTTTTGTCATTTAGCATGTTTCGTTAGACGGCTCCCCCGCGAGGCTTGCCACTTACCGCTCCCTACCCGACTGCATGTGCGGCTGCCAGGCTGTCGCTTACTGCTGTTGCATTTTATTTATGTTGCTTGCAGCTCAACTACTCGCCCGCCATTATTGTAACTTACAATAGCAATTGCCGCAAGTGTTGCTATCTCCTCTGCTAGCTATCTACCCAAATTCCCATGTCTCCATAGTTGTCGTCTGTCCAGTGGTCAGCATTACTCCGCTATCTGCCTTTTTGTCAACCTTTTTGACCTTTTCTTATAGTTTAATTTTTTTTCGGCGCATTCAAATGTCAACCGTGGCCAGTTCATAGATCATTGTATCTTATTGTTGTTTTTGGTTGTTGCTGCAACTGCCACACCATAACGACTCTTTGCAACTATTGTTGCCTTTACTGCGCGTCTCTGAACTACCAACTCTGAAACTGTAGTCGAAGCTGCGCCACAGTTTTGAGTTGCACACGCAGAGTTGCATGTTCTTATTTACTTTGGCTTTTGTTTATTTATTTTCTACTTTGTTTCATTCTCCACATTTTTAAATGCATGCAAACCATTTTCTTTTTATAACGCTTTTGTATATTGTATTCTTTGCAGATAACACGACATTGCACAGTGGACTAATTGATATTCTTAACAGATGCGAAGGTAAAGAGATGCTAGATATTTTTTTTAAACACGGAATAACTCTTTCCAACAATTGCTAAATACTTCGGACTGAGTAGACAATTGTTAAGTAAAGTCCTCTCTCGACGAACAACCACCTAACTCTAGAAGTCAGTCATGAGTTATGGTCCTTTGGGCATTGGCAACGGCGAATACCGCAGACGATGGAACGATGAGCTGTACGAGATATACGACGATATTGAGAGATTTCAGCGAATTAAGAGACAGCGGCTACGATGGCTGGGTTATGGCAGAAGCAGAGGAAGAGGCAGCTCCATTCTATTGGAAATCCCTTGTGGAGAAGGACCTGGCTGCACTTGTAACATGCAATTTGAGCCAAGCAGCGAGAAAGCAGAATGACCGGCGCGCTATAGCAAACTCGGAGAAGAAAGATTGTATATAGTATAGATCTTATGGAAAACGTTACTTCAAACAAAATACTGGATTGCTAAGAGCAATCCTCATCTTTGAAAGAATCAAAAGATCTCACCTCGTCTAGAGGCATATTACAATGTATTCTTATTTTTTGAATTCTGTAACAAAATCAACGATTTTGGTGGAGTTCACAAATCCGTCAGCCTTGTATTTCTATTTGCAATTGCGTAAAAGATTGCAAAGTATCATATCATACCAAAAGCACTAAGAACCACTGCGACGGCCAATTGACAAGCTGCAAAGTTGGTGGCGCTAGATGAATTTTCTATAAGAACTTTAAGGCATAGCTCGATCAGCGGAACTTTCAACATCTACACCGACGGATCAAAAATGGCTGATAAAGTAGGCGCCGGGATCTATTGCGTGGAGCTATATCGCAGGTTAGCCAGGTTCGCCAAGATCATGTATTCAAACGATCTCGAATGGATTGCAGGACGGTTGTTAGAGTAATGACAGATTACAACTTAATGACACCATATGTGAGCTAGAATTAGAAAGAAAGTACAGGGAAGTAGATTGGAAAACCTCCTCTGCTTATGAGCAGACAACTTGTCTTAAATATCTAAGACAAAGAGATCTAGATGTAGTATAAGAATTAGATATGAAGTCTCTATCAAACTTCGACGGAAATTCAAAACCCACGAGATTGCTAAGGAAGGCATTCTTACCTATTGGAACGATTTGATTTTTTAATGTTCTCTTTCGTTCTAGCGCTGAACTTGTGAACCCACAGTAAGCTCGACAAGCGCTCGTCAATAAGCCAATATCACCGCAATTGTTGGTGTTCTGACTGGACATTTTTTAACAGATTCACGCGGAGGCACTTTGACAAAGCTGAAAGGAGGAACTTTAAGCACTTTCTCCTCTATTGCTCGCTTTTGGCAGTCTAAGATTGAAATAGCTCGGCAAAATGGTTGGTAAATTTATTGAAATGGCTGGTATTGATACATATTAGCTGCCTTAATAAATTTGTGACAAGATCAAAGGGCTTCGTCCATCCATGAGAAACTGGTGACCAACTTTCAGAAGTTTTTAGGTAACACAAAGGACGAAATGAGATCAATCGCTTTTGGATCATCCCAACGAACTAACCTAAGCTAACTTACCCCTTAACAAAGCGAATAAATATATTCGACAATAAAAGATATCTATTTACATACTAAGTTTAGATTGTTTCATTTCTAAAACTTCGACGGCGATTAATTACTCATTCAACCACCTATATACGTCATATAACCTATATAACAGATTCGGATAATATGAGAAGTTGTCTTGCCAAATTTGCTTCTTAACTTAAAATACCTGAGCTACTGTATGTCAAGGGCCGTAAAGCGCCGGCAAGAATAACTTGTAATATAATAAAGTAGTTGAAAAGCAACAAAATGTGTAAGAATTTATGTGATTGTCAGCAACTGTTTACCATAACAAACACATGCAGCAACATACGCTCTTTCAAAAACGCCGTTCCGTTTCCCATTGGACCTGCAGTCGCTCACCCATAAGAGCATGAAACAAACGTGGACTGTATACAAGTATATATATGAATGTCACTGTGCATTGCTGTAATGAAAACATTAAATGTCATATGAAGAGCTTCACTCGACGCTAAGCTCGTAATATTTTGCTGTGACTTTTATTAGCACACTTTAATATTTTAAAGCTTGAATTTTTAAGAATATACATAGAGAAAACATTAAATTTTACATAGTTTTTCAACTATTTACTTTCCGTCGATTAAACAACCACTTCTGCTTGGTGTCGATTACTTTTTATTTGTTTATTTAGAGGCATATTTTTCTAATGTTTTTTCCCCCAAAGGCATGGTGACGGCGGCAACATCTGTTTTTGGCTTTTCTGCTATCAATTTCGCATTATACACTGTTTTGTTTAATCCAATTTGATTTTAATCCAATTTGAAGTCGGCTTAAGTATTTATTTTTGTAATAGTTAAACGATTGCGAGAATTCAATTGGCTGCATTTTTTACCGAAACTCAAATATTTGAAACTAACTGTTTACATTTACAACTTTAAATGGCATCGGTATGCGTACAAAATATGCCTGGTACACATGTGACTAAAAATATGCACTTTTTATGTTGCGGTTTTTTGTGTAGAAATATATTTTTAAACGATTTTGTGAATACGTAACTGTATAAATATGCACAAAGACGTATTCGCTTAATTTTCGGTTAAAAATTGCGAATGTTGTCCTGCGTTTAACTGCTTGGTTCTAACAAAAAATATGTAATACACATTTCAGTTATACAAACTCGAGTGTTTTTTAAACATTGAATTACAAAACAAACGAAACAAGTGCGTAAGATTTAAGTTTGGTCCAATTGGAAGTTTGAATTCTTTCGCACTTTCAAATGGTACAAATGTTTGTTATCAAAACTTTCGATATGAAAATGTGTATATTTGCATATTTCCTATAAAATTTTTTTGGCGAAAATAGTGCGAACACAGTTACAGGTTGTAGCGCAATTGAGCAAATAAAATCAATAAAGTCGATTTTTACAAGAAATGTGTATTTAATTTGGACGAATAAAATTACAGTTTTGTTTTCTTCAAATACATTCATCAATCCAACTATAATATTAGGTTGTCAAATATCTCCCTTCCGCTTTTTTGTTTTTTGAATTTCGCGGCTATATATAAAGCGTTACAGAGCTCGTATCTAGCAATACTATACATCTTTGAAAGGTCTTGACATAACCTACAATTATAAATATATATATATATAAATAACATTACTTTGGATATTGCGTCCAACAGTTCCCTAACACCGAAATTCGCGCTATTTTAAAGTTTTCCTTCGTTAAAGGCAAATCCGCTAGAGAAACCATCCGTGAGATTAATGGTGGCTTGGGGGAGCGTACTTTATCACTTCGAACTGCGGAGGAATGGTTTCGACGATTCAGAGTGGGTGAAAATGACACCATGGATAAGCCAGCCGGCGGAAGACCTGTGACGACGAATACCGATCAAATCATGGAAAACATCGTGTTAAACCGGCATCTCGTGATATCGCCCAGAAAATGGGAGTTAGCCAAAACCATTTTAGACCATCGGCAGAAGCCTGGATACACAAAAAAGATTGATGTTTGGGTGCCGCATGATTTGACGCAAAAAAACCTTTTGGACCGAATCAACGCCTGCGATATGCTGCTAAAACGGAACGAACACGACCCATTTTTGAGGCGGATTGGAAGGGAATCATCCACTATGAGCTGCTCCCTTATGGCCAGAGGCTTAATTCTACTATCTACTGCGAACAACTGGAGCGCTTGAAGCAGGTGATCGACCAGAAGCGTCCAGAATTGGGCAACAGGAAGGGTGTAATGTTCCACCAGGACAATGCCAGACCACACACTTCGTTGATGACTCGTCAGAAGCTACGGGAGATCTGATGGGAGGTTTTATCGCATCCACCATATAGCCCGGATATAGCGCCAAGTGATTACGACCTGTTCCTGTCCATGGCGAACGCCCTTGTTTGTGTAAAGTTGAACTCAAACGAGGCTTGTGAAAAGTGGCTGTCCCAGTTCTTCGCTAATAAGGGGGGCGGCTTCTACGAGCTGGGTATTCTGAAGTTGCCGTCTATATGGAAATAGATTAACGAACATATTTAAACTAAATCCGATCACTATAACACTTTTTATAAATCATTGAATAAAGAGCAAAAAGGCAAAAAGGAAGGGAGATATTTGACAACCTAATGTAAAACAACAAAAGTATAGCCAATTTATTCAGTTTTTTAATAAGAAAATATATATTTTTTTGTATCGCACTTGGTCACTTTGAAGCTATGTAATTTACCGCTTTAATGTTTAGTACAGCCTCCTTTGGCCGCAATCACCGCTTCAATCAGCTTCGGAACGCTATTGACTAAATCTTTACATTCATTTTTGTGATGTAGTTCCATACTTTTACACATTTAGTAAATAATTCCGAATTGTTTTCGGTGAACCGGCACAATTGTGTACCTTTTTTTTAAATAAACCACAGGTTCTCAATAGGATTAATATTAGAGGAGGCCATTTCAAAGTTTAAATTTGTTGACTTCTAAGATGCTAAGTCTTCTTAGCGTTCTTCGTTGTCTTGCATCAGAACGATTTTGCTACTGTTTAGTCCTAATTTCTTCAACAAAGAAAAATACCCTTGCCTTAATAGGTCTACATACATATTCGCGTCCATATTACCTTCGAAAAAATTAGGTCTCCAATACCACTTTTGCAAAATCCAACCCAAAATAGGACTTTCCGCCCACAAATTTGAATTTTGGGATGACATCGCGGCTGATAATAGTATTTTATGGCTTCTTCCAAACGTAATATAATACGTCTGACCGCGAATATTAATTTTGCTTTCGTGTGTCCAAAATATATTCGCCCACAATTCTTGATGACGTTTAGTAAGCACTGATTTTTTAATTTTGCGCCTGGCTTAAACCCTTGTTTTTTTTCAATTCGCGGTGTACAGTCAAACGTGAAACTTGTTTTCCGTAAGTCCTCTCCAGTTTTTTTGCATATCTGTACCTGATTTTATTGCTCCCGAGGTCACCAAACAGTTGATAGTTCTTCAGTCGTGGTTATTTTAAACGGATCGTTGACCAGATCGATGTTTAGGTAGCGATATTTCATTTGCAATAGTTTTCACTGACTGAAACGAAATTTCAGCTAATTTTACAACTTGCCGATTTGAGAGCTCCTCATTTAACTATTGAAGTATAGCTTTTATAATAGGGTCAGCAATTTTCTTCATAATAGCTTCTTATGGTATTATGCTTATGGTATTGTTCTCAGATCAATATAACTATTACTATTTAAAATACTTAAGTGATTTTCTATATAATAAATTAAATAACACAGAAACCTTGTTGCACCGAAGTTCGACTAACTTTCACAAATAAAGGAGTTCTCATATTAAACTTGATTTTGATCTTGCTATATGAAAAGGTATTTTGATCTAGAAAATTTCTTGAGATATTTTATCATTGCTTTGGGTAATAATCCATTGTAAGTTCTGTGAAATAACTAAAAAGGTTTTCCATGCAAAACTTAATTTTTATCGTACAGTTTGTATTGCAGCAATATGTTATATATTAGTCCGATATCGGCGGTTTCAATAAATAAGCAGCTTCTTTGGCAGAAAACGATGTGAGCCAAATTTCAGAATGTATTTGAAAAACTGAGAAAGTAGTTCGCATATATACACACAGTCGAGCATCCGGACGGAAGGTCATAAATACTCAACTCAGTTCGTTACACTCGTCACCACGATACCCACCTACCAATTCCTAAAACTTGAAATTATATACATACTTATTTAAATCTTATGGTGCTTTACGTTGCAATTTCTGAAATATAACATGGAGCTTTTGTATAAATAATGTATATAATTGATTTAGAAACATTATATGTAATTTTCATACTAATAAAGAAAATCAGTTCAGGCAGGAGGTATAAAACCTCTAACATTGGATTTGTTTCGTCGGAGATCCTATATGTATATAAATAATGTCGAGCTGTGGTCGACCGCAAAGGTGAAATATCCAAAGCAATCACTAAGCATATAGCTGCTATGCAAACTGAACGATCGAAATCAAGGGTCGCTATTTAATTCAGTAATGCAATTCACCGATCAAAATCAAGTTATCATAAGGAATATTTGGTTTTTGTAAAAGGTCTATAATACCGTGCAACCAAAGCTAAAGTTTTTTCCTTTCGTTTTGTTTTCACAATCAGGCATATTTAAATTTTCAGTTTAAATTAGTTTTTCAAATGAACTCAACATTAGAAAGCTAAAAAGAGATACTGGTTTCGAATGACATGGCGTATGAGTAATTTTAAAATATAATAAAGTATACATACTATATACTAACATATTAAATACTTCACATCTGTTCTCCGGTACAGAGCTATTAATATATAATATCCTATTACTCAATGCTAAATCTATTAAATTAAATTAATTGTCTGATGCTCTTATATTGGATTCAAGGAATCGAAACTACGTAAAAAATCAAATAATATGCAAATCTGTTAAAATTTCTTTAAAGTACAGCCACTCAGACTATTGCAACAAACACTTTCAGCTATTGATTTTTATTAAAACTAGTTGAAAATAAGTATTTTCCAAATACACCCAATTTACTGATGTAATTATAACAACGTACTGCCACAAATTGCACAACAACTAGAAAATGTTGTTCAAATGTCATGCAACATAGTATTTTTTTTTGTCAAAACTGCTGCAATGCGTTTCAATGTCAGCATTAAAATTAGCTTAACTTTTTTCATAACTTTTATATATACTTAAATGTAATTCACATATATTACAAAAATACATATACTATAAATCAGAAACAGTCGGAGAGTGCAGTTGTGACATAATAAAATGGAATAATCCAATGTCAGCATTTTTTACAAAAAACTTGCAACTGTGCACAAACAAGTACAAAGGACAGAAAAAAATTAAATTGATTAATTTTGGCAAAAAATGGTTGTGGGAGAGGGAATTCATTGCCAATTCCTCAGCGCATAAAAAGCAGCGGTTTAACGTGTTGCAAAAAGTATTGTACGCATTATATAATATATTCATAAAATACGAGTGTGCAGACCTGTACTATAAGTATAAATGCAATAGTTTTTCTTTCGCAGTACTTTAATTTGAAATAAAGTGGTGGAAAAGGAATGCAAAAATTAATATTTATTAGTTATTTGAAATATTATATAATATTAAATATTTATATAGTATTAAATATATTAATAATCAAAAATTCTTAACTAAATTAGGAAGCGGTACAAAATGAACAATAGGCCACTAGTTTTAGTGAAAACATATAAGCAATGTTCGATAAATTTCTACCGAAGTTGACACATACTATATTGTTCTCCACATACTCTTAATTACAACAATCGTTGTGATTTACGTGAGTACTTGCCGGCGACGGCCTAACCTCACGGTGCTTTTAAAATTACATAGATCAATACAATGCGTTGATAAGCACCCCAAATAATAAAAGCACCTTTTCCACCTTGGTCGGGTTCGAGGCCGTGCTGTGGGTCCGCCACCCGGCCGTAGTACGGCCGCACACTGAATTCAATTTTTCAATCCTAGCACCCAACAAACTCAATGACTGGTGACATTTGTCGCTTGAACTTCAAATGACTTTTCATAAGAAGGAATATCATTCAAAGTCTATGATATTAGTTGATGGATCATCTCAATGATATAATAATTAGCGAATCTTTTTTTCTCGTATAATTTATATCGCCGATGAAAGCCAACTAATTTTTTATACATTAGGTACTCCGATAAAAACTTACTACCTTTCTAATGCTGCATTCACAGTTTCAGAGATGTCGAACTGAAACTTTGCACATGCCTTTTTCTCCCCAAGTAGCTACTCACTTGTCGGTACTGCCGATATTGGAACTCAATGCGATATAGCTGCCCTATTTACTTAACCTTAATTTGATTTGAAAGTTGTTTATATTAAACAGTCATATTATGATTTATATGATTACGTTTTTGAAATGTCACTATATAACTTCCTCACAATGTTTGGAAACTACGGTTTGTTCAGAGCTTGCATCTCTGCATTAGAGTAATCAGTGCATATTTCCCTTACTCAACTGTAGCAAAGTGTATTTAGATTGTATGCACATTACCTTCCCGACGCTTATAAAAGCATTCATTACTATAATCGTAAAATACAGGGCGGCTGATGAAAGCCGCTACCAAAAAAAAATTAAATAACTTTTTTTCTATTTAATGAATCTGTTTAATTTTTTTTTATTTTGCAGATTGACTTTTACATTTAACAAAAATGGATAACTGGGACACTGAAACAAGAATTTGGATTGTCCGCCGCTATCACGCACTGGAGTCCGTAGTTTCGGTTCAAAGAGAGTATAGGCGCACGTTTGGCGGCAATCCTCTGAGCAGATGGACCATAATGAGACTTGAAAACAATTTTGCCGAGCATGGGACAGTCAACAGAAGACCTTACCATCGAAACCCTTCAGTTCGAATGGAGGAAACAATCGCTGCTGTAGCTGCTGCCATACAAAACAATCCACGTGTTTCGACAAGAAGCTTATCTGCTCAAATGGGTGTAAGCAGACAGTCATTACAGTCAAGTATGCACAAAGATTTGGACTTATTCCCATATAAAATTCAAATGGCCAACAAACAGAGCGCTGCAGACTTGCCGACTTGCAGACTTGCCGATGCTTCAAATGGTGGAAGAGGATGGAAACATGTTGAACTGTCTTTTCATGTCTGACGAGGCCCATTTCGATTTAAACGGCAACATAAACAAACAAAATTGTCGAATATGGAGTACTTCCAACCCACAGATACTCCATGAGACGGAATTGCATCCAGTTCGTGTCACAGTGTGGTGTGCAGTTTTATCACGCTGCATTGTCGGGCCCTACTTCTTCGAAGAAAACGGTCACACCGCTACGGTTACTGGAGATCTTTATTTGAGCATGTTGAGAGAGTTTTTCTATCCAGAACTACGCCGAGTGAGAATTTGTTTCAACTCTGTGTGGTTTCAGCAAGATGGTGCAGCTCCTCACATAGCCCAACCTGTTATGACAGAATTGCGACGAAAATTTCCCAATAAGCTGATACCCAGAAACTCCACATTCCGTTGGACACCCAGGTCGCCTGACTTTACTGCACCTGACTTTGTCTTGTGGGGTTATTGTAAACAGGAAGTCTACAAAGCAAAACCAACAAATTTGAACGAACTAAGGCAATCCATTCGAGAAACAATTGCGGCTATTCCTGTCTCAACTCTCCAAGCAGTAATGAACCACTTTTTGGTAAGAGGCCGCACATGCATCAACGAGCAGGAGGGGCATTTAAATTCCATTATTTTTAAAACTAATTAAGCTATATTTAATAAAATTGAGCTTTAACATGAATAAAAGAAAAATGAATTCCATACACCGAAAAAAAAAATTATTTGCGTTTCTTAATGTAGCAAAATTCATCAGCCACCCTGTATGTATTTCATATGTAAGTATTTCGAATGTTCTTACCTCTCGGGAAAAATCATTCGGAATAATTATAAAATTAAAGGAAGAACAGTCATGGTGTAACTGAGGATTATGGAAGAATACATTTTATGTGTGAATAATTATTATTATACAAATTATTATTATACATTCAGTTACGTAGATGATCTTAACGATTTCAGATTAAGTGAAGCTTGTAGTAACTGAAAGCTATTTCAATACAAATTTTAATTATTTTCTTCAGAACTCTGTACTCGTATATGCGCTCTCACAAAATGTCTGTTTCCCATGCACACATATATATGTATATCTCATAAAGATATACATATGTGTTATAATAACGTCTAACAAGCCTTCCTTCCTTCCTTCTATCCTTCCTAGATATCGATGCCAAGATGTTTCAGACCTTCTTTTCGAAGGCTTTTGAATTAAAAACCTATTGTCAATCTACCCTTTTCCGGTAAATTTGTTGGCTTCTCAATAGCCAGCAATGAACCTAATTCGAATTTAGTTTGGATGGTGTATAGAGCATACTGTTCCTTCGGATATTGCATCGGGATTGGGCGCTGACAAATTACATAGGGTACAAAATATATAAAAGTATAAACATATGCCGTAGAATTTTCAATAAATTCAAACGTGGTGATGTGATGACCTCATTTCTGATGTGCAAAATTTATTAAAAAACAATTTCTAGTAGGGTTGGTTTTCATTGGGGGTGTTTTTTTACGTGGCGGGTCCCAAACCCAGCGCACAACCCTGAGTAGGGGATATATTCAATCTGCTGCTGGAGAAAATTATTCGAGCTGCAGAACTTAATCGAGCAGGTACAATATTTTACAAGAGTGTACAGCTGCTGGCGTATGCCGATGATATTGATATCATCGGCCACAACACCCGCGCCGTTATTTCTGCTTTCTCCAGACTGAACAAGGAAGCAACGCAAATGGGTCTGGCAATGACCGAGGGCAAGACGATATATCTCCTATCATCAAACAAACAGTCGTCGCACTCGCGACTTGGCTCCCACGTCACTGTTGACAGTCATAACTTTGAAGTTGAGGATAATTTCGTATAATTAGGAACCAGTATTAACACCACCAACAATGTCAGCCTGGAAATCCAACGCAGGATTACTCTTGCCAACAGGTGCTACTTCGGACTGAGTAGGCAATTGAAAAGTAAAGTCCTCTCTCGACGAACAAAAGCCAAACTCTATAAGTCGCTCATAATTCCCGTCCTGCTATATGGTGCAGATGCTTGGACGATGACAACAACCGATGAGTCAACCTTAAGAGTTTTCGAGAGAAAAGTTCTGCGAAAGATTTATGATCCTTTGCGTGTTGGCCACGGCGAATATCGCATTCGATGGAACGATGAGCTGTACGAGATATACGACGACATTGACATAGTTCAGCGAATTAAAAGACAGCGGCTACGCAGGCTAGGTCATGTTGTCCGGATGAATGAAAACACTCCAGCTCTGAAAGTATTCGACGCAGTATCCGCCGCGGGAAGCAGAGGAAGAGGAAGACCTCCACTCCGTTGGAATATCCAATTGACGCCACGTAGCGAAGAGAAGAAACGACTGGCGCGCTGTTGTTGACTCGGCCATAATCGCGTAAGTGGTGTCTACGTCAGTAAAGAAGAAGAAGAAGAAGTAGGGTCCTCACTTTTAAATACGTGAGCAGTGAGAAATGAAAAATACCAAGTGTAAATGCGGTCAGCGATTTTCTAGGCGAAAAAGTTATTGATTCCTGAAAATGTATTGTTCATAGTATATCAATCGGTCTGAATAAGATTCATAGTAAAATTATGATTATAACATAATATTGTTTATACATTTACACATGATTTACAGTTGATAATATAATACGTATGCCATGTTTTATCGTTGGCCGGTATGGCCGAAAGTAAGCCTGCATAACGCTTTCCTTTCAGAGGCTGTTTAAGCCGATAACCAGTACAGGTAGAGGATATAATAAAAACATCCGTATCACTACAGGTTTTAATAACAACGTAATTTATTGTGCAAGTCTTTAAATTGTATAATGTTTATTTAAAGTTAAATGATATGTTAAACACTTTCAAAATTGAATGTTCCTATTGTTTGATCGGGGGTCACCACACTACCTGCCGCGCGCGGGATTGTTGTCGAAAACGAAAAGGAATGAAACGAATGATGGTGTTGACGCGGCGCAGTATAGCATGGAATCTCTTGTAGACGAATGTGTTGATGGTCGAATCGTTAATGTCGAATTGTGTGACGAATGTTGAAGATGTACATAGATCGATCGCTGCTGTTGATGTTCAAGCTGGAGCGCGCGGTACGGGTGTCGAAGAACGGATGTTGATGTGCGCAGTGTGTCGAACGAATTGTATCAGCTTCCCCGTTGTCCTTTCCTTTTGTTGGTTGGGCTGGTGCGAGTGTGGTGTGTTATATTGGTGTTGTTTTGTAGTGGCATCCTGTGGGGAATTGCGCTATTTTATTAGGATGCGCCAGTTTTACCGGGTAGAAGGGGTGGATGTTAACTCATTTGAACAGAGGCAAATGCAGTTTTTCGAAAAGGAAGAAGTCACACGTTGCCAGATCCGATTTTCCGGTGATCACGGATTTTGATTGGCCCACATGTTGATCGTCATATGTCCTCACGACCACTTTGAAAACGTTGAAACCACTCGTGCACTCTGCCACGGGATAGGCAATCATCGCCATAAACATGTTTCATCAATCGAAACGTTTCGATAAAGTTTTACCAATTTTAAAACAAAATTAAATGTTGGCTCTTTGTTCGAAGCTCATTTTCGCACCGATAATACTTACATACTGACACTTAAAACGCAATAACTTCACTTCCAATCAATGGAATGTCATGAAATTCTCCCTGGACAATCAATAAAGATAGGAGATTATAACTAGTTGACATACAGATGGCTAAAATGCTCGTTCGACATGCTTTTGGACCGTGCAAAAAGCTGCATTGAAGCAGAAGGAGACTATTTTGAATAAAATAAATTGATTTTGCCGAAAACCCTTTGGTTGTTTTTTTCTGTTTTTTTTTTAAGTCCAGTGTTCCAATACAAAAAGGAAGTTTATATCTCAAAAAAGGTATATTAAAATTCCTGCAACCAGAAAGAAACGTTACATATTCTGCAAAAAATGTATATAAATGCTCAAAATAGTGCTCTGTTTTTAAAATATCGATCCATAATTAAATTTGACAAGATATTTTCACCAAATTTTTGAAGGTGACATTATAAGCTTCGAAGAAACTGTTCTGATCCGATCCCTATAACATTTGGTTGTCACTCAAATTCATCTATCAGAATCAACATAAAGGTTTCTTTATACCCTTTTATGCCATAAGAAATGATTTTCCAATAGTGATGATAAGTTTTCTATGTCGTTTTGGTCGTTTTTAATATGTCATGATCTGTAATTTTTTTCAATGTATTTAGTAACGTTTAAAATTTCATCATGGAAAGATATACCAAAAAAACACGCTTACAAATTATTCCGCAAAGAACCGCTCGAAGTAATAAAAAAATTACTGCCGATAAGGGAGGTGTCTCTGAAGACTGAACTTTCTCGACTGTCTCAGAATACAAGCGAGCTGAAAGGATTTGTGCTTGCATCCGCATAAAGTTATTCGCATTCAAGAACTGAAGCTATTGGACCACCGTAAACGTCGTGAATTTGCCGATTTTGCTTTGGAACTTGAAAATGAAAACGATTTTATTAAAGGAAATCATTTACTCCCATGAACCTCACTTTCCTTTGAATAAACACAACTTCTTATGGGGTTATTTGAAGTCAGTGGTATTTACTAACAAACCAAACTCTTTTCAAGCTCAGAAGTATTCAACACATATCACTCTTATTGGAAAACCCTGTATAACCGAATTAGCGGCACTTAACAAAAATATTTTGTAGAGCCTTGGGAGCCATACATACATATATCGGAGTGCTTCGTGTATCGTTATACCGTCCGCCAGTGAAAATAAGACCATTAAAACCATTATTAGTTATTTGTGTTAGTTAGATTGATTTTGATTTATTTGTACAACGCTTTTTGCATTTGGGAAAACAAAAGTTTCACTCCTCTCTTTCTTAGTTCATCATATGGAGGGACTATAAACTTTAAAATTGAATCTGATAATGATTCGCAAAATCGATGGCACTGTCGCACCGCATAAGACGGTAATTAGTCATTACATTCCCGATACTTTGAACAAGCTCAAATACTTTAATAGACAAATTTGGAATGCATAGTCGTCAACGTCCCCGCTTCACACACATACAATTAGCATATTAGTTAAATATCCCTAACATTTCACTGCTTCATTACAGCTTTTTGCGCATTCCAACTTCATAGCAATCCTAATTTAAACAGTGCTTATTTGTCTTGCAGTAAATGTTTTTATTAACAGAAAATCAAATATTTTCCAACAATTTTCAAAAGTAAGTGAGTCATACTAAAACCTTGTAAAAGCCAACAAAATCCTTCTCTTCATGAGTTCAATCCTGAGTCTTTAACCTGTTACAGTAAGAGAAAATTTCGTTGTAGGTGCAGCCCTTGTTGCAGCATTCATCATAAACACCGATTAAGGCTGTGTCTCGGTGGCGGCGAGATTTTGCCAGCGTATTCACCTGCCCGCCATGGATCTCGGACAGAAACGGAAACCTGGCGTACGGGAAGACTAGCTCATCTTCCAGAGCATTGCTGCCCAGATCATCCCATTCCACTGAAAGCCGTTAGATTTCCTTTTTTATTAAACATCAAAAAAATCGCTCACTTATACTCACTTGATTTCTTGAATTTCGTATTGAAGCCATTCACGCAAATAGTGCTGAGTACCGCATCCAGTGCGGGACCGCAAACGGTCCTGCCGGTGCTCTGATGTAAGGCCACTGATAGAACAAGCAACAAAGCGCAGATTTTCAACAAAGTCATTGTTATTGTTTGTAATAAATTTGTACTAACTGTTACAACTCTTGAAGCTACGAAAGCTAACTGATGAAACTTGAGATTTCCAGTAGGCTTTTATACTAGCGGACTTACCTAAAAGCGTCCTTGTTGTGCCCACACATATTTAGCATAATTTTAACCAATTGAACCCGATATGAGCGATTATGTATATTAAGCTTCATCGACTCTTTGCATATTTATGAGCGCACACGTGATTAACACTTATGATAACTGTATTAAGATTGAGGCCAACTAAGAAATCCATATGTAGATTGGTCCCACACGAGTTCATATGTGTATGAGTGCACGTGCAAAGAAGTAGCACCTTATTGAAAGACTCATTATTGTAGAAGGAGTTAACAATTTAATATTAAAGACGTTTAACGATGTGCTACTATCGCTTCATTGCTTTAAGATTAGTAACGGGTTTTTCAATAGGGACGCTAAAATAGTAGGCCGATAGGGACAGCAAACAACGCCACATTTTTCACGCTCTTTTCACATGGAAAGATATACGAGAACAACGAGTGGAAATTACTAAAATTTACTACCTAAATTTGGAGTCAGTGGCCTCGACTTTAAGAGTTACTACCTTGAAGACTGCTTCGTTGAATAAGTTTCTAACAAATTTTGATTTTTTGAATTTTTTATTCAGTTTTTCTATAACATTGTTTATAAGTAAGTATATATTTTAACTATCAAAAGTGTTTCAGAACGCCTCTTAGATTAGTCTTTCGACTAACCAATATAATAATCGTATAACAAATTCATTTAACGTGAAAATCAGTTAGAAGATTTTAGAAATGTGTTAGCCTATTTGCAGTAGGACAACAACTCGCTGTAGGAGCAGGGCTTGCGGCAGCATTCGTCGTAAACACCTTCCCGACGACGGCGAGTTTTGGCCACTGTATCGACGTAGCCGCCATGATTTTTTCCCAAGAAAGGAAAGTTCATCAAGCCGAAAGGTGATAGCTCTTCAGGCTCAGCGTTAGCTAGACCATCCCATTCCACTAAAAATTCATTAATTAGAAGCAATAGTCCTTATTACGGGCAATAGCTAAAGTAAGTTACTCACGTGATTTCTTGAACTTCGTATTAAAGCCATTTTCGCACATAATACTGAGTGCTGCGTCTATGGCAGGGCCACAAACGGCTTGTTGCGCCGAAATATGCTCCAAGCCAACTATGAAGACCGCAAGAAATGTAACAATTTTCAGCGCACTCGAGATCATAACGGTGGTTAATTTATTTGTTTGTAAGAGTATATGTTAACAAATAACTCTTTTAGTTCGACACAACGTGCTATTGAAGCTGTGCAAAGGTACTGATGTTATTTGCAAAAATCTGTTGCGCTTTTATACGAACGACTTCGCGAAATAAAGCTGACATATTGGATGGGTGCCACCCTGCGGTTAAGCAAAGGCCCATATGCATAGGTACTCATATCACATGTTTTAGCCACAAATTCAAGGACATGTCGTGCATCTAAAGTATTTATATTTTGCATGTAATTATTAAGTAATGAAAGTCAGAAGTACGAGTATGCAACTGTAGGCGTAATAGATTCATTAGACACTTAGCATTACATATTATAGTCAAGGTGTGCGGAATGATTTCAGGTGTTGGAGAAATATGTTAATAAACATGTGAGGAAGGGCTACTTACGCAATTTGCAAGTCTTAAAGAATGGAGAAATATTTTCAGGTATTGGCAAAATTTCGTACCGTGAATTGATGACACCGTGATTGAATAAAAAACATACTTGATAATTGTAACTGAGCACTTTATATGCTTATGCAAACGCTAAAAACTCAAAAAAAGGACGCAGTTTTTTTTTGGTATATGAATTATCAACGGAAGTTCCAGAAATCATTGTTAGGAATATGACACCAAGGTTCAGACCGATTTCACTCACACTATCTCACCAAACTAAAGTAATCGTATACTACTCTAAGCAAAAAACAAAAAAATCGTTCATAAATTTAAAATTCTTAATTTACTCTTCAAAATCTATATCGTCCCAACAATTTTTGAGCCAACATTTGTTTTAACCCTAGTAACAATTGTTAATGTCAATTTCCGGAACAACCATCGATGCGCGTAGATATTATCGTTTATTGTCTTCTACGTATTTACTTAAAACGGTTTCCTGGAACGATTGCTTGAGTTTGCTGAATAGCCAGAAGTCACACGGCACTAAATCAGGCGAATATGGTGGTTGCGCAAGGCTATTGGTCGAAAATTTAGCGAAGAACTCACGAAGAATCAATGCAGTATGCGACGGTGCATTATTGTGGTGCGAAAACCCATAATTCCGACCACTTTTTACGAACAGCTTCGCGCAAACGACGCATACCACTCAAATAGTATTCCTTGTTGACAGTTTGGCCGTTCGAAAGGAATGTGGAGTGCACCACATCTCGATAATCGAAAAAACTATCAACATAACCTTGATTTTTGATATGCTTTGACGTGGTTTTCTCGGCTTCCGCTCACCTTTGGCACGACATTCGGGCGATTAATCGTCTGTTTCCAAGTCGTAGTTTATAATATTGTACTTTCACTTAATTCCGCGGGGGAATTCAACATATTGACTTATGGTTCTGGAAAAAGTTCAACATTCAACGGAGACCGCGACATTCGGTTCGATTTGTACCAGCTTATACGCGGTATATTTATAGCATAGTTTTCCACATCAACTTAACTTTGATCGTTAAGATGCGTGACAGCTATAATCTATCTATAGTGCCCCTATACGGGCGGTTCCGAATTTCTTGGGAAAAAATGGCGTGTGCAAAATTTCGGATCGATATCTGAAAAACTTAAGGACTAATACAGACACAGTGACCAATATACTTGGATAAATGGACTTAGCTTGTCACACTGATATAAAGGGTGGGCCATATAAAATTTTAAATTTAAAAAGTCAATAAAAAAACGGCTTGATATTTTTCAAAGGTCTAACATTTAGTTAAAAGGTTGTTTTATGAAATTTATTTGTGAAAAACAATTTCGGACAAATGACCACCACGGCTGAGTTTACAGTAGCTTATCCGATCCACCCAATTTTGGAGTACTTTCTCGATGGTTTCAGGCCTTATGGCAGCTACAACAGCTTGAATCTTGTACTTTAGATCTTGAATTGTTTCTGGATGGTTGGCGTAACATTTATCTTTAACAGCTCCCCACAGAAAATAGTCCAACGGAGTTAAATTGCAGCTTCTGGGAGGCCAATTCACATCACCTCTTTTGCTGATTATGCGATTTTCGAAGATAGGGCGTCAAAGATTGAGTGTAGCGTTTGCTGTATGGCACGTAGCGTCGTCCTATGCCCCAAATGCGACAATTCTGCTAACTAACCAACGAGGTGGAAATGAAAAGATGATTTTTCGGTAAAATTGACCTTCCTCGGTTTTTTTTTCAATATTTCCCAGTTTTCTTCTAGTGAATAGCGACCCATTTCGTAAATTTTAGACTTTTTACTGAATATCTGTCACTTTTCGAATGGTACTTGACGTTTCCAATGTCGAAATATAGATAATTAAAATTTAAAACGTTAAGTGGCCCACCCGTTATCTATATATAAATATATATTTATAATATGCAACGTAATGAAAGTTATTATAACCAAACTATTACACCAGAATTAGCCGAGTCATGAAAGGCAAGAGAGCTTTTAAGCGTGGAGATCTAAAACTGCTCTGCTACAGAAACAAAAATTTCAACAGTTAAAATCGGAAATACGTTATAAACAATTTTTACGATTTTATTTCTTGCGATATGGTCTTTTTAATTTCGAAAAGTGAATCAAAATCATTAATTATGCGAATGAAGGGGTATCAATTTAACCACAGACAGGAAAAAATAATTGCTAATCCATCCATTCAGGATTTTTACTAAGAATATAATACCAAGCATTTCTCTACGACTCGTAAGTGGGTAAATTTATTAGTTTTAAACGCCCAGTGTATGGAGAAAGACTTAACCTACAATCAGGAAATGCTCAAAGGCATATAAAATATATATATTTTTTTACCGACTCTAACTTGTCAGAAAGGATTTGGTAACTAGGGCTCCATACAACTGAGCCATATTCCACTATAGGTAGAACCAAAATTGTAAAAAGTTGTTTAGTAACATACAGATCTATAAATTCTTTAGACCAACGTTTAACAAAACTGAAAATACCTTTTAATTTCAAGGCCATGGTATTAATATGAAGACTAAAATTAAGCTAAGCGTCCATAATAATTCCCATATCAACAAAGTTATAAACTTGTTCTCGTAAATAGCCGTTTATAACATAGAGGAAAACCCAGATCTACGAGAAAAACACATTGTCCTAAATTTTTTGAGATTCAATGGCAAATCATTTTTATCACACCAAGCAGCCAAATTGTTTAAGTATGTATGCAACAGACACCTCTCATCAATTTAAGTATATAATTTAAAAAGCTTTACATCGTCGGCATGTAATAAAATATTCGAGAATTCTGGGACACAAGAGATATCATTAATAAATAACAAGAACAAAATAGGACCAAGATGACTACCTTGTTGAACACCTGAAGAAAAATTAATTGAATATGAAAGAGTATCCTTAAATATCACTCGTTGTGTTCTATTATAAAGATAAAAAGATAACCATTGAAGAAATCTTAATTGAAAGCCTGGAGGATCCAGTTTATGTACGAGAGTCAAGATTACTTTACCGAAAGCTTTGTAAAATCAGTATATGTTGTTCTCTAAAATCCAAGGACACATGGTTTACAAATTCTAGTAAATTTGTTATAGTAGATTTTCCTTTACGAAATCCATGCTGAGAAGATGAAATTAGTCATCAAAGATTTGTATAGTCCAACGTTGTCCTGATGAAAGACCCTTTCAGTTGATCGGTTCTGGCCGTTTTTGTCGATTGCTTGCTTCGACCTTATCAGTTGTTAACAGTAAACTGCAGAATCAATCGCTCGACCAGACTGAGCAGCTTTTAGTGGATGCCAATTCATGTGGTACCCAAACATCGAGCATATTTTTGTAGCCAGTCTTCTTTAAATGGTTTAAAACCGTTTTATGATATAAGATCTTTAGCGATTTCATGGCTGCTTATGTGACGGGCCTGGTCAATATTTTCCATAATTTCATCGACTTTTTCAACGATAGGTCGACCAGAGCGAGGTGCATCTTCCACATCGAAATTTCCAGAATGGAAGCAGTTGTGCTACACGAACTGATACAGCAAACTTCAAGTCTTGGTATTCCAATGATAGAAAAAGAAGTAGAGAATACATAAAGACCTGTGAGCTTAAACTCTTTGTACTCAAATCTGCTTGAAAAGAAAAAATTTATCATCTTTCTAAAAAGAGCAACGTATCACCAAAGACGTTCAACCTTGAGGTAGTCTAGTATTAAATGGATTTAAAGTTTTATTATTTATTGCTAGGTTTGGTTTAATAAACGCCATTAAGGAAGAAGAAATCTCTTTTGAACAAGGATATTCAATAAAAATAAATATTTTCACAAAACGGAGTCTTCAGAATGATACTATGCTATAGTAGTCCGATCTGAAACGTTTCTTGGAAAATTTTAGCGATGCTTTGGATAATCTGCAGCTAATTTCTTGAAGATACATTCTCAAATAAAATGCAATTCCTTACAAAAGCTTTAGTTTTATCTCAGCAGTTCCGACAAATGAGCAGCTTCTTAATGAAAAAAGGACGTATGTACAAATTTAAGACCAATATCTCAAAAACTCAGAGACTAATTTGCATATGTACAGGCGGACAGCGAAATTTACTTTATAGGGCCCCCGACGTTTTCTCTTGGGTGTTAATAATTTCGCGATAAATCTAATGTACCCTGTCCACAAATAGTCTTAGATTTCCATAAGGAATTTGCTTATCTCATTCACTTGATGACGAATGTTTTCATCTCCCGAACTATTTGTAAATTTAATTTGTTTTCCATATTACTTTACGAAATCTCCACATAATTCAGACTTTTGAAATCAATAGTAGACTCTTTCTTTATACATTAGAACTCTTACTGTTTGCAGGAAAGAAATTCAATCCATACGAAAACGCAATTATCTTTATTAAACGTCTCTTTAGTGAACAAAAACATTTTCATTATCGTCTGATGTCCCACGCCAATCTGAAGGGGAAAGTAACTTCCAGTATTTGTTTTATGTAAATGATTCCTCTACACGTAGCTGAAAGCAATTTTCTTTGTGTTCTTCGCCCATTGAATGGTGTCTCTTTATAAATTTGAAATGTTATTATGCAGCAGAAATGACCTTCACGTTGTTAAGGTGCGTTGTGCAAACAACAAAGAGGCAATGTCTCCCATGTTATTTTACTCCACCCTCTGGCAGCATTAGCTGACAGATGCCAAAGTGGCAATTTTCGGTTTTATTGGCCATTGACTATTGACTGCGTTCACTTAGAAATCAACGTCAGCACTTTGAAAGCATTTCAACTATGCAATTCGATCGTCGAAGCTTTGTCACTCCCCTGCGCCGGCCAGCTCAGGGACGCCCCGATGTCATTGTGGCGCATCAACATTTTCTCAACACCAAAGATTTTCTCACTCACAATGCTTGCAATATACACTGAAAATGCTTGTTTTGGGATATTTTTACTGGTTACTGGACATTGGGCAGCAGCGTTTAAAGCTTATGCGAGCATGTCTATTCAGCATTGGAAAGCTGAATGACAGCATGAGAATTAGATTTGCTCAAGCAGCCGTAGCTGTAACAATGGCCATGGTAATGCCAGCTCTGTCCTTCAAAATGCATATTACCTCGACTGGCATCTAACAAAATTGAAATAAAAGTGAGTGGCCGCCCCCAGTCATAATCCATTACCCCATAAGCCGCATCAGGTGCATGCGTGTGGCATCCTTTTCTGCTTCTTCCTGTTTAAGGATTCGCACAGGTTATATTGTTGAAACGCTTTTGATTGTCGGTCATTCTGGTTAATTTGAATAAAGACCTGTGTGAAAGCCAGAAATCTAAAGTGTGAAATATGTGGCATTGTGGTGATTTTGAGGTCATATTCAATGTATGGGGTATATGTAGTTATGTCGAGTAGGAAAAATGAATACAACAGTACACCTAGTGGACGTGAGATAACATCACTTAGCTGAGATATCATAGTGTTGTTTTTATGATGTAAATGTGTCAATATGGGAGCAATTTTCACAGCCAGCTTTAGTCGACATACCAATAATTTACGCTTAGGACGTTGACTTAATGCATATAAAAAGATACAAGTACAGTGCGGATCAATAACAGTATTCATAATATACTTTGAATAAAAGTTTAGATTTTTGCATGGTTTGCTAAAGAAGATACGAGTATAAACTAAGTCGCCATATTAAAATTTACATATTATGTAAATAAAGTAAGTGTATAAATTAGATTGAAATTGTTGAGATGTGAGATTTCACGTTAAAGTAGGCGGTATCACGCCAATCAACCAATGTTGCATTATCATTAAGCTTCAGATAAGTAATAAGCGTGGGTATTTTATTGATGTAACGAAAAATGGAGTACCGATGTTTTTTTAACGTGTGGTTTTCAATCAGGCAGTACTTTTTTTCGGATTTTGTCTTTTTGACAAGAACAAGATTTACAAATCGTGCTAATTTATTAGCAAAATAATTATTCGGTTCGCCTGGCACATCATCCATTATTCTGTGGACATAATCATGGGTCGGTTTCACACCACATTTGCTTTAGTGGATAAAGCTAATCCTCAGAGACGTCGTACAACATAGACCAAGGACGCTATTTCTGCTGTGGAGCAGAGTATCAAAAAATGATTCTAATGAATCCATTTGCTACATATAGCAAGCAATAATTGGAGCTGTGCCCAACAAATTTAAAGAAGCTTCTGCGAAAGGATATTGATTTACAAGTGTAGAAAGTCCAACACGTGCAAGAAATGTAGACGATCGACCATCAGACCGAATTGCAAGTTCGGTTAAGTTAGATGGCTGATCGAAAATCGCACCTGGACTGCTATACATATGTAATCCTTTGAGAAGCCATAGAAAAGATGAACTCCTGTGTTCGAATTTATAAATTAGAAAAACAATAAAAATTTTCTTAGACGTTTAATTTGAACTCCCGCCAGTACAGTGGCATACCTGAAGTTATGCGCTCCCAAGTGATTAAGTTTTGACCTCAGTAACGCCGGACAGCCAAGAAGGAAGGGTTGAGTTTTTTCCACCTCATCTAGTTCCATAAAGCTTCTGCAATGACGTCTGGTAAGATTCCCAAACTTACAGCATGGAGGTCAATAGCACAATGGCCTCTTAATGGCCCCACAACAAGGGAGAGGCTTACTGAGAGCAAAGAGATCACTAAATCTTCTGTGATCAATCTTGGGTCAAATGTTGCGACAGCGCATGTATCGATGGTGACCTAGCGATGAAGTAATAGAACACAAGAAGATACGGAAGCACCAACCCGCTCCCATTTCACTGATAGTGGCTCTAGAGTGCAATTCCGCTACGGCCCGACACCAATACCAGTCTTATCACAAAGTCATTCGATACTATTCGATGTTAGGCACTTCTTGACCAACCCTGAACGCACTGTAAATGAGTTCAAGGCTAGTATCGAGGCTCTGCACTGCGGAGCAGCAAATCTACTGGTACCTTAATGGCTGCAACCTTGGCCTGGAAGACACTGCAAAAGTCAGGAAGTCTGAAGTTAGAGTTGATATAGAGCTGCTGACAGTAAAACCCTACACGAATTCTTTCCCAAGCTTTGAACCATCAATGCCCTCACCTCCTACGGCTTCTTCCCACCTACAGCCTCCTCGTCGGCATATGGGCAGAGAAGGAGCCATGAACTACCTGATCCGATATGAAGTCAAAGTGTGTGAGGATATCCGAGTGGTAAGATATGTATTCTTTTAAGAAGCCAGTTTCGCTAAGTCTTATAACCATTTTAGCAGCCATGAACCTTCCAAAGATGTCTTCGGGCACTATATTCAAGATGAAATTAAGTGTCACGTTCGGTGAAATGGACCAAAATGATATTCAAAGAAATTCTTGTGAAGCGATGAAGCTCACTTTTACGCAAAAGTCCCAGTTAGTTGGTTTTTTTCAAAAATTAAGGCAGCACTAATATCGCAGTCAATGGCAAACGTTATAGAGACATGTTTAATTACTTTTTCAGGCCTAAAATGGAGGATGTTAACGTGGACGATTTTTGGTTCCAAAAAGATAGCGCTGAATGTCATACAGCAAACAAAACAATCAATTTACTAAGAGAAACTTTTGGTGAGCGCATCATGTCGTAACGTGTGGCTGTGACATGGCCTCTTATATAGTGCGATTTAACATATCTAGATTTATTTTATTTGAGGTTATGTGAATTTTCTTACCGACGCAGATATTTCTGCAAAAAGTGGTCGAAACTTAAGATTCTCGGCTGGAACCTATTGGAAACAACCGCTGCGGTCACTTACCTGGAATCGTTTTCAAAGCATAATGGCTAATCTTTGTCTTTGTAATGAAACTAAATTGTTGATCATAAAATTAAATCAGATTCGTTTAATTCTTCTTGAAAACATATATCCATAAAAACACCCTTTACTTTCCTTTAGCTGTTCATGTGAGCACAACACCTTGAGGTTTAGCGATAGATTCTAGGCTAGACTAATTTCATTATGACAATTTTGCGTCAATCTACAATACAAAAATTTTAAGTTGTGGTAAGGAAAATAATAATAAAAAAAAAACGAAAAACAGGCAGAGCCATCCCTCCTAAAGGCATATCACTGTGATTGTCCAAAACAAACTTATTACTAGCTGATTTATTCCCGAAATTCCAACAAACTGTTAGTCAGAGCAAATGGTAAAACTAAAAAATCTGCTCTCCCCTCCCAGCACCCATAAGAGGCTTAAATGGAAACAACTTAAAAGTTTATTCCATAAAGTAAAGCATTTGCCTGCTGAGCGGAGCGCTTCAACAACTCCCTAACCAACTAAAAAACGGAAGTAATAAAAATTACTTTTCAAACTGAATCAAAGAAAGCTAAATGGGAATAAAAGGAATAATTTGCGAAGAGATAAAAACTACGATTAAAATGTGTGAGAATAGATGGGCATTCAAACAAATTGTTACAACAAATTATTCAACAAAAAGTTGCACTTTCCTCCCTTTTCTGTGGCTGCATCAAAAGAATATCGCACATACTTTTGTTTGTTTGTATTTTTACGCATAATTTGCCACTGACCATAAAGCATCTGAAGGCATACATTTGGGAGCGTAGAAAAAGGAGCCCGCGCTAAGCTCATAGAGTCAGTAGATGGACCGATGTAGAAAAACTTTGGCGAATTAAACAAATTATTATACTTTGGGGGATTTGCCGCCTCATTCATTGAATTTAAGTGGACGAAGGAGACCAAGTGCAACAAAGAATAGTGAGGTTAACAACAGCACAAAAGAATATTATTAGGCAATTGTGTTTGCGTGAGAAAAGGCTTCTTATTTGAATACTTGCATTTAGATTAAGAAAGTTTATTTTATATTGATGGTTGTCGGCGATAACGCTTAACATCAGCTGTGTCAACTAATGGGGTTTAATGTGCATTTGAAAAAGTGGATTCGAAGAAAGAAACATTTTTTGATAACCTTTTTTCTTTTTACGAGAAAAAAGGATATAAAAAACATGTTCTATTGCCATTGTATAAAAGAGTATTTAGCTTAACAACGAAAGACGGATGCCAGCGCTGATGGATGGAGATGGTCAAGCAACCATGGAGAACCACCCGAGTCTCTCGGACTTAGCGAGTTCTGGTAGCGGTTTGCCTATAGGCGACTCCGTTTTCATTCTCTTACAGCTGTTTAAAGAAATGCAAGTTGAGCACAATGTGGGTACTAACCTAGCGTTTCTGGAGGAGAGTCTGAAGGATGAGTTTCATCCCGATTATTCTCCAACATTTTACTGCTTTGTCTAGACGAAGCCAATGTCGTCCAGATACAGTAACCGTGGCTGACTAGTAACGGCATCTCTGGATTAACGATGCAGGTATATCTAGATCCTGTATGATGGTTCGAAATTAATTAACGATATTTCTTGGCTGAATTGTCACGAAGAAGAACCGCCGTGGTCATTGGTTTCGACGCCAACTAGCGACATTCAATTTGTGGCAGCTCGGAAAATAAAAACAGAGATGATTCGCTCTTTTCTTAGCGAAAACCTGTTCATTTGTAATAGGAAAACCTCCCATACATTCATGACTGCCGGCTGAGAGGAGGTTCTTGACATCATCTTGATCTCAAACTCGAGATCATATGTGTGCAGTTCAGTCTAGTCGGAGAATGTCCGCCTAGAAAGTCTTTTAGAAATTCTCCGATTGCAAACTACCGTACCGTAAGAGGTTCCGACAAACACTCCCAAGCGAGCCGGGGGTAGACTCATGGTCACCGCCGACACCGTGGACAGGTGGGTCGAAGTCTCCAGCTTGGCATGTAAAAGGTTGATTGAAAATTCGTTCTTACCATTTGCAATTCGTCAAGATAAAAAACTTAGTAACTGGAACTTCGAATACGACTACTACGAATACTACTTCTTCTTCTTTTTTACTGGCGTAGGCACCGCTTACGAGATTATAGCCGAGTCAACAACAGCGCGCCAGTCGTTTCTTCTCTTCGCTACTTGGCGCCAATTGGATATTCCAAGCGAAGCCAGGTCCATCTGCACTTGGTCCTTCCAACGGAGTGGAGGTCTTCCTCTTCCTCTGCTTCCCGCGGAGGGTACTGCGTCGAATACTTTCAGAGCTGGAGTGTTTTCATCCATCCGGACAACATGACCTAGCCAGCGTAGCCGCTGTCTTTTAATTCGCTGAACTATGTCAATGTCGTCGTATATCTCGTACAGCTCATCGTTCCATCGAATGCGATATTCGCCGTGGCCAATGCGCAAAGGACCATAAATCTTTCGCAGAACTTTTCTCTCGAAAACTCTTAAGGTCGACTCATCGGTTGTTGTCATCGTCCAAGCCTCTGCACCGTATAGCAGGACGGGAATTATGATCGACTTATAGAGTTTGGCTTTTGTTCGTCGAGAGAGGACTTTACTTTTCAATTGCCTACTCAGTCAAAAGTAGCACCTCAACAGTGACGTAGGAGCCAAGTCGCGAGTGCGACGACTGTTTGTTTGATGACAGGAGATATTTCGTCTTGCCCTCGTTCACTGCCAGACCCATTTGCGTTGCTTCCTTGTTAAGTCTGGAGAAGGCAGAACTAACGGCGCGGATGTTGAGGCCGAGGTATATAAAATTAGAGGTTCTGGGAGAAAATATTGGCTTAACAAAATACTGTTCTAGGATTTAAGTGTTTACATATATTTTATCAACTAATTTATATTATATTATCAATTATATTTGAGTGAGCATTAAGCTTTTTTAAATATGTCAACCGTAACTGACTTATAATATCGATTAATCATGCATTTATGTTGTTTACTTCGACTTTAAAAGATTACCATTTACAAACGTCATCCTTTTAACCTAGTTTCCAAGTAGTCTCTTTAATATTGAGTCCAAACTCATTATCAAGTTAACTTTGTCCATTCAACATATTTATTGCTAAATTAAAACTTTAATGGCTCATACGATGATTTATTATTATCACACTGATTTGATTTGACTGCAATTGAACTATAAACAACGATTGTCCGAAAAGGTTTCATTTTGTAGCTTCCCTTAGCTGTGTTACAGTGTCTTCTAATGCTGAAGTATTTATCAGATTTTTATCTACTCTCTCATCCACGCAGATATGTGAAGTCATACGCTGAACACAATGGTTGCGACAGACGACAACCAACAGCTGTCAAATATTAAAATACACACGTTCTTATGAACACTGTTATTTAGACAGCTGCACGACTACACGACGGTAGGCCGACAGTTGTCGTTCTCGCTAAATTTAAAATTTTCCTATATTTGCCTGCGACAGTAGGACGACAGTAGAGTTGACAGTAGAATGGAAGATAGAGAGATGAGGAAGAGTGGTGATGCCACTAATATGTAAAATGTAAAATTATTCACAGCTCTTACAAACTTGACGTTATTTTACAAATAAAAGCATAAAATAGCTCTATTATAGCTCTATTATGTCATTTGTAATAACAATTGATAATTTAAAACAAAAATATATACCTATTTACCTATTTTTTGCATAAAACTTTCACTTTGAAAAAAATATTAAAATTTCATTGAAGTGCAAGGTATTAGTATGGCCACAACGAAATTGTGTACATGCAAAATGGAGAGCTGTGTTTGTTTTTGGTACATGCGTTCAGGTAGTAGGATGCACAACGCCGTTTTCAGTTCACTGTCGTGATGCAATGTTGTGTCGCAACCATTGTGTTCAGCGTATCACTTTCACACGAAGAGCCGCACTGACAAGGGTTTCGCCAAATGGGCTCAGACAATTGCGAAACAAACCTGTCGAAAACTTTGAATGAGTTATTCGTTGGCGCAGAGCGTAATCCGCATTCAGTCAGTTGTGATTGTAAAAGTAGAAAATAAAATGTTGAATGTGGCTACTGAATACGATACTTAATAGATATATTTCTGCATAAAAAGAGCCCATGGCCAAAGCAATTTTCGTTTGCACACACACTTATACATATGAATTTGAAGAGCCTACGCCGAGCATTTACCGTTATTAACAAAAGAATATTGTTTCAGTTTTGTATTTAAAGTTGAATTACGTAATTATATACTTAATATTATTTATACAATAACCAGAAGGAAATCTTTTGTTGCATTGATATTCCCACCACATCAAGCCATTTTGCACAAAACCACACATGCACATGCAATACATTATATTAATTGTATATATGTACGAGCATATCAAACATTATATTTTTTTATACATATGTGCATATCAACACATTAGCAAACGGAAAAGCATATAATAAGCGTGAAAAGACGCACATCTGCTTCTGCCGCAGGCAAAATCCTTGAAATGCAGCACTTGTGCCGCAAAACACGCAACTGGCGAAACTTAGCCAGCTAGCTCATCATATCAGCATAAATGTACCACATATACATATGTATGTATGTATGCGTAAACTTAGACTGGGCTTACACAGGAAGACTTTTGGTGACGCACATTGCATTTAATTTTCAACTACAATGTCCTTCACAAATACAAAAAAGTCCCTACAAGTCCTTGATTGTAATAGTGATCTGATCTGAACAATTTCTTTAGAGATTGCAACATTGCTTTTGACAATAATCTGTGCCGTATTTCGTGAAGATATCTCGTCAAATAAAAAAGTTTTCCCATATAAGAACTTGATCTTCGATCGTTCAGTTTGTATGACAACTACTTGTATAAACTTTTTTAATGTTAAAATAGCGGCGGTTCTGACCACTGAGTATTTTCTTTGAGGATTAAGAACATGTGCAAAATTTCATACCGATATCTCAAATTTTAATATCTCTAAATCTGAGAAACTAGTTTGAGTCTACAGATAGACGGAAAGACGGACGTGGCCAAATCGACTCAGCACGTCCGGCTGCTTTGCTAGATTATAGGCGAAGGACGCAAATGCATTCATAATAAACCACTGTTGATTAAAAGGGCCTATTATAATTTGAAATATGCAGAAATATTTTGTAAGCATTGCACAGATTAGTGCCTATTTAAACGGAAACGATGAAGTATTTGGAATGGTAGAATAGAAGTGCAACCTCACACGCAGTGCAATGGATCATAACTGGCTCAGTAATCAGTCGATGATGCTATAACCTTCCCAGCATATATTTCGTCTTCCCACGCTTGAGTACCAGTTCGCCATGTGCAGCCCACTAGCCTAACTGTCGATTAGACTCCAGTGTGAAATGATGTAGTCATGCTTATATTGTCACACACCGACCTAAAAATTAGGGTTTATTATGATTAAAGAGCACTCAAACACTCTTTAGAATCAGCAATTCGTTGTTTTTGTTAGATTATGAACTTGCGCGACTCCCACTTTGCACAGAGCTTTCGCCTCTTTAGCGTTCATTGTCCTTGATGCTCATTTCGCTTCTTTCAAACTGAGCAACTCTCTTTTAAACGGTGCAGAGCCCAAAAAGCAATGGTTTATTAACACACGAAATGATTTTTTAACAATTTTTTGTAAACTCACACAAGTTGCTAAACCCGAAATGCTATATCTCATTAATAGTTCCTCAGTCGCCAAATTTGTATACGTATCTTTTAAAGTTAGGTGCTGACTAGAAATAGTATAGTTAGTATTAGTAGTACCCACTATGTATCAGCCACAATAAAGCATGGATGGGTTCTCTAGTAGAATATAACATTAAAATTTTCGACCGTAAGAAAAATATTCATTTGAAGCCAAGCGTATGTGCAACCATAGAAAGATTTTCAAAATAATTGGGAATGTCGAATCGCTTTACTTACAAGAACCTAAAGCGTGTCGCCCGATTCCGAAAGAATTTTGTCGTCACGTCACCTGTAAAAGTTGAGCGACAAAAGCGTCCTCGTGTGAACCGGCACTTAACACAACGAAGGTACATAAATGCAAATACAACTGTGTGCTTTTACTGGGATCTGTATGTGCGCTAAGGCAAACTTCTCGAGCATACCTCCATGGATATATTATGAATTCGACTACATTGCTTGCAAGCCTTTATACATATAAAATATTTCTGAAGGTATGTTTCCATGCATGTGAGAATGTGAGCCTGTAAAAGTCTGCATTGCACTGCCAGTGCACTTTCTCCAACAGTATTCTCTATGCGAGTAGATATTCAAACACTCAATCGAAATGTTTAATAGTATACATACATACTATAATACATATGTATATTCACATGTGGACTAGTTCTAGCAAATTGAATCTTTAATAATCGCATTGTATTTGTACTTATTTTAAATACAATATCGATGCTTTGAACCAAATTATGTTGCATGGTAACAATTTTCCATGATTTTAGTGACGAAACCGTTAAATTGAGGCTATTAAAAATACTTACTTAAATCATGAATGAGATAATTTCATATTACTCTAAATCAATTGTGCGCGCTGAATCTTTAATATATTCATTGAACCAGAATTCGCAGAAAACAGTATATGGCATATTTTTTGGGAGTGGTTAAGAAGTTAAAAATTTCCTCATCCTATTAAGTTTGCAACGAAATCTGTTACATATTTATGAAAAAAAAATCCAAAGATTGGAAATCCTATAAAATATACAGATAAATGATCAGCATTGGAAGCTGAGTCGGTTTAGCCATGTTTTCCCCCCCAACTGCTCCTTTGTCGGAATCGCTACCATTAGCAAAACATTTTCTGTTGAATGTACACCACTGTCCGGTTAAACGGGCGCATCTAATTTAAGGAGTTTGAGGTAGTCAGAGGCACAAAAAATTAGAATTTTCAGTATTTTTTTGACATTAAATCGTGTTATTTTACAGAAGTAGTAACGGCATTATTATAGATTGTGTTGACTTGAACTCACGAAAATTTCAAAAAAAAAATTTTATTTTCAAAGTTATAGTTGTTTGAGTTGACCCAGTTCCAAAAAAAAGTACTTGCGGTGACAACCATAAGTCCTTGGAGACTCATCCAAAATCAACCGGACGAAAAAAATAGTTTTATAAATAGATAAACTTGATCCTGGTCGAAGGATTTCTTTTGTTTTTTGGAAAAAAATCAACAGTTAATTGGTCTTAAAAAATCGAAATTTTCGAAAAAATAAAAATCCTTCGATCAGGCCCGAACTTATTATGTATTCTAAAAGCTGTATGAATTTGATTAAAATCTGCTGAACGGTTTTCGAGTTACAGTTGTCACCGATTCAAAAAACATAGTTTTGAGAAAAACGCGTTTAAAGTTTCACAATAGCGCTTTGAAGTTGCCGAGCTCTCTTTGTTATTTCTCGAATAACTCAAAAACTAATTATCGGATCAACGTGAAATTTTCAGAGAATATTTTCAAGATATTACACTTACCGAAAATGCAAAAAAAAATAATTTTTTGAAAATTCTTACTATCCCTAACCCCTTAATGTAATGATCGAGAACTTAGCTTTATTATAAATTTATAGGTTTACCGATATGTTTTGAACATGATTTCGGGCAGGTGACAGCCACAGTTGGCTCGAATAAATTATATCCGAGAGATCCCGGTTTCTACTTTCTGTAGGGATTGGGGTCATATGTCAGCAATAACGTGCCAAATATTCTTTTCTAAATCCGTGAACCGTTTCGGGCTTATTAGCGTAGACAAACTACTTGACATATCCTCACAAAGGACACGCCAAAATCTCACGGCTCTAAATAATGAGTGACGCGCTTAAGCCCGCAAACCAATATTCTTTCGCAAAACCTTCCATGAAGTGCATAATCACAGGTTCATTCAGGCATTCTCGATACTAAACGTGGTGCAAAATCGATCCTTGGTTGGTTAAATTACCGACTCTCCTAGGTGATATTGTCGTGTAGAAAATTTGCACGATTTGCAACGTTTGTTCCAGAGAAAATCTGTTTATTATGAAATGACAACCCAAAAATAAATGTTCAACCAACTCCGAAAAAAGTTAGAAGTATAGAAAGTATACATATGTAGTTCCTATAAGATATGCACCTGTGAAGGGTATTATATATCTACATACATGTATGTGTATATGTAAATAAGAGTTCATATGTATCTAAAATATATATTTATTATATAAATACATTGATTCAACTGCCACTGTTGTTGTAATTAATGCCGACAAGTCCTATTAATTGTATGTTGTTTTTTCCAGATAACAGGTTTAAAATAACAGTAAAACTAAACAAATGTGGGAAAAAATGCTTTTACTGCTGACATGCACGACACTATCGCAAATCGTTCGGCGTTGTGAAAGTAGCATCAAAATACAATAAACACATTTCACTTCCACGCAAAGTGACTTAATCAATGCGCTCAGATGTCACGGACGCGAAGCACTATCGAAATGACAAATGCGCCAGACATTTTTCCACCCGCGCGGACGCGCAATCAATTGATTTGATAACGGATTTGCTAAGTGTTCCGTTGCAGCGTTTGTTTCAATGCAATTGTGGCGTTGCTGTTGATGATGAAAGTGGAGTTTGTCTATATGATACGCGTTATATATACTAAGGTAGATAAACTCATGTGCAAATATATAAATAGTATAAGCTGTGCATTTGTAATGGTTGTTGTTGTATGCGGTTAGGGTGACACATTGCGCTGACAGATTGATTGCTTCATGTGACAGTTGCACAACGCAAACCGACCGACCTGCATGCCAAATCAAACGCAGTTGTGTTTAGTGGGGTTAAAAAACTAAAGTTTTTGCCACTAAAATTTTAAATTTCAATTTGCGTTTAAAAGCGCTTGCGATGGTTTAATATAGTGCTCTTAATCTGAATGTTTCGCATCATTAAAAAAAGAAGCAGTTGAAAGTACTAGTTGACGACCGTTTCTTTGAACCATTTTTAGTCACTCCTTCGAGGCTGGGATAAACGATTAAGAAAACCTCTAGGGCGCCAAGCTTTTTCTGCACATCTTTCGCAATACTAATTTCCTGGCACATTTCAACAGACTTCGTTTAAAGTGTTGCTGCTAGTTTATAAATAATGTCTGAATCTCAAGTGTATGTATGAAGTTTAGTTGAGGTTCAACCATTTAAAAAAAGCAGTCTTCCAGAATTCCAAAGAATACGATGTCAATTAATGAATTATTTTTTGTACCTATCAGCATCAAATTAGCTTCATACTAACTTCGATATTATTTGACTTTATTAGATCTTGTGTGATCTGTCTTACTGAAGGAACTATTTAAATAATTTTTAAAAAATGAACAATATAAGTATCTTACAAGTATAACCCCTATCTCACATTAATGTATATTAATTTCCCTTCAATTAGATAGTCGAAAAAGTCTTTTCGTATTTTGTTAATAGATGTCGTTTCAGTTGTATATCTCCAGTGATACCAATCACATTGTGTCATAAAATATAAAGTTGGGAAGGGGAGATTTTAACCTTCACCTCGCTCTGGTCGACCTATCGTTGAAAAAGTTGAGTAAATTACGGAAAAAAATTACCAGGGCCGTCATATAAACAGCCATCGCTAAGGAACTTAACATTCATCATCAAATGGTTTTGAACCATTTAAAAAGGCTGGCTACAAAAAGAATTTCGATATTTGGATACCACATGAAATGTCTATGAAAAATTTAATGAGACGAATTAACAACTCCGATTCTTTGCTGAAACGAAATGAAATCGAACCATTTCTGAAGCGAACGGTCAAATGGTCACAAATCCAGGATTGACGCCTCGAAAGATTAAACTGAGTGTTTGGTGGAATTGGAAATGAATTATCCACTATCAGCTACTCCAGCTTGGTCGAACGATTGATTATACATTTTACTGTCAACAACTGATGAGAGAGATGAGATGAGAGCAAGCAGCAAGCAAAACACGGCCAGAACTGATCAACAGAAAATAAAAAAAGTCTTGCGGCATTTTCGCTAGTTGGCGCTGAAAGCGTGTAGTTCTAGTTTTATTCGTCGCATCGGGTCATGCTATACCTTTTTGGAAAGCGCATTTCACGCGCTAACACGTGTTTGATTGATTGTCTTTATTTTACAGTACACTACGATAAAGGCAAAAATGCATCTCAAGCCGCCAATAAAATTTGTGCAGTTTATGGACCCGATACAGTTTCCATTTCCACCGCACAACGATGGTTTCAACGTTTTCGTTCTGATGTAGAGGTGGTCGAAGATGCGCCACGCTCCGGAAGGCCTGTCGTCGAAAATTGCGATAAAATCGCTGAATTGGTCGAAAGAGACCGGCATAGTTGCATCCGTAGCATCGGTCAAGAGCTGGGCATGAGTCATCAAAAATCCATTTCAATTTCAATAAAAAAAAAAAAATCAATAAAAATACCGCAAGACTTTTTTGACAACCTAATATAAAAAGTGTAAATGTTTATGTGAGTTATTCGGCAAGCAGAGCTATAAGCAGGAATATTTTTAGTTAAGTTTACAATTTAATATTAACATGATAATCGTTCGCATTTGCTTTGTTCTGTTGTTTTGCTCTGAAGCTTGTTTTCTAATTTGTTCTTTTGGAAAGAAGTTGCAAGTGCGACAAGATTATCCGCTGTCTGCATTTACTTGCATTATTTCCAACTCATGAAGCTGCATAAATATGCATGTGGAGATGCATAAACACATATATTTACATGTATATAATAAAGCAACAACATATTTACAAAAAGTAATAAATGTGAGAAGTGTAAAGCGTAAAGTGTAAAATAGTAAACGAAACGAAGCGAAAGAAAAGTGAAAGAATTGCTGCCACACAATTTGCTTCCGGAAAAAATGCATGAAACACAGGATACAAGCAGCAAATTCTAGTTTCATGCAGATGATGCACCACATACGAGCGCAATTTACGTTTTATGGTAAGTGCGACTTTCCACTTGCTACAGATCATACCCGTTCTTAGTGCAAGCTTAAACGCATTTATCTTTGCATTTACATAAATGAGTTTTTATGAAGGTGAGCAAATAAATAGCAAAGGACGTCTTCAAAGGAAAAATATTTTTTCAGGCATCCCTGTATATTTTCATCCTGATGCGTCTGATAGCTGAGAAAAGATTTAGCGATATAATTAAGGTGCTGATAATAACACTTCCATCTGCTGGTGGCTTGTGCTTTTTTCTTATATTTTCTTAAGAGTTTGTTTATAAAATATCTTTAACAGCACCAATTGTTTAAGATCAATATACTCATTTAGCGTTTATAAGCAAACGGGCAGTGGCGCAGCTACAACGTCGGGCGCCGGGACCAAAGATGTTTTGTCGCCCCCCTTTACCTACCTGCCTACAAGTTTCATGAGGCGGTTCGAACAAAAGTGAATTTTTTCAAAATATATTAAGATATTAAGTATATAAAATTTAAGAACTAGAAGCCACGCAAATTCTGAAGTTCCAAAATTCTCACAATACGGGTTTTGAGGAAATTAGTAGTAAAGACATCTTATTAAAAGCCATAGAAAAAACCCATTTTCCCAATTTCGGATAAGCTATCAATGGAAATATCCACCCCCTTCACAAATTTTGAAAAGCTTAATGACCGTTTTGGTTTTCTTTGTGTTTTTGAACAAATTATAGAACTAACCAGAGACAATAACAAATTTGTCGAAATTAAAGAAAAATGTCAGCAACTTGCCGAATCCTATCCAGATGACTTTGATAACGAAGATTTATACAGTGACATCCAAGACGTCCTACTTTTATTAAAGAGAACGAAGAAAAACGAAGAACAGATTGGATTTTCGCCAGAAAAAGTTTTATTATACATTTCTTCAATGGGACTGGAAGCCTACAAGACATTAGCGACAGCTTTAAGAATACTATTCATTATATCTGTATCAGTTGCATCTTGTGAAAGATGTTTTAGCAAACTTAAATTGATCAAATCTTACTTGAGATCGACCATGAGTCAGAGTAGACTGTCCAATCTTGCGATTCTCTCGATAGAATGTGAAACTGCTTCAACTTTAAATTACAATTATATGATATGTGATTTTGCAGCGATCAAAGCTAGAAAAACGCATCTTTAAGTTCTATCACTATTTTTAAGAAAGATATAAGCCAAAAGACATAAGGCAAATTCAAAGACTGAAGAGTATTCGAGTAAAAATTAATACCTTTCATTATTATTCAGATTGTAACATTGTAAGTGTACAACTCTCTATCTTTTATAATAAATTTTGTAAAAAAATTTGTTGAAGTGTTTTTCTGAATTTTAAAAAACAGCGAAGATCGTTTTGCCGCCCCCAAGACATTGATCCCAGGGCCACGGAGGGGGCTCAGGGAGTATTGACCCGATTACAGTCATTTTGGATACACAGAATTACTACTTCATTAAAGGGATTGTATCTGAACTTCTAATGCATATATCACACATTGACTGATATTTTCGATCTCAACTATAGTTACTGAGGTCTACACATTCGGTGCTTAGAGTCTTGAACAGTTTTGGTTGGATTTCAACAATTTTTTGTCATGAAGTGACATAGTACACTAAAGACATTATTCGTGCAAAGTTTAATCCCATTACATTAATTTCTTCTTGATCTATGTACTGGAAAGTAAAAGAACCAAGTAGAATTTAAAATTGTGGTACATGGGAGTAAACGCGGTTATTGTCCGATTTCACTAATTTTCACAGAGTGACGTAGGAATATGAAAAGAATGCCACACACGAATGTCGAAATGGGTTAGTCGGGTCCCGAGATATGGGATTTCATCAAAAAGTTCGTTCCCATCGTTCAAGTTTTACCCGGTCTCTATAAAGTCTTGTCATACGACCCCGGAGGCTAATTTTTACGATTCTGGCGCATTTAATTATTGATATATCGAGTTTTTAGTAGTTTTGAATAGATATGCACATCAAACATATTAGGGGGCGGGGCCACGCCTACCTTTTCAAAATTTTTATCCAGAGGTGCCACTTTTTACTGCGATTCTCTGCGCAAAATTACACTTTTATGTCTTAACTAGCTGACCCCGCAGGCGTTGTCCTGCGTGAAATTATGTGCTTCAAAATGAAAAGAAAGTCGAATTTATATTGTGTTAAAAATTATTTATTTGCGATTCTTCCACATTTTTTTTTGCAATGTAGCGTAGTTTCTTTCGGTGCATAAATGTAAAGAGAGGATGGTTTTCCAACTTGTGAACCCGCCACGTATAGAAGGAAGTGTGAAAAACATGACATTTCCAGATTTATGTCACACACTATGCAACTATCCTTGTTGATTGCCATCTCAAATGCAATTTTGCCTGGAAACTGAATAGGATTGAACTGAAATGGCAAATCGTTGGAAATCAAAGGAATTCGTCGAATCAAGCATTCTGCCCCATTGTATTCGATAGCTGCGTCACAATCAATCGGGTCCCATTACACAGTTTCGGCGTATGAAGATTGGGAAACATAATAATGACAGATTCAACTTTTAGACGCAAATGATGCGACGGTAAACAAAGCCTCTCCAAAGAATTTTTAAATTTCACTGGATAATTCAAGGCTTCGTATTCATTGTCAAGACGATCGATTTGTATGAGTGCAAACCTCCCGGAATTTGACATACATAGAATCTCCCAGCTTAAGTCATTAACATCGGTATTTTTGGCTGCTGAAATTGCGGGTGTACTCAAGAAATCGTAGTTACGATAATTTGGTTAATGTTCGGATAAACATTCGTGATGAGTTCATCTTTCCTTGAAGTGAATTGACAAAAGGCAGGTGGAATTGATATCAAACCACTGGAAGTATCAAACGGAATTTGCCTTGCAATTCTTATCGAATACGATTTAAAGTGTCGTCGGCCATGTAATTTTTGTTCGTATCCCATAATTGACGCCGATTTGAAGGCTGTTGTGTCGAAATGTTCATCGCGAAAAGTGTACGAAGTTCAGTGGCATGCGAAGTAGCTATCGAATCGTCGATCGTTCGATTCCATTGATTATCATGTTCCAGCAATTGGAATTGCTGGCATACTTCTCAAAAAGTTGCACACACCGTACCATTCACAGTACGCAATGACTCAATTGAAATTGAACCACGTACATTTATCAATAGCAACCGAAGGCAGAAGCAATCGTCGTTTTTCGGGTGGATTGTGTAAATTCATCCTAAGGCATTTGTTGAGAACACACCTGGATGTCAATCTACAGGTTGGCCTTGCTTTCTGTGTAACTATTTCTTCGACGATGCATTCCATGTATAATATCAAATAATTTCCGAATAGAGCAATGTTCTCGGAAACGGATCACTGACGCAAGTTGAGAAAAAACTTGTCAATGTCCATTTTGTTGTTGGAAGTGTTTCCGCTGGCTGTACTGCATTCTAAGGTTTGAAATACACAAGTGAACTGCGAGATGCACAACAGTCGGAAAATGTTCATGAATTGCAAAAGTAAATCTCTCATAAAATTCTTCATTGCATTTCACTCATCGACCCATTAACATTTATTGGCCTTTACGTAATTTGGTGATGAACTTGCAAACTTACTTGATGGATTTCACCAGACTGCAATACTCATCATTGATATGAGTTTTGAATGTGAATTAGACAATAATGGCGAATACAGTGCAATCCATGTGTTGTCAACTTCGTTATTCACACCTCTAAATTGAATGCTGAATGTTCTGCCCTTGTCGTCTGGTGAGCTACGCCGATACAATAGATATCTATCATTTCCAATTTGCGTTTCCGAAAGAAAAGCACGTGGATAGTGTTTCGTGCATTTATTGTCAGACATACACACCGAAGTGCGTTTGAGATGTCCATAAGGTCCATAAACCAGATTGTTTTTCACCACGTCATATAATTCTGGACCTATCTCTGGTCGGGAATTTCCGATGAAATGATTTCATCAATTTGATCTGGTCCTAAGAAGAATGTGGTGTGCGTGCGGAAAATCTCTTTTTTGCTCCTCAAAAGAATACATTTTAGATCTAATACCACCATATATACATACGTTGCTTCAAGATAAAGTCCATCAAACATCATAGCTGTTGTTTGACCGTAATCTATGGTCATTTTGCATTGCAAGTGATTGTAATAACCAAATTAAACGCCATGAGTGCTAAGTACGCATCGCGCTACGAAGATGTGTACCCTTGCATCCATCCGAAAGATCCCAAAATGTCGCAATCAGCGGCTGCTAAATATATGAGAAAGTCGAAGGCATTTGTACAGAAGTGGATACAGCGATATATAGTGCTTAAAATATCGATTATTTACCAGAACGTGGTTCGATAGGAAAAGTGAACAAAAAAGATGAAAAAAGAATAGTTAACACTGCGGCAAGGACAAGCAAAACTAATGGCAAATAGTTTAGATATATCCTAAGAAACTATCCGAACCCTTCTTCATACTCATGATCTGAAATAGCGCAACACAATGAAGAAGCCTCTGTTGACTGAAAAACTTGTGACAAAGCGACTCGCTTGGGCGCATAAGAATAATGATAGAGATTTTGAAAATGTCATTTTTACAGATGATTGTTCTATATAGCCACATTCTGTCCTCACGCAAGCCTGGTCAACTTCCGCCAATAGGCTTGTTCAGCGGACCGTAAAACATGGAATAAAGGTGCATCTTTGGGGCTGCTTCTCAAAGCAGGGATTTGGCACTTTGTACCTCTTTACTGACAACCTAGATGCCGAGAAAATGGTAAAAATCTACAGTAAGGCTTTACTGCTACCTACCAAACAATGGTTCATCAGAAAAATGAAGATTGGATTCTGCAGGAGGATAACGATCATAAACACCGCAGCAAGCTCTGTCCTCAGTGGAAAACTCAATCTGGCATCATTACATTGGATTGGCTGTCGCAGTCGCCCGATTCAAACCCTGTGTGTGTGTATTATACAGAAGCTTCGTGGAAGACGCACATACAGTTTGAAGCAGTTGTCTTACGAAATTCGTCGGATCTGGAGATCCTTGCCACTAGAATACGCCGTCAAATTAGTAGAAAGCATGCCTCGGAGAGGCCAGGCAATTATCGACGCCGGTGGTGACTGGACATATTATTGACCAAATTGCATAATTGTTTGTAATGTGGACAATGTAGATATAAATATGAAAGTTTCATAAAATCATTTTTTTTTTATAAATTAACATGACCACGCTCTTACTCGACAGACTGTATGCGTACAATTTTTAATAGATTCTTCCTCAAAAATAAAACAATTGTTAAGTATTTGGCATAGTAGTTGCTATCTCATTAACTAATAGTTATAATCCAACTAATAGAAATCATATAGATGGTAGTAGCAGTAATATCTATTTATCAGCCACAGTGAAGCGAGGACAGGTCCTCTTGTTTACAAATAAATTAATTGGAAAACAAAACAAAAAAGATTAAAAAAAAAATGTGGTATGGAAACTCACTTTTTGTAAATTTACGCTCGTAAGTCCGTTAAAAATTAACATTTTCTCATTTTTTTTTACAAACCATCTTCACTGGATTTTCTCCAAAGTGGTTCAGGCCATTTTTCATTTCATGTAACGGTTTAGTCAGCTATACACCAACTTATTTTTATATAATATATGAGATGGGTATTTATGCAATGTGATGTGATATCCTGCTATGCGATGTGACATCACGTCACTTATGGGAAATAAGTAGAAAAGGGCTGTTTTTAGGTTTTTCTCAGCAATTATTCGATTTTTTCTCGCCTTTTAAATCTTACATAAACCTCCATGAACATTCCAAAACTCAGATAAGATAAATCCGTTCAGCCTTTAGCGAGACAAATGAATATCAATTCACTTATATATATATAGATTTAGTCTTTAGTGGTCCAATTACGTCCATATACGAACTACGAACTTGATTTTTTTTTTTTTTTTTTTTGTAATAAGGAACCTGTATTCCAAGTTTCATCAAGATATCTCAATTTTTACCCAAGTTACAGCTTGCACGGACGAACGGACAGACAGGCAGTCACCCGGATTTCAACTTGTCTCGTCATCCTTTTCATTTGTTTATGTATAACCCTTCATCTCGATTAGTTTTAAGTTATACATGCAACCGTTAGGTGAACAAAACTATAAAACTCTGTAGCAACTGGTTATAAGAGTATAATAATACAAAAAACATTTCTTGCAAGAACTTCCTTCCGACTTTTCAGTTTGTATGCCAGCTATATGTAATAGTGGTTCGATATCGGTTTTTCCTGAATAATTTCAGTTCAATATCTCAAAAACTGAGGAATTAGTTCGCGCATATACCGACAGATGGACGACGGACTGAAAGACCAGGATAAAGTATTGAGATGATTCTACCACATCTTCTTTCATACAACTAAAAGTTATTCAGTCTTACAGCATGAATCCCGAAAGGACAGCGTTCAGCTAGAACTCCTACAGTCATTGCTCATAACGAACAGTTCCCCAGACCTTCTATGATTTGCCTTGAACCACACAAGGATAGTGCGATCGCACAGCTTCTCATAGCTGACCAACGCTTGCTGATTTAGTCTGAAGCTCAACAGTCCACAAGTGAATCACTGGAAGCCAACGGAACTCCTACCTATACATTCCCATTCCTGAGCTCTTGAGATTCAAGTACCTGTCCTAGCAACTCATCAGCCTTGCAGTTTCCTGCAATGCCAGTGTGGCCAGGCACCCAAACTAGTAGTATTTAAAAAGCTCAAAACTCGATGCTAGAGATAAGAACTCTCGCCATCGTTTTACTAGGCTTAAGCGCAATGAATCTATCACTTCCTTTACAACAGTCCACTTCTATTTGGCCTAAAACCTAAAGCCTAAAACCTTTACGGGTGGGAAGTTCCCGTACACTCTTTCAACAACCCTCCCCACAAGCTTTTATTCTTCCGTAAAATCTCTCCCTTACGCCAGCGAATATTTCTCAACTATTCCTCCCTCGAAGGTATGTGAGTAGAGATGTGACAGCCAGGACTAGACTCGGTGACCTGATAATCCAAGTATTTTTCAATGAAATCGGTCTCGCAGTCATCTAAGTACAAAGTTCCTCTGAATCTGTAGGCGGTGAATATAACTTTTAAAACAATTTGAATGACAAATCCTTTTAGGGAGATATTTTTTAGTACATAACCTAGACTATAACCTCTTAAATGTCACTTGATTTTGTCCAAGATTTCAAAGTTTGTTCGATTCACCCCTCTCTAACGCTTATCGAAGGTAAATTTTTATTATATTTAGCTTCTTAAATATATTAGTTTAACACTCGAGGAGACCTAAAAAATAATAAATTCTCATCTCTGGTGTTGAATATATAAATTTTATAAGTAAATATTAAATAAATTAAAAATTTCGATATTCGCTAACGTAAAATATGATATGTACTTGTGAAAAAATTTTTGCTAAATGCAGTTTCCGCAATTCTTTTAATCCAATCGCCTCTGCTTTTGCATTAGTTAATGGTAGTGTATTCGAGTTGTTTAGCGTGTTTGTTACACATCAATGCACTTCATTTATCTTATTCATTTCCCACTCCAACATGCTTCAAATACTCTGTGGTGGGTGCACCTTTGGTCTTCAATTCAATCGAATGCAATCCATTTCAATAACATTATTCACTCTGCTAAAAAGAGATTTTGATAGATTTCATTTTCGCACAATATATGCGAGTATTTTTTAGACTAGCTCTCCGCTTCGATTCCGTCAGTGCTTTCGACAACATAAAATGGATAGAATTTTCAGGTTCAACGCAAAAAATGTCCATTTTCAATAAGAGTGTTGCCAATGTTTATTTATTTAGTTTAGTTCAGTTTTGCCGAGGAATTGAATGTATTTATGCGAGTTGCCTCACCACTACACACAAACACTGCCATATAATCGGAGCAAATAGAAAAAATTCACGAGCGTTGTTGCCTGCCATCACCGAATTTTCCACTGACAAAGAGCAAAGATAACTGTAATGTTTTGCCAAACTCTCGTGTATAATATATGGAAGTACTACGATACCCTCGACTTTGTAGAGACGAGGACCTATGTGTGTACATACTTATGTTGAAGGGGCGGCTGCAAAGTGAAGTATAATAAATAAATATATGTACATAAATAAATATTTGTTAAAAAACCAAATAGTACAGCCGGAGTGTAATATTTTCATTACATTCATCTGTAGCATTGAGCAGATGTGCTTTTGCGCGCATTTTCTATGAGGGACACAGTACGTTTGAATCTTGCCAAACATTTCCGAACACACCAATGTCAGTACATTTGCTTGTTCACAACCTTATCATATGATTTCGGCTACAAATTGATGAAAAACATAACGGTCGGAATTGTTGAGGGAAAAAGACAATTTGATATTATTTTGTTTTGGATGTTGAGTAAATTGTGATTCCATGTGAGGCTAGTGTATTTTGTGGCGCTTATAAAAGTGCAATCATATTTTGAATTTTTGATTTATTTCAGTACCAAATAACAGTGAAATGCCTTACTTCCCCAGCACTGTTCGCGAAAGGTCTATAAAGGAAAATAAATTATACATGTAGCAGGAGGATTTGTTAACTTAATTTTGAATTAATGGGCAAAGGTTCAAAGTTATCCTGTGTAGATTACTGAAGATGTTGGCAATTATATGAAAATATGACAGCTATTCCGAATTATCACGAAACTGGCAATCTTGGATTTACAACTGGAAGCATTCACACAGATTCGTTGACTGTTAGAATATGTACTGGTAAAGCGAATACTTTCTAAGGCATTAACTTACTTCGAAACGGTCGAGTATATTTATTTATAATATATAATATCCACAAACGTGAGTGATTAATAGTTATAACATTAATTTACCATATGTTGCTTATGAATTAACGGAGCAGCTTTGAAGTTAACGGAAAGTTCTTCAAAATTATAAATATCAACTTTTTGTTGTTTTTAGACTGACTAAATACACTGCCTGTGAATCCTTTGGACAGTGTTCAGTTAGAACAGCTGCTAATTCAACGGTTACGCTTCACTTTGGGTCAGAAGGATCACGGAGTCACACAATTTCTGATTATTAACCAGCGCTTTCCAAACTCATTGGAAGTCCGTAGGTCCGAAGGTAGAAAGCAGGAGGGAACTAGGAAACCGGCTCGCTCCCATCGGATGAAGTTGGGATAAGCATTGCTTTGCAATTTTTGGCGACTCCACAGTGATGAGAAGAAAAATGGAAGAAACATGAAGCTATTGCTAATGAGTTCATGCCCTTCTTGGCAAATTTTGACCGCACAGTCAGCGAGCTTAAAGTCCGTATAACCGCTCGGTTATCGGAATGAATGCACACATCTATAATAGAAGCTGCACTTCGAAACACCACAGCTACTGCTATCCTGATGCCAGCCACCTCCGCTTGAAAGACGCCACAGTGGTTGGCACTTTGAAACTAGATGCGATGAATGGCTTAAAGCGATACAGTGATCTAGATTGAAACGAATGCTATAGGAATAGTGGTGAGTTTCAATTTATTCTAACAGTAAATAAATACAGCTCAGTTTCGTTTGGATTTATGGCTAATCCTTTTCAATCTACTCGTTTTTTCCACACTTACTTGTAGATAACCTTGGGTGATCTCGTAAACGGGGTTTAAGAAATTTCCCTCTATTAAAGCAGCTACATCTAAATGAACTGCGGGATCCACCTAGTGGCCTCGTTCCACAAGCTTCTTTAAAAGGCCGTTCAACACTTTCCAAAGTGCCCGTTCACTTCACCTCCCCGTCACAACCATTCTGTCCCAAAAGAGACCATAGATGATATGCTTGACATTAGTTTCAACTTCAAACCTATTAGGAGTACCAATAACGGTCATGCGTCGTTATAGATCCCATTGATAAAGATAGACACAGATTAGCCTATATAAGTATATAAAAGCTCCCTCCGGTACCGCTGTCTTCAAATACTGCAAAAATCACATTACAGCACAGTTGATCATCTAATTGACTTCCGACAAAAATTAAAACAATAAGGCATCTTCCATACTTGCGAACTACAAATCGTCTAACCTAAAATAGCGGTATAAATGCATAAAACTAACAAAATTAAGATGTGACTGCAAGTCCACTCCGCATAACTAACGTCCACATAATTAACTCAATTCAACTGGACTCCACAAACTATCTCAAACGTCAATTTGCATTATTTAGCAACTTACTCATCTATAATTTACGTACATAGTTTTATATGTGCAAATGAAAATTTAGATATATACATGTATGTACGAGTATTATCTGTTATTTAAGTAAATAAGCTAAAGTTACTGATGGTAAGTGCTTTGCATAAACCTACTTTAAATCTACTTTAAATATACTCAATTTGGTTATGCTTATAAAAAGCAAAATGTTGGTAAAAATCTTTAAATGAAACCTACTTTTGTTCTTTCTTTTTAATATAAATTGAGGTCAATATTCACACTCTTACAAAGACAGAATTAAATGAGTCATGAGAAACATTACTTACTGTGACAGATTCATATTTTATTTGAAATTTGTGTCAACATTCAAGGTCATAACATTCTCAATTTAATATTCTATGGTTATGAGATTTAATGTGAAATAAAATAAATATGCCTCCCATTATTTGAATTGTCACAAGCACTAATGACGGAGCGTGACCTGAGAAATACTCAGTGATGTTTTGTGATCTCGCGCAATTTAGTATTTGGTTAATGTATGTACATATACCCAACTACATATTAGCAAAAAGTATAAATTTTCACACATTCTTTCCAGATTTCCTTTTAGGAAGGAGATATTTACTTAGCACGCAAAGGAAGCTGCTCTTCCAAAAGTACATACACCCAAATAAAAATGTTTTTATTAATTCGCTGAATTATGGCAATGTCATCGTATAACTCGTACAGCTCATCGTTCTATCGAATGCAATAATCGCCGTTGCCATTGCTCAAAGGACCATAAATCTTCCGCAAAACCTTTCTCTCGAAAACTCGTAACGTCGACTCATGAGATGTTGCGAAGACTATTTGTTTGATGATAGAAGATATTTCGCTTTGCCCTCGTTCATTACCAGTCCCGTTGCCTCAATTCTTTGTCCAACTTGGAGAAATCAGAACTAACGGCGCGGTTGTTATAGTCAATATAGCTGTGCACTCTAATAAAGGAAATCGTCTTGTCCGAAACCTTCTTTGGTATCGAACTGCTCGGAGAGGTCCTTCCCGACCATGACGGAGCTTTTGGTATTTCTCAACGTTAGCTCGCACAGCGGTATTAGTTTTGCGGGGATACCAAATGCAGTCATCGCGGCATAAAGCCAGCTCCTTTTCGTGCTGTCAAAAGCAGCTTCAGCATTGACGAAAAGGTGGTTTGTGTCGATCCTTCTTTCACACAGTATGCTCGATAGAACCTCATTTACCATTTTGAGGAAGCTGAACCCACGCTAGTCGACGAAAATTGTGGGGTCTCCCTTTTTGTGGATTGGGCAAAGCATATTTAAATTCCAATCGTCGGGCAATGAAACGTCATCGAGGTTGTCAAGCTCTTCGTACGCAGGCGAAGAACTAATTCCACTCATAATAGAAGCCATAGTCATGTAAGTAAAAAATTATATTAATGCCGTTTCGTCAATATGAAATTGAAAGTATTTGTCCTTGGAAAAGTGTTAAGGGGGTATTCTAGTCTAGAAGCATGAATTTCAGGTAATTTTTAAAGTGTCGTAAAAAAAGGCAATTAATATTTTTACCATCCATTTTTTTATTAGTTATTTATTAATTTTTGAAGAGTACAGAAAAATTTTAAAAACTAAAAAAAGTAAAAAATTTCACAAATTATGAGCTGACGAAGTGAGGGGTCTCTAAAAATTTCCACGTGACCATGCCCATGATTTCAACCCTCCTAGTTATCTGAAACCAAAAAAAAAAAAAAATTATTAATCTAGAATAATGTCGCAATGGTCGGAACTACGGAAAAGTGGGAAACATTTTTTTTCACAAAATGACGACTGCCAGAAAAAAAAAATTTTTTGGATCAATTTTTCTGACTATTTCGAATTTTATAAAAATATTAAAAATAAAAATTTTAGATGGGGCTAGTTCCAACCATAGACAAGCTTATAAAGAAGACTCTATATAAACTTCAAGTAAATCGGTCAAGTAGAACTTGAGAAATCGTGAGCATCGTTCCGAAAAAGTCAGTTTTGAGAAAAACGCGTTTAAAGTTTCGCGTTCCGGCCGAAACAGTTTGGATGCCGGGTCAGAAAAAAGTCTATATCTCCGAAAATAATTTGAATTTTGAAAAATCCTCTTGTACACAAATTCTTGAATAGTTAGACTTTGAAAACATAAAAAAAAATTTCGATTTTTTTAAATTTCTAGACTAGAATACCCCCTTAAAGTTAATAAAAGCGTTTGGTATAATAAAAACATATAATCTGAACTATTCATAATTTATTCTGTATTTAGACACAAGAATATTTATGGATTTTTTCTCCTCTTTAAGTTGTAGCTGCAAGCTATTATCTTTATTTTGAATATTGTTTCAAAAATAGGCACTATATATATATAAATACTACAGATCTTCAGGTTTGCCTACAAATTAAAATAAATACGCACGCTTCTTCGAAAGGAACACAGTGGTATTCCAGCCCCATTTTAGACAATAAAATTCAAAATTTCATAATTTACAATAAAGGTTGAGTAAAAGTTGAAAAATAATTCCACATATTCTCTTCCGCCAATTACGCTTCGATATTAACGAGATAAATGTCGCCCAGCTTGGCTCAGTGTACTAGATCACACAAAAATATCGTTTAGCCGCACGCTAGCCATAAACCGACCCCGAAATCTACACAATTCAGCCACTCCCTGCAACATAAATTTCCATTTGAAGGCCAAAGCTCGTAAAATTGACCACCCATGGTGGTACCCAAAAAGAATTTAGCCAGCGGCTGCAAGAATTCAAAAGACAAAACAAACACAAAATAAGTTCAAATGTGTTGCACGCTCATTGCAAGCAAGTTGAGTGTGAATATGTGTGTATGAAATGCGCACTGAGGAAGGCAGGTCAATTTTATTGCATTTCGAGTTAATAAAAGCAAATAATACGATGGTAATAAGTAATCGAGAAATAACTAAGGCCAAGCGAGCATCGCCCAAAAACACATACATACGCAAATTCAAGCCAGAGCCTCTCCCAGCCCCCCGAATATGATATTGCTCTATGGGCTTGCTTTACTTAGCCTTTTTTAGTGTTGTTAGCAATATTTTCTCGCCATTCAAAGCGCTTAAAGTGATGTGAATTATGTGTTGAAAGTTGTCAACCGCCTAAATGTATGCCTCACCACACAGGCACAAACACAAGTCAACTCAAACAGATACTTTTATGCCCTTTAGGTTAAGCGATTTATTTATTTTCGCCACATTCATTGCGCGTTTTTACTAATGCTCGTAAATATGCATAGGCCTTGGGGTGAATGGGGTGAAAGTGAAAGCGATATTAAAATGGGTTGCCATGGCACAAAAATTTCTACGAAAAAATAAAATAAATCCATTGCAGTTGAAATTAGATGTGGACCAGATATTAATTAAATTTGTAAGTTCAACTTCACTCAATTCAATTTTACCAAAAGTCTAAGTATATAGTATATGACTGCATATTCGAAAACGTTGCAAAGTCTATGCAGAATATTTCAAAACGGCTGTATGCTCCCCGATAAAACGCCCTGAAGTTAAGATAGACAGCGCGAACCATTTCTTCAAAATCAAGCAACAACAAAACTCATGTATTTTGCAGAACTTTACGGTTCAAATTTTCGTGTTCGTATTCATATTCGTACTAAAAGGCGACAGACGACGCTAACATTGTAAAATTTATAGAAGCGATTAGCTAATATCTGGATTATATACCCCCACCAAAAATTAAAATATTTCCTGCAAATATTTATATTAAATTGTACTTTGATTATAATTGTATAGAGGTTCAACATATGTTACGATTTTCGAAAAGAATCCACCATATTTTACCACCACTAAATTATTTCCGCTGTTTGAAATGTATTGTCAATTCAATTGAGAATGTAGGGATTTTCTTTGAGGAGCTAGATACCGAACTAGACTTCAAATAATTAATTTTGGTTAATATCACATATAAATGATAATCCATTTCGACGTTCCCTAGTAGTTTAAAGAAAAAACACAGAAACTTCAAATTTAATGGGGACAGGAAAAAACATTATTTTTTGAAGATCAGCGAAAATTGGATTCAACGGATGCACCATCTGAGCCATAGCCGCGGCTAACATTCCTTCAAATTACTCATTCGAGCATTTCGACTGGTAACTGACGAATCCGTATAGATTTTAGGCTCTACATATCCTCACAGGGAAAAGTCCAACGGTGTGATATCGCATGATCTTGGTGGCCAATCGACCGACCCACAACGTGAAATTGTCTGGTCACCTAAGTGTTCTCTCAATAAATCCATTGATTGATGCTATATGTGGGAAGGGGCGTCGTCTTGTTGAAATCAAATGTCGCCAAAATCACGAGCTGCGATAACGGTCGCCATTGACGATTACATATGATTTCACCGCCTCACAACCTACAGCAAACCGTTGTTTTTCCAAATAAAACGGCAGCTGTTGAATCTCTTCAGATGGCCTTTTGTCCTAAATGAGCCAATTTCCCTTGTTTACATACCTACTGAGCCATAAATTAGAATCATCGCTCAACAAAATTTTCTTGAAAACGGCAGATCTTCTTGGTACTTTTCAAGAGTCCATAGAAGCGATGTCGTTTGAGAAGGTCGAGGGGCTTTAGTCCTTCTTCAATCAGCATTTTGTATGCTTTCAATTTCAGATCTTGTCATAAAATGCGCCAAGTCGTCCCATATTTCAGTCCGAGTTGCTGTAAACGGTGCCGAATCGGCTATCCACAGTCTTCGTGTATACTCTCATCTACGGCTGCTATATTTTCGTGGTCTATTAGGTGGAATATTAACCAGTAATGAATTTTGGTAATATACATAGTTGAACGATTTGTAAGCGTTGTTCAGGAGTAAGTCATTCAATGATGAAATGCCAAAAAATACTGAACAAAAATAACGTGTCATCTTGGCACGATGGGGCACGTTCTTAGTGTAGTTTTCTCAAAAAGCTATGAATATAGCGATCAATGTGAATGAGTAACACGATATGCTATTATCCAAAATCTCTCCATCATCTCTATCATCTCTCTCCATATCCAAAACTAATTAAGCTTCTAAAACGTTCGATCGTCTTTTCTATGGTTGAAAGCTTAGGTGAGGAAAGGCTTGGACTACTGTTGTACTGCTGTGAACTTAGCTTACGTCGATTAAATGATTGTATAGTAAAACCGCCAACAAAAGTTAATACCACAATGTGGCTGCATCTTAAATTAAAGAATGTTCTTGAACTGTAGATCCGTGATCCATATTTTGTCAAATAAGAGGGATATGTTTCTCATTGCTTCCTTGCCTTCCCTTCCAGGGAAGAAGAAGTAAGGGCAAGTAGGAAGTAAGGGATGAAGTATACGAATGGATCCAAACAAGATAATCGCGAGGGAGGTAGCGTCTTTTCGCTGAACTTGATACTAAAATCGCAATCTAACTACCAGACCATTATAATGTCTTCGTAGCGGAGATTGTTATAATTAAAAAAAACCTTTTTGTTCTGACTAGAAGTGTGCTCACGGCAAGGAATATATACCGATAGCGAAAAGGCTTTGAAATCACTAATGTCTGTTAGTGTTTCTTCAAAGATAGTGAAATCTAACATTATATTTCACGACTAAATAGGAGGATGGAGTCATGTGTAGAAGTTCACGCAAGTGAGGAAAGTTCTCTGATCGCCATTCACTTGGGAGTGGCCAGAAACGATTCTTTTACATATGACTCAAGCAGCTCACGACTTCTGGTCTTTGACCAAGTATCCTCTGGGTAGCCTAAGAACATCCGTTTGAAGGCGAGCTAAAGTGAGAAGGCGAAATATTCCCCTACTTAGGGTTGTGCGCTGGGTTTGGGACCCGCCACGTAAAAAAGCACCCCCAATGAAAAATCGCAAACAGCCTCGGATGAGAGACCCCCCTTTTGATGACGACCACGGCAAACGAAATAAGGACTATGATTTGAGGGCATGCACCTGGAATGTCCGGTCCCTTAATTGGGAAGGTGCCGCTGCCCAGCTGGTAGATGTCCTCGTAAAGATAAAGGCTGACATCAACGCCGTCCAAGAAATGCGATGGACGGGACAAGGACAGAGACGAGTAGGTCCTTGTGACATTTACTACAGTGGCCATATAAAGGAGCGCAAGTTTGGTGTGGGATTCGTGGTGGGAGAGAGACTCCGTCGCCGAGTACTATCATTCACTCCGGAGAATGAACGTCTAGCCACAATCCGCATCAAAGCGAGGTTCTTCAACATATCGCTGATTTGCGCCCACGCCCCGACGGAAGAGAAGGACGGTGTGACCAAAGATGCCTTTTATGAGTGCTTGGAGCGCACTTATGAGAGATGCCCCCGCCACGATGTCAAAATCGTGCTTGGCGACTTCAACGCCAGGGTGGGCAAAGAAGGTATCTTTGGCACTACGGTCGGTAAATTCAGCCTCCACGAGGAAACATCCCCAAATGAGTTGAGGCTGATCGACTTCGCCGGGGCCCGAAATATGGTTATCTGTGGTACTAGATTCCAGCATAAGAAGATACATCAAGCTACCTGGCTGTCTCCGGATCGAAAAACCACCAACCAGATCGATCATGTTGTGATAGACGGAAGACACGTCTCCAGTGTTTTAGATGTGCGTGCGCTCCGAGGTCCTAACATCGACTCGGATCACTATATTGTTGCAGCCAAAATTCGCACCCGCCTCTGTGCAGCAAAAAACGCACGCCAACAAACACAAGGAAGGTTCGACGTCGAGAAGCTGCAATCACAACGGATAGCCGAACGATTTTCTACTCGGCTTGCACTCCTGCTCTCTGAGAGCACTCGTCAACAACTCGGTATAAGGGAACTGTGGGACGGCATCTCAAACTCCTTACGTACAGCTGCAACCGAAACCATTGGTTTTCGGAAAGTGCAAAAGAACAGCTGGTACGACGAGGAGTGCCGTGTCGCAGCGGAGAGAAAACAGGCTGCCTACCTCGCAACGTTACGATCGACCACAACACGTGCGGGATGGGATAGATACCGAGAGTTGAAGAGGGAAGCAAGACGCATTTGTAGACAAAAAAAGAAAGAGGCCGAAATGCGTGAGTACGAAGAGCTTGATAAGCTGGCCGACAGGGGTAATGCTCGAAAATTCTACGAAAAGATGCGGCGGCTTACAGAAGGTTTCAAGACCGGAGCATACTCTTGTAGAACCCCCCAAGGTGATCTAGCCACCGATGCCCAGAGCATACTTAAATTATGGAGGGAACACTTCTCCAGCCTGCTGAATGGCAGAGAACACATAACACCAGGAGAAAACGAACCCGATACCCCAATCGATGACGATGGAGCAGATGTTCCATTGCCCGACCATGACGAAGTTCGAATAGCAATTGCCCGTCTGAAAAACAACAAAGCGGCAGGGGCCGACGGATTGCCGGCCGAGCTATTCAAACACGGCGGCGAAGAGCTGATAAGGTGCATGCATCAGCTTCTTTGTAAAATATGGTCGGACGAAAGTATGCCCAACGATTGGAATTTAAGTGTGCTATGCCCAATCCATAAAAAAGGAGACCCCACAATCTGCGCCACCTACAGTGGGATTAGCCTCCTCAACATCGCATATAAGGTTCTGTCGAGCGTATTGTGTGAAAGACTAAAGCCCACCGTCAACAAACTGATTGGACCTTATCAGTGTGGCTTTAGACCTGGTAAATCAACAACCGACCAGATATTCACGATGCGCCAAATCTTGGAAAAGACCCGTGAAAGGAGAATCGACACACACCACCTCTTCGTCGATTTCAAAGCTGCTTTCGACAGCACGAAAAGGAGCTGCCTTTATGCCGCGACGTCTGAATTTGGTATCCCCGCAAAACTAATACGGCTGTGTAAGCTGACGTTGAGCAACACGATAAGCTCCGCCAGAATCGGGAAGGACCTCTCCGAGCCGTTCGATACCAAACGAGGTTTCAGACAAGGCGATTCCCTATCGTGCGACTTTTTCAACCTGCTTCTGGAGAAAATAGTTCGAGCTGCAGAACTCAACAGAGAAGGTACCATCTTCTATAAGAGTGTGCAACTGCTGGCGTATGCCGATGATATTGATATCATCGGCCTCAACACCCGCGCCGTTAGTTCTGCTTTCTCCAGACTGGATAAGGAAGCAAAAGAAATGGGTCTGGCAGTGAACGAGGGCAAGACGAAATATCTCCTGTCATCAAACAAACAGTCGTCGCACTCGCGACTTGGCACTCACGTCACTGTTGACAGTCATAACTTTGAAGTTGTAGATAATTTCGTCTATCTAGGAACCAGCATTAACACCACCAACAATGTCAGCCTGGAAATCCAACGCAGGATTACTCTTGCCAACAGGTGCTACTTCGGACTGAGTAGGCAATTGAAAAGTAAAGTCCTCTCTCGACGAACAAAAACCAAACTCTATAAGTCGCTCATTATACCCGTCCTGCTATATGGTGCAGAGGCTTGGACGATGACAACAACCGATGAGTCGACGTTGCGAGGTTTCGAGAGAAAAGTTCTGCGAAAGATTTATGGTCCTTTGCGCGTTGGCCACGGCGAATATCGCATTCGATGGAACGATGAGCTGTACGAGATATACGACGACATTGACATAGTTCAGCGAATTAAAAGACAGCGGCTACGCTGGCTAGGTCATGTTGTCCGGATGGATGAAAACGCTCCAGCTCTGAAAGTATTCGACGCAGTACCCGCCGCGGGAAGCAGAGGAAGAGGAAGACCTCCACTCCGTTGGAAGGACCAAGTGGAGAGGGACCTGGCTTCGCTTGGAATATCCAATTGGCGCCACGTAGCGAAGAGAAGAAACGACTGGCGCGCTGTTGTTGACTCGGCTATAATCGCATAAGCGGTGTCTACGCCAGTAAAGAAGAAGAAATAGCCTATAATGCGTTCCAGGACTTTGTGATATTCTTAGTAACTGTGAAACAAATGAACTAGCCAGAGGAAACACCGCTTTATAATTAGACTCAGGAAAAGCTTCTGGCTACTTGCGATTTAATCCGACAGGTTTTACTATGGGCCTCCTAAAGACCTAAAAACGTTGTCAAACACCGCCTCTACCTACGTACCTACCTACTAGGTCAATATCCACACACTAAACCTTCATAAAATGCTTTTTCTCAGTTAAAATAAATTCTCGTGACGTCATATATTTCCTTTTCTTCTTATATTCATTCTTTGTTAAATTGAGTTCAGTTGGCAACTTTGTTTCAGATTTATTTATTTTTCTATTTCTTTATCTGCTTATAGATACATATATGTATATAACTATCATTATCGATATGTACAAGTGAGTACATTGGCCTTCGATTGGATTTTTATTGTCAACGATTACAAGCAAATGAATGACAAAAACAAAAGTTATGGATTATCGCTTGCCGTTGGCCTTTTTTTTATATTTGCCCATGCTCGACCGCCATTAAATACTCGTACATATTTACTGCTAGTACCATTGTTGTTGTGCGCTGTTTAGGCTTTATTGTTTGGTGACGATTTTCATGCGTTAAAGTATTTATGAATATACATTAATATTTCCAAGAACATTTATGGTATATCTCACAATGTGCGGGAGTGTGAATTAGCTTTGGTGACAAAGACTTTCTCACAAGTTACTGATATGATATGGCCCATCTAAGAATTGATTTGTGGAAGAATACATATTTAGCATAACTTATCATTATAAGCTTATTCCTACGTTTATTCCACTTTTTGCCTTGAAAAAGAACAGATGAAGAGTCGCTTTGGAACAAAATGGGTTTTCGTTTGGAAATTTGAAATTGTGCATGACAAATAATAATGTTCAACAGAGGAGTGTCATCTTACTACTTCAGGAATTTGGGGAAGGAATTTCCCCCTTGGGTGGAGTACTTCAATATATCCGTTTTAAGCATTACAAATACATTACTTGTTTTTGATATAAAACAGTTATTTGTTTACTTGTTTTATTATGGGGAAATTTATAGCTTAAACATTTATAAAGGGGCAAACGAAAAATTTATTAAGACTGCGCTCAGACGAGGACTATTTTGTCGTTCATTATCTGCCAATTCGTACGAGAGACACAAGTGAATTTTCTGCATTTTTATACTCTTGTATCCTTTTACCACAGAATATAATACCTGTTTTCAAAATAATGGACATCTTTTTACTAAATCTTATATTTTATATTTCAAAAGTAACACACTCTAAAATTTTACTTTTTTCAATTTAATTGTCATTAAAGTATCAAGGGGTTTTTCTTATCTAATTCACTTACATGGGGAAGTAATTATTTTGATTGTAAAATTATTTTGACTAATAGATATTAAAAACATTTTAACCCCTTAAATATCTCTGCCAAAGAAAGTTTTGTTTTCTCGAAATTTTCTTCGACATTTTTTAATTCACAATGGCATATCGTTCTTCGTTTTTGAATATCGTCCAAACCTATTTATCTTCACTATAACTTATAATACTAAATAGGTAGAATATATATTCATTTAGTACATCCTTTTTTACACTGTGAAAGTACCACTCCACAAGTCTCTGTTATGTTCTTTCTTTGAATTTCATTTAAAGCGGCAATAAAAGCGCAAGCATAATTTCCACACGTTTTTTCACAAATTCACACCGTTTTTTTTATTAAAAAAAAAATAAATCCTTTCCATTTACATTACCTGCATTATTCAAGATATAGATTCCCACTCACAAACACTCGGGCATTAGCACTTCAGTTGCAATTGGTTGGCAAACACTACCGACCACTAACAGCATGTTGGCCGTAACACTTAACCCACTTTGCTCTTCCAATGCATCGATCGATGGTTTTTGCATTCACCTCATTCAATTAGGATGAGCTGGCTTTTTTATGATATTCATTTTTTCGCGTTGCTTCTTCATAAATGTTGCATACTAAACCGCAACATTGTCCTTTATTGGCCGCCAACAATAAAAACAATTTTGTAATTGTCAATTCTCCTTTTTTAGTTTATTGGGCTTATGTATGCTGCTCTGGTATGGGTAAGGTTCAATAACTCCTAATTATCCGACTAACACATACATGTATGATATGTTATAATATATAACCTGTTTTCACCATTACCACTATTAATCTGGTAATTGATACGATAGCAGTTGAAGATTTCAACCGTTAATGAAATTGGATTTTATAGAATGTTTTATGCACCATATAGCAGGACGGGGATGATGAGTGACTTGTAGAGTTTAGTCTTTGATCGTTGAGTGAGGACTTTACTTTTCAGTTGCCTACTCAGTCCCTATTAGCACCTGTTGGCAAGAATTATTATGTGTGGATTTTGATACTGACGTTGTTGTTGGTATTAATGCTGGTTTCAATATATACCAAATTATCGAGGACTTCGAAGTTATGACTGTCAACAGTGACGTAGGAGCCAAGTCGCGGATAAGACGATTGTTTGTTTGATGACATGAGATATTTCGTTCACTACAAGACCCATTTGTTTCGCTTCTTCGTTCAACCAAGAAAGCAAATAAGATCATTGTTATGGCCAGTGACATCGATATTATCTGCGTATGCCAGCAGCTGTACACTCATGTAGAAGATTGTGTTGAAGATTTGAAGTAATTGCACGATATGGAGTCGCCTTGTCTGAAATCTCGTTTGATATCCAACGGTTGTGAGAGGTCCTTCCCGATTCTGACTAAGTTTTTTGTGATCAGTTCATCCAGTCGTATTAGTTTTGCGAGTATACCATCATAATTTCAATTAACTCACTGAATTTAATTCTACGGTCACTGAACACAATTTCATGATTTTTCACAGTTTTTCAGGTATAGTTTTCAAGCTAAGAGAAAAATGGTCGTCATCATTATTATTATTATTATTTATTAGATATCATATAAAATAATATATCTAACATAGTATGGCGTATTAGCTGCAGTGGCCTTTGACGCCTATCTTATGAGTAAGTTTAATACTAATGCAAATTGATTGAATAATCTATGAATAGTTTGATGATAATACTAACCACTTTCGCACTTAAATAAAGAGGCTCACACATTTTAAATGCACAATAATTTCTAATTTATTGATTACTCAATACGCATAAAAAATATAAAGTTATGTTCAAAAGACGAGTTTATAAAGTGGGTGGATACGATTCGCAAACCGGACCGCTGAGCGATTGTAGAAGATATGGATGTGGCGCGTAGAATCGAATAAAGTGCGAATTGTGTCTCCCGTCCCGATGACCGTCCTTGTTGTTGAGTGGGTACAGGTGTGGTGATTTGTGTTAGTGTTGTGTGGTGATGTAAGTGTATGGTGTCATCAGATGTGGTGTATTGTGAGTTCTTCCTTAGGGTGCGCCAGTTTTTCCCGGGTAGAGTGTAAACAATCTAAGTTGTTCTATAACTAAATTAGATTAAAGATTTTTTCCGTTAAACTGCTTTGAACAACCTGCAGGGCTGATTTTTTTAATGTAGATAAATCTGATTCTCGCCAAGATGGAGCAGTATCTAAAATGTGCTCAGTTGTTTGAGCTTTTGGTGATCAAATGTTCGTCTGTACGCTTGGTGTGTACAATTCGTAAGCATTTATAAATGGACCACTTTGGTTTTGGCGTGTTTGTTTGGTATACAGCGCCTAGGCCAGCAAGAAGGCCTCCTGAAATTAGGGTGTTGTTAATGTCGACGACGGCGAAGGAGGTTGCAATATTAGATTTAGTTGCATCGGTAAATAACCAGTAGCATCTATAACTTGCTTCCAATAAGAGCTTGCGATAAAGAGTAAGACTTTTTAATTTAAATTTCGCGCGAAAACTCATTCGTCGAAATATTCTTTTTCCATGTTGGTATAACTGCCAGTGACATCTGTGCCAAATATCACATTAAAATAATCATTAGCGTTTAGTATACGCTTGTCTTTCTGAAGTACATAAAGTGCATTCGGCGATTTTTACGATGAGTGAAATTATTCAACAAAGAAATTGTAATTAAATTTGTTTGCGGAATCAAATTTCTGGTGCCGAAACGTTCAGAATGTTGGGAAAGGCCTTCGATGATAATTGTTTGTTTTTGATTCTTTACTGGCGTAGGCACCGCTTACGCGATTATAGCCGAGTCAACAACAGCGCGCCAGTCGCTTCTTCTCTTCGCTACTTGGCGCCAATTGGATATTCCAAGCGAAGCCAGGTCCTTCTCCACTTGGTCCTTCCAACGGAGTGGAGGTCTTCCTCTTCCTCTGCTTCCCGCGGCGGGTACTGCATCGAATACTTTCAGAGCTGGAGTGTTTTCATCCATCCGGACAACATGACCTAGCCAGCGTAGCCGCTGTCTTTTAATTCGCTGAACTATGTCAATGTCGTCGTATATCTCGTACAGCTCATCGTTCCATCGAATGCGATATTCGCCGTGGCCAACGCGCAAAGGACCATAAATCTTTCGCAGAACTTTTCTCTCGAAAACTCTTAAGGTCGACTCATCGGTTGTTGTCATCGTCCAAGCCTCTGCACCATATAGCAGGACGGGAATTATGAGCGACTTATAGAGTTTGGCTTTTGTTCGTCGAGAGAGGACTTTACTTTTCAATTGCCTACTCAGTCCAAAGTAGCACCTGTTGGCAAGAGTAATCCTGCGTTGGATTTCCAGGCTGACATTGTTGGTGGTGGTTACGCTGGTTCCAAGATAGACGAAATTATCTACAACTTCAAAGTTATGACTGTCAACAGTGACGTGAGTGCCAAGTCGCGAGCGCGACGACTGTTTGTTTGATGACAGGAGATATTTCGTCTTGCCCTCGTTCACTGCCAGACCCATTTCTTTTGCTTCCTTATCCAGTCTGGAGAAAGCAGAACTAACGGCGCGGGTGTTGAGGCCGATGATATCAATATCATCGGCATACGCCAGCAGTTGCACACTCTTATAGAAGATGGTACCTTCTCTGTTGAGTTCTGCAGCTCGAATTATTTTCTCCAGAAGCAGGTTGAAAAAGTCGCACGATAGGGAGTCGCCTTGTCTGAAACCTCGTTTGGTATCGAGCGGCTCGGAGAGGTCCTTCCCGATCCTGATGGAGCTTTGAGTATTGCTCAGCGTCAGTTTACACAGCCGTATTAGTTTTGCGGGGATACCAAATTCCGACATCGCGGCATAGAGGCAGCTCCTTTTCGTGCTGTCGAAAGCAGCTTTGAAATCGACGAAGAGGTGGTGTGTGTCGATTCTCCTTTCACGGGTCTTTTCCAAGATTTGGCGCACGGTGAATATCTGGTCGGTGGTTGATTTACCAGGTCTAAAGCCACACTGATAAGGTCCAATCAGTTTGTTGACGGTGGGCTTTAATCTTTCACACAATATGATTGGTACAAATAATTCAAAGAGGCTCGAGAACGCGTTGACGACGAACCACGTTCAGGACAGCCATCAACATCAACTGATGATCAACACGTCAATGGTGACGTAAAATAAAGCTGCTTGAAAACAGATGTCATTGAACATATTAGTACTGCCGATGGGTCTTGAATACATGCTTACACGATAGGCATGATGAATTCGCCGAATATCATTACAAAGGTGAACCAAGGTCGAAAAAACCCGTCAAAGCAGCACAAAAATCAAGGTTATGTTAACATAAGTTTTCTTCGATTATAGAGTTGTGGTGTACTCCGAGTTCCTTTCAACTGGTCAAACTGTCAACAAGCAGTACTATTTGAGTGTAATGCGTCGCTTGGGGGAGTTATTCGTAAAAAAGGCCGGAATTATGGATCAAAAACTCTTGCTTATAATGTACCGAAGCATACTGCATTGAGTCAATTGAATTGAGGATTGAAGCAAACGTTGGCGCAATACACTATGCCAAGAGGGACGACATAGATTGTGAAAAATAAATTAAGAATTTTGAAATTGTGAACAAAGTCTTACTATTTTTTGCTCATAATAGTAATAAAGAAAAAGAAAAGTTTTGTGCTTTTAGTTCACTGACAATTTCTTTCTCTGGAGGAAGGGCGCTTAAAATGTGCCTTTGATATTATTTAGGCATCCATGTAGTTTACACGTGTTGGTTTTCAGGAACTTTTCGGTCACCTTTATACTTTTGAAAAGCATGAAGAGAGAGAGGAGTTTTTTGCTTTTGGCCTTTCACTTAACAAAGACAACATGATTAACATACAAAAGTAAGTTTTACCTCAAAAATTCACATTTATTATACAACCCTATATTAATTAGGTTAAATTAAAAAAAATTTCAAATTGAAGCGCGTACCTAATATTCATATCAGTCGACATACAGTTTGTTCTTCATATACTTTAAAATTAAAAAAAAAAAATCTTTAAAAAGCCTTTTCACTTTTATTATCCAAAATTGGGGAAAGGCATATATTCCTTACTTTAAGGCTATTGTTACACAATTCCTCTCTCTCTTTCAAATATTCAGTTGTTACTTTCTTGTTGTACTTCTAAGCCCTCTTAAAAGTAAACTTTTGTTATTTAACTACCTGCCCAATAAAAGTTGACTGAAACTCAAGTCTTCTTTGACGCACTTCCTGCTAAGGCCAAAAATTAAATAAAAATGCTAAATGTGTGCAGGCGCTCATCTATGCACAATATCAAATCTCGTTAAGCCAACAAATCCCATAAATAAGCACAAATCAGATTAGAACGCAGAATATCTTCATAAATGTCAAACAACAATAATAACAACGCAATGGTAAGTTTGTGTGTTTGGAAAAGAGACCTGTTGTAAAAAAATAGCGCAGAGAATAGAGACAGTTGTCGAATAAAAGTGTGCATGCGTTGGGAAAATAATACAAAAGCGAGTAAAAGCGACTAAAAGCGTGAATGAAAAAAGAAAGTTGCCTGCTGTTAGGCGCTGTGGCCGTTCGCAATCGCCCACGCACGGCGCCTTAAGCAACGACATGCATCAGATCTTTGTGTCGATGGAAAGTGCAAAAGAGTCACGTAGCACTTAGCACTCGACACTTTTTTGCGGCGGTTGGTGTTAGCGTTGCTTTCGGATTTTTTTGGGTGTTCGCTCTGCTTTCCTGTTGATTGTCGCTGTCACCCTGAACGTTCTACGCAAGCTGACTTAAAAGTCATATTTCTTTAGGGAAATGAAAACGGGAAACGACAATTGCAGAAAATCAGGAAAAATGCTTGTTGAAACTAACATTTTTTCTTCGGTTAACAGTAATGGTCAAGGGGTTTTTCCTATGTAAGTCCGTATCTTATGCTTTTTGGAAATTTTGCTATTTGAAAACGCATGTGACCTTCTCGTTTATATTCGTTTTTTTTTTTTTTTGAGGATATATTAAAGTCTAAAGAAAGCGGCTTTCAGTTATAATATTCCAGAAAGCAGCGCCGGCTTGAAACGCAACAATCTTTTAGATAGTGTCTCTCTTCTCTATGGTGGTCAAAGCTTGTAAGTTTAAGGTTATTTTAATCGTTGATATTGTCGATAGCAGCTACGCTGGCTAGGTCATGCCGTCCAAATAGATGAAAACACTCCAGCTCTGAGAGTATACGACGCAGTATCCGGTGGGGAACCAGAGGAAAACCCCCACTCCGTTGGAAAGACCAGGTGGAGAATAACCTGGCTACACTTGGAATCTCCACCTGTTGTAAACTGGGCTATAATTACGAAAGTGGTATCTACGCCAATAGAAAAGAAGAAGAATACAAGGCCATGTCACGCTGCTTGCGTTCTCATAAACTGAAAAGAAAGTCTAAACTTGAAATTCTAATTGAAAGAAAATTCTATAGCTCAGTGGAGAGAATGAAATTCTCAACTCACTGACTCTGAGGAGGGAATCCAAAAGTAAATAGTAAAAAGTGTCTTCCGGTGGCGAATCAAATTTTATGCCAATTCGGAGGTTATGAAACGATTAATGTTTAGAATAAAACTGCATTAAAAGCTATAAATTAAAATACTTGAATTAATCGTTTCAGAAAGAAGCGTGTGTTCTCAATTTTCGAAGCTAATGAAGTATTTAAATTGGTTAGAACAACGTTTTATGTAATTTATTCAGACGTGTGTTTGCTATTCATCACTCAAATTTAAGGTTTTATTGTAAAACTTTTCCTTGTCCTTAATTATTTCCTATTTTCATATAAAAACCACCCTTACTGACACAGACATACAAGTATTTCGCCTTAATTGTATCCGGAATTTATCTATTTGTTCTGCAAAACTTTTAATACACAAACACGCCTCCGGCCATTCAACTAAACTTTACTTTATTTGGTATATTCGAATGTGCATTATGTATTCATACAAATGCACAAAGCGAAACGATAGCTCATAGTCAACTTTTTTTTGGCCAAAGGTAATGAAGCTAATTTGATTAAATTCGTGCCTGGGAACAGGTTTGCTCTTCTGCATGCTTAGTTATTGCGCTTTCCATTGCAGCAATCGAATACAAAAGTATTGTAGGTTTAATGAAAAACGTGTAGCGTTTGTTTGATGTACATACTGCTCTCGTATATACTTTTATATGTATGTATATGAATATGTTCCACACAATATTTATATATAGTACTATATTAAGTTTTTGCGGCTGTCTGATTTATTATTTGCATTCAAGGAACAAAATATATATTTCAGTGCGTATTCATTTTAGCAGCCAGGTGATACTGATTACTCCAGAGTACTAAGTAGAGTTTTAAGAACTTATTTGAAGACAATGAATGGCAAATTTATTGAATAATCTAGTTAAATATCAGCACAATCACAAAAATATTCTAATATACTCCTTGAAGTTAAATTATTTTTCAAAACATCGTCACACCACTTACTGATTCCATATTCCAAATGCAGGGATTTTTGTATAGTATGTACATAAAATATTTTACAAGGTGACAAACAAAAACCAACCGCAATATTTTTTTTTTCTATTTTTATTCAAGAAACAGTCGTGACTGTTGCATCGTCGATTTAGAAAAATCCAAGCCTTTCGATTAGCAACTTATCTGAGCAAATTGCAGTAAGCAGACAGTCATTACAGCGGATAATTCATGATAGCTTAAATCTACGGAAACAGTTCAAATAGCAAGCCAGTTAAACCATTTAGAATTTTGCCAAAATATGATTGAACTGGTCGCACTTATAAACTGCCTGCTTACGAGGTTTGACAATTAAGTAATGAGACTGATTTTATTGCCGCGCTTGTGGTAAACCTGTGACCTTGAAATTCCCTTTCTCTTTTTTCGGCACCCCTCCCCTCTCTATTGATATATGTACCATCGCTCTGGCTTGCTTAGTTCGCCTGCTGCGTCAAGTTGAGTAGATGTGTGCGCGTCACGAAAATGGAAAAACGAAATCAAGAGTAACGCGTCGCGATCAAATTTTGCGCCAGATTGGGCGAAACAGCTTCGGAAACGTACGCTAAAATTGTAAGAGTGTATGGTGATAGTGCTCTTAGTCGTGCCCAGGTGTTTCGATGACATAAAGAGTTTAAGGAGAGCGTGAAAATGAGGAAGACGAGGCGCGGGGTGGGAGACCAGTCGAGGTGCGGACTGACGCGAATGCGCCACCGTACTCGAAAGATTTCCACCGGAGAAAACTGTGAATGAAGTCTACTATTGCCAAGTACTCGAAAGATTGCGAAAACGAGCCAACAGGGTGCGCCCAGACATCGCTCGTAACTGGATCCTTCATCACGACAACGCGCCGTGCCACACCGTCCTCAGCGTGTCCCAGTATTTGGCCTCTAAAGGGATCGCCGTGTTGCAGCAGCCGCCTTATTCGCCCGACATGCCACCCTTTGACTTTTTTTTGTTTCCTAAAACAAAATCGGTGGTCAAAGGAACACATTTTGAGTCGATTACGGACATCCCAGTCGAAGCGTTCCAGAAATGTTACGAAACATGGAAAACGCACTGGAATCGCTGTATAGCTGCCCAAGACTACTTTGAAGGGGATGGCAGAGTTGTAGAATAATTTTCAAATATACGGTTTTTATGGAATCAGTCTCATTACTTAATTGTCATACCTCGTATGTTTGAAAGGGCCAATTTGGATCTAAACGTAAATGTAAACAAGCAACACGATTGGAACCATTTTTAAAAAACTTCAATAATAATCTGCAAAATAAAAAAAAAAATCGATTACTTACACAAAATAAAAGTTATTACGGATTAATTTTGTAGCACAATTCTTACGCCATCCTGTATATCTCATGAAATGACAAGACGAGTTGTATACCAAGTAATTATCTGTCTGTCCGCCCGTTTGCCTTTCTGCGATACCTTCAGTAAAAATTTACATATCTTGATGAAACTTGGAAAACGTGTTCCTTCCTACCAAGGGAGTATTACAGATGGGAGGAACCTTACAATTTCCAGGCCCAAAAAACGCTATTATTCAAAAACTTTTAAGGACCATAAACTAAGGTCCAAAATAAGATACAAGGCTGTTATTTAGTACACCGAATTACCTTAGGTAAGGTCATCTTTCGTTGTACAATAAAAAGTGAGGTTGGCGTGGCCCTGTCCAAAATTATGTTTAGTGTACATATCCTTCACGGTAGTTGGCGCAGATTGTGAGGTCTCCCTTTTTATGGATTGCGACTTATAGAGTTTGGTTTTTGTTCACCGAGAGAGGACTTTACTTTTCAATTGCCTACTCAGTCCGAAGTAGCACCTGTTGGCAAGAGTTATTCTGCGTTGGATTTTGAGGCTGACATTGTAGGTGGTGTTTACACTAGTTCCTAAATAGACGAAATTAATGAGAGCCAAGTGGCGAGGGCGACGACTGTTTGTTCGATGACCGGAGGTATTTCGTCTTGCCCCCGTTCACTGCCAGACCCATTTGCTTTGCTTCCTTGTCCAGCCTGGAGAAAGCAGAACAACGCCGCGGGTGTTGAAACCAATATCATCGGCATACGCCAGCAGCTGTACACTCTTATAAAAGATTGTACCTGCTCGATTAAGTTCTGCAGCTCGAACTATTTTCTCTAGCAGCAGATTGAAGAAGTCGCCTTGTCTGAAACCTCGTTTAGTATCGAGCGGCTCGGAGAGGTCCTTCCCGCTCCTAACGGAGCTTTTGGTATTGCTCAACGTCAGTTTACACAGCCGTATTAGTTTTGAGGGGATACCAAATTCAGACATCGTAGCATAAAGGCAGCTGCTTTTCGTGCTATCAAAAGCAGCTTTGAAATCGACGAAGAGGTGGTGTGTGTCGATTCTCCTTTCACGGGTCTTTTCCAAAACTTTGCGCATGGTGAATATCTGGTCTGTTATTGATTTGCCAGATCCAAAGCCACACTGAAAAAGTCTAGTCAGTTTGTTGACGGTGCACACTTAAATAACAATCGTCGGGCATGCTTTCGTCCGACCATATTTTACAAAGCGGCTGATGCATGCAACTTATCAGCTTTTTACGTGGCGGGTCCCAATCCCAGCACACACCCCTGTGGAGGAGATGTTTCGCCTTCTCATGTTAGCTCGCCTTCAAACGGATGTTCTTAGGGTACCCAGAGGATACTTGGTCAAAGACCGGAAGTCGTGAGCAAAACGCTTTTGTACGCTTGTGAGCAATACTCCGAACTGTCATTCAGCAAATTTATAAACAGCTGATTCCAGTGCGACAACTGCGCGAACGGTGTGAAGTTGGTTACACTTCGTGCCGGTCCCTGTAAACGAAGGTTTAAGTGGACGTTCCAGTATTAGATCCACATACGAAAACTAGATTTATAAGTGCCAAAAATTTCAAATGACTTTTCGAGTAAAAATGAATACATATATTCTATACATAGCTGCCATACAAACTGACCAATAAAAGTCAAGATGAAGATATTTTTAAAACCCTCTAGATTATAAGAAAGGCACCTGTAAAGCACCTGTGATACAAGTTCAGAATCTAGTGCATTCATGCACACATACGCCAGAAGTAAAAGCAAAATTATCACGCATACCCAGTGTCGTTGCATATCCTTCACTAATTTATATTTCAAGCTCAAAATACCCGTGCATAATGGGTTTTTAATACCGAAAGGTACATTTCATTATCAATAAATATGTATAGAGTGTGCATTCCCTGCCCTCTTTGCCGTTATAACCTCAAAAGCTTTTACTGCATTTGTAGGTATGCAGCTAAAATAACGCTCATTCGCCATTATACGGTTAGGAAATTTATATTGCATTACAGCACATATGAGAGAATTTATGTTGTTGTTTCTGGCTGAAATTGGTGCACTACCACAACCGAAACCAAGGCAACCGAATTTCGCACTACTTTTAAGGCCGAATAACGCTGGTTGCCCATGCCATGCAGGGCTTTGTGTACAATATCGACATATTTTGTAGCGCTGACACTGTATTTACTTTCACAAGCTTAGTTGGAAGTCCACGCCACAGGTGCGGCATTCGTTTATGCAGCAATTTACGATTATCTTCGAATTTTATTTATACGCCAATTTTACCACTTCAACTGGGGCAGCCACCATTCAAAGAGTGCATGCTCAGTGCATTATAGTAACCGTGTAAGGTCTAAAAATTATATAAAATTTTCTAATTCGCGAACTCTCTTTCCAGCTTTAGCAATACACCATATCACTCTGATTAGTTGCACAGATTGTAACGCTTGTTAGATGCTTGGTTCAGTGAAGTTAAAACGAAGGTGTACACAAGAAATTAAGCAAACCATGAATTCCTCGAAGGGGCTTTGAAACAGTGTAAACTTCTTTCGTTTTTTTTTAGAAACTTTCTTTGGAAGTCGTGAAATCCTTCTCAAAAGATTAAATGGAGTACAGAAGGATCTTGAAAAATCATAAAAAGTTTAATGAAAAGATATTTCCTTTCTACGTTTGCTTTGACCAAGAATAGGTTAAGTTATATTGGCCGGCTATTACGCCATACATAGATCTACTGGTTATTAGTAATGATAGATGGAGATTCAGTTTAGTTTGAGGTGAAGAATAGATAGATACATAGATCCACTGGTCACTAGTAACGCTAGATGGAGATTCAGTTTAATTTTAGGTGAAGAATTTGTCGCACAAGACGTCAGCGTTTTTTGCGAACTTTAAGAGCGAAGTGAAGCTCCTAGATACTTGATCGAGTTCTAGACAGTGCTGGACAAAGGTATAGGAGGTGTTCCAGCGTGCTAACTTTTCTCCACTTTCTGCATGTATCGTTATTACTTATGCCCACCCGGCTTGCACGTGATGCCAGTAGGTTGTGACCAGTCAAGAGGCTAACAGCCGTCCGACAGTTCTTTCGAGACCGTGTGAGTAAGAACTGAGCGAGTTTTCCTAAGGGTTTCTTGCAAATGATGTTGGCGGTCCTGCATGTACTTAAGGCGTTCCATCTCGCTTTGATCCGCCTGTCCTTAGTGGCTTTCGTATTTCATATACTTGTTGGGTGGCCAAACGGATCGCAGTTTTGGCAATCTCAGCAGCCGCTACATCTATTGCTTTCCTGCTTCTAAGGTCATTCTTTGACGCAATGCGAAAGGAAATTCTTGCCTTAACTGCTGACATGCTGCTGCCTGGAAGAAACTGCAGTAATCAATTCGAGCAATAAATTTTGGCTCCCACTCCACTGTCCATTTTGGATCCATCTGTGAGAATGTTGCAAACTCCGCTGGTGTATCGCAGGCTTCTGCGCTATCCATCTCCCTTTAGTGTGACTTTGAGCCTTCTCTCCCGAATAAAGAGTATAGGTCTATGTAGTCTAATTTAACCACCATAGGACAACACTGTTCTCTAATCCCCATTGAGTTTCCACATCCTCTTGCTATCCAAAATTATTCCCAAGTACTTGGTATGCTCCTTAATTGTAAATTCAACTCCATTGAGAATCGGGAGTTTCCAAGGCGAGATTTTGTATCTCCGAGGAAAGAATACCATATCTGTCTTATCAGCATTTACCTCTAGGTTATCGTCCATCGATATATGACCCTTAGAGCGCTCTTCATCTCGTTACTTATTGTATCTAGGAATTTCCCCGTCACAAGTATAGTTACATATGTCGTCTGCATAGGCTATTAGTTTGGTTGTTTTCCTTTCAAATTTCTCCAAAAGCTCATTACCTACAAATGGAATTACATTATGAAAAGTCAGTTTTTATGACAGCTATATGCTATAGTCGTTCGATATCGGCGGTTCCAACAATGAATAGCTGTTTTGGAAAAACAGAATGTGTTCAAAATTTTAGAATAATATGCCAAACACTGAGGGACCAGTTCGTATATATACAGACAGAACGACGGACGGATATGACTAAATCAACTCAGCTCGACACCCTGATCATTTATAAAAACAAATACGGGGTTCTACAAACTTTGTGGCATACTTAATATACCTTGTTCAGGGCAAACAATTTTAATATTTATTAAAAATATTCGTTTATATATTCGCGTGAAATTTATATGCATTTACATATACTTGATTTGTATGAGTCTAAGGTATATAAATTTTGCAGATTTGATCTTAAAGTAAACGCACGAGAAATCAGAAAATGAAAGCTTAGAAACAATAAAGATGTTTTATTAAAGGCACGATATACTTATAAATAGCCAGCAATTGTTGGAGCTTATTTGTAGCCTAATTGCACTTCTTCTCGTGCCATCCGCGCGTATGTGCACACAAGCAGACGAAAGTGAAAAACCGTGTTGCTTGCCAAAAGTTATCGTGCCATCTAACTGTCAGTCTATGTACTTAGTATATAATAATTTTGTGATTAGTTTAAACGTCGAAAGATTTTAGCTTGCCAGTTAACTCTGCATTAACATTTAATGTCTGCACAGAATTGAAAAACTTGCTTATAAATATATTTCGCTTTAGAAAAGGAACTTTATTATTGAGAATATTACGAACACTAAGAATTCTTTTAATATGAAATATTTAGTCCAAAACATCTCAAGATTATAATCAAATAAGTTAAAAAATATTTTTCGGTAGGGAACTTGTCTACATTTAGCGTAATAATTTCAACTGTTGGTTTGCAATTATGGACATAATTACATATGTAAACTCCGGCGAAACCGGGGAAGAAATGTAATTTGATAAATTGCTTGGACAGTCCTATTACTATGCCAAATATGGGCGCCAATTTCTTTACAGCATCTGCAAAAGTCGTTACAACTCAGTAGTGCGCTGCGATTTTTACAATGAATGAAAATATCGAAGAAAGAATTAGTCTCAAAGTCTGTATTTCTAATCGAATTTCTGACACAGAATCGTTGCGAAGGTTGGAAAAGGCTTACGTATTTAGTTTTATCAAAAGCACAAGCCTCTGGTACAAAGCCTTCAAAGATGGTCGAGAGATCGTTGAAGACATGCCTCATTCTGGACGACCTTCGACCCCCTCAACTGATGAAAATTATAAAAAAGTGAAGGATATGGTGCTTGAAAATCATCAGGAAAGAGTTGGAGAGATGGCAACAGAGCTCAACATCTCTTGCGAGTCTGTGCGAATGATTTTGTTGGATATTTCGGGTATGAAACGCGTTTTTGCTCGTCTCGTCCCGATAAAGCTGAGTTTTTTTTTCAGAAAGAGTACCGTAAACAGGTTTCTTTGGACATGCTTGACCGTGATCCCACATTCATGGAGAACATTATAATTGCCGATGAGACATGAGTTTATGAGTTTGACATGCAAACAAGTCAACAATCATCGAAATGGAGGAAAAAAAAACGAAACCAAAAAACCCATGCCAAAGCCGCTCAAAAATCAAAACGATGCTCATTGTTCTTTTGATATTCATGGTTTAGTGCTTCCGTAGAACCCATTTTCAGTCAATGGAAAAGATACAACAATCCCAAAAAATGCTTATGAAAAGTGTTTCGAAACTTTGCTGTACATAAGAGCACAATTGCCATTTCACAATTTTAAAACAAGTAAAAATCGAAGGCTGCTTGGATGTCAAACACTTTTAATTCATTCCAAAACTCGCAGCGGAGCAACTATTCGAATTTTCCTTACAAACCGATTATTCGAACAATTGGCTTTCAGATTATTCGAATAATTTTAAGAGATCTAGTTCTAGTAATTTTATTATACTAGCTGCGCTACAGCAAATAAGCAATACAATATTAAATTTAACCTTTTTTACAAGTTTTGCGAAAAATTTATGTGAAGTCTAAAACATATGCAATTGACCAGTAAGTCTTATGTAAATTAAGATCCCCTTTTTATTTTGCTCCAAATAGTTAGAATTCATTCATCATACAAAAACTTGTTTATACTCTCAAATACTTGTACAATAAAACCCGAAAGAGAGAACCTTTTAATGTAACCTTACTTCCAGAAGAAATTGCCTAAGTTATATAATTCTTTAGGCAAGACTAGCTTACGTCCTTAACAAATTAATTACAATACAATTGTGTTAATAGAATCAGATGTACTTCTGTCATACTAATTTGTCATACTGTTGTCTCATTCAATCCGGGCAGCATAAACCACCCCTAAAAGTGTCGACCAAAACAAATAACCCAAGTAAACAACCTGTATACTCGTAGCTTCAGCAAGGACAGCGTGCTATTATTTTTGAAAGAGCTATCGCCTAAAATTGCCACTATTTGTTTACAGTGTCACGTTTTTTAGACGGAGGCCAACAGGTGTTGTTTACTAACACTAAATTTCACCGGAAAGCGGTCGGCAATACTGTTTATTTTTCAAAACCATGCCAACAACGGTTGCTAGCCGATGCAGCCAGGGCAACCGTTAACCATAACAAACAATTGACATTTGTAGTTTCATTAAAATATATTCACTCATAGCTAACGTGCAGTATTTCGTGCAAAATTTAGTAAAATAACTTAAAGCTTCTCGGAGAAAATTAACTAAATTTCGCAATGAGTAGCAACATTCTCAACAGCAATAAGTCGAAGTTCATAATAAACACTTCTGGTGAGTGCTACGCCAACAAAATATTCCAAATTAAAATTTCATTATAAAAGAGACTCACCGCACCGTGTGGTAATACGTGGAACACAGTGTGGTACAAATTTAAATGTATCGCTTTCAAAGGCTCTGGAGCTAAATTTGTGGTTACACCAAAGTAAACTGCAGAGTACCAACTGTAGCAAACCGTTCGCAACAGTCACGTGGAGTAGCGGTTTACAGTAATTTTTTCGTAACTCCTTATTTATAATTAACCCTATTATCTGAACTCCTCACTGCGTTTCTTGGCTTGAATACCCCTACTAAATTTCTCATCCACTATTTAACTATTCACAGTTGAGTATTTTGCGGCTAGCGTAAGCGGTGGCCCGACTGCTGACAAGCATCTGTCTGCCGTACAGGAGTTCCTCGAGAACGATGAACTGACCATCATTGCAGCGGTGCATAACAAATCGGATGGCAGCATAAAATTTCATCATCGCATACCTGGTGACGAGGTTTGCTTGCTATTTTACAAGATACCGCAAGCCGGCGGCGGCAAGAGTGGCGCGGCAAACATTTCAGCAGCGAGCAGTGGAGAGGCATACGACCAACCACTTGGTATTTTGACGCTCGAGGGCGGTTTGGTCAAGTCAATTTACAATTCCGTTTCGCGTGTATTCTCACCGCAAGCTGAAGCCAGGGTAGGTTAACGCTGCAATATGGTCACTTTTATGTGCTTTAACAGAGAATATGTAGAATTTAGTTGTTGGCGGCTAAGCCTGGCTTAATAGTTCATTCGTACATATATACATATATACACATATGCACAGTTTTGCACAACTTTGTACATGGATAGTCAGTGGAGTTTTTCTCTTACGTATTTCACTTTACTGCTTGGCTTACCGATTTCCATGCACTAAGCTAGTGCACTTTTATTTTAATTGACACATAACTAGTTTACGGTTCTGTGCGATTTCGCCCGGAGAGATGATATGGGCGTAGTGCAAAGTCGGACGGATGTATGGCTCTGCTTATAACGTTTCACGGTAGCATGCTCACCACACACACATGCACATTGAACATTAAAACTTTAGTTCACAACTTCAACTTCTCACAAAGCTTTAACATGTTCCACCTTTTCTCTTTGGCAAGAAAACTGAATACAGTTCCGAGTTGAGCGGTCTGCTTGAAAATTTACATGTTTCTTTGGGTTCAACTTTGGGTTTACCGCAAAGTGGTGAGTACAAATGAATGCCCATATTTCAGAAACCGGATATGTGCATTACTAATTTGAAGTACTATACATATAGTATTTGCCTTTTATAATGTAATGCTTAAAATATGTGCACAACTTTTCTTCTTCCACAGGCATTACTTCACTGAAGGATGAAATTAAACATTGGCGGCAAAAATTAAATCAAAAGTCCAGTTCTCGCATTGACCGTGAAATGTCGCAAGCTTTTATTAGCTTACTTGAGAATATTGACAAACAGATGAGGTAAGATGCGACCCTTCCGAAATAATATACCTCGTCATATATCAGATGGTATCGAAAAGTGTTTAATTTAGACTTAGTTTAATACTTCGCATCACACAAGGCTCTAAAGACTAGCCCTATTCTTTCAAGAAATAACCAAAAGCATTATACTCGTACTTTACAGTTGACAATTATATAGTTTCGAAAGCTTAGACAGCTTGAATCTACGAAAGCTTTGAAACTCACAATAATAGTTGCGGGGTCGCCCATTAAACAACGCACTTGTTAATTAATTCAACTGTTTTATTAGTTCAGTTTTTCACAATGATCTGTTCGCTTAAAAAATGCGTCGCGTGCATTGACTGTTTCATGACTGTGCTTATGCTCCTTTTTTCAGGTTGGTTGTCCCTATTGTCAGTGTTGCGTGTTGTCTTAGGTCAGTGTTGCATTCGGTAAGTGTGGTGAGTGTGCGTACGTTATTAATACGTGTTGTTCTGTCATCGCTTCTCACATAGATCTTCTTCGTAACTGCTAACTGCGAAAAACAAAATTCTGCTGGAAAATCTTATCTTAAAAGAAACATTTGTAGAAACAATAAATCGACGGTTCTTGCAAATGAGGAGTTTATTAGCAAAAAAAAGACGTGTGCAGATTTTCCGACCGATATCTCAAAAACTAATGGACTAGTTAGCGTATTTACGGACAGACATATATGGAAAAATCTACTCAACACGTCATGTTGATCATTTATAAATATATTTTATAGGGTCTCGTCAGGGTGTTTCGTGGCATGCTTAATACACCTTATTAAAAGCGTAAGAAGAAGAGTTAGGTAACGTAGGTTCCAACTTGGGCAGCTGTGAATGTCGTGTATAATGTGCAAAGCTCCTAGCGGTGGATAACCAGGCCCTTATAGACCGACGACGAGTTTTCATCATGCAAAGTCTTATTTCAAGAACTCTCATAACTTTTATTCTATGTTAAAATGGAAAAATATACTACAAAACACGTAATCAGAAAAGTCCGTACAGGGTGATACGTTGGACTAAATAATTTCCGACCTGTTAGTGTGACCAGAACTAGGAATATATAACCAAAGGTCGCGGCGAACACTTAAATCAAACTTTTTAAGTAGTTCCTTAGGGTGCTCGGTAAAGTGAACGGTTAAAACCGAGTCGAGAACCCATTTACGCAACACGCGAATTTATGCTCGTCTCAGTTTTAAGTTCCTAATCACCGTTATAATGGTCATCCAGCGGTAGGCCCAAGAAGCGTGCTGTTTCGAAGGGGTCGGACCAAAGAGAAAGGGGTGTCAGATGAGTGAAGTTAGTGGGGCATAAAAACAGGTGGCCAGTTTTATGCGGAGACTCATTGCACGCACAACGTATATTAGATATGTCGGGGTCTATTCTGGATAAGTAGGAGATAAGCCTGCTACAGTATCTAGACTGAAGCGTCGCAAGGGTCACTCTTGTTTCTTGCGACAACTTGAGCTCTTCGTCTGTAATGGGTGGTGGTTTGACTCCACGTATGCCATTCACTAAAAGAGAGTCGGTGAAAGTGTTGATGACTTCTCTGTGAATGGCGATCAGTACTTGTCGGTTGAGCTTGAGGAATGACCTCTTGATGCTCCTAGGAGGCGGTTCCGCTCCAAGCAGGTGCGGGTATGATTTATGCGAAAACACCTCAGCAGGAACTGCTTTGAGAGGAGTTTATGATGCTCCTGGGAACATACGGGTCTTAATATGCAGGTGTTCGATAGGAGACATCAAAAGACATCCTGTCGTAGTTTGGAGTGCAGGGACCATTTTGTTGAAGCGTAGTTGAAGACCGGCCACCCAATTGTCTTGTAAGTTGCCAACAACGTTTCTTTGTATTTTCCCCATGTGCTTCCGGCTAGCGACTTGAGGATTTTGTTGCGGCTTTGTACTTTGGCGATAATCGCGGTCATATGGGGAATGAAGGAACACAGACTGTCAAAAGTCACATTAAAATTTTAGGATTATTGATGGTCGGAATCTTGACGCCATCGACTGCAATATTAAGGTAAAGTCTGTACTCCTTCGTCCTGTTTGTAATTATGGTCGCTTTGGATTTAGTGGGGGAGAGTGTTAAGTTCCGTGCAGCGAGGAAGCGAGAAAGGTCGAAGAGATAGCCGTTTACCTTTGAATACATACCATCGATTCCATTGCTACTGACATCAACATCGTGCAATCATCGGCGAACGAGCTAATAGAAACTCCCTCTGGTTGTTTTGACATATAGAAGTTAAACAATAGAGGCTAGAGGACACTACACTGCGGAACCCCTTGTTTTATACTTCTCAGTTTTAAGTTTTTACGTCGAAATAGTACGGATGATTGACGACCGCTCAGGTAGTTCATGGTCCACCTCTTTGAGCTTTGAGCGTTCACTCTGCGTGCACACTTAAATATCAACTATAATGTATACTAAGGAAGGGCGCCCGCAATACATTTTTAAATATTTCAATGATTTTAGTTCGATGGATTATACAAACACCGGCACGAGTATCGAAGAGTTCCTGGACAGTTCGCACAATCTTCTAGATGAGCTGTGGCGCTTACCATACCAGTATCCACAGGCACGTATGGCTGACTTATTGGATATCATAGGTAATAAATGTTAACACAGTTTCAGAAAGTGTTGTTAACGAAATAATTATGCCCTTCTTAAAAAGGTAATCGACTAATAGCAATATGTGCAGAGCAACTTGTAATGGAGGATATTTGGAGTTTGAACTCACATCACGTCAACCCGCAAATGAGTCAATGTATAGATACAGCCGAATCCTGGATACAGCTTTGTGACTCACTAACACGCCTCTTCTGGCCTAATTATGTGCAGCATCCTTGGGTTGGCGAGCCACACGTGTCTAAGCGAGCACAACAGTTTAAAGAACGCATTTTAGAGATAAAAAATATCAGGAATCTCTACAAACAAATTGCCACCTTATTGGACGATGAAGAGATGCAGAGTATGCTATATGAGACTTCGCCATTTAAAGGTAAAGTATTTCTCTTCCCAGTTATTTAAAGTCAAATAATGCCACCATTTTTTTGCGCTACAGAAGTCAATATTTTCGATACCACCCCTTTGGGTCAATCGAGGTGGAATAAAGCTTTACAAAATTTTGAACAAGTGCTGCAACCCATTGACGAACGTATTGCATCTGCGCTGAAAGCCCAACTTAATAACCACCTCAGTAATCCACGGCAAGTTATATTCATTTTCTCAAAATATGAAACACTCATACAGCGACCAGCTGTGCTAGAGCTATTGACGATCGAACGCGAACAGTTTCTACAGTCCTTGCAATTTCTGCTGCAAGATTTGCGCAAAGCAATGTCCGATACGAATATGGAGCCCGATACTGGTCATCTATCGGTGATTTGCAATGAATGTCGTTGGTTAAAGGTCGTGCAATATCAGGTGATGACGCCGAACTCAGCGTTACATGTAAATAGATTTAAAATTTTACTACTAAAACATTATTGGTTTACAGATACAGGAAATTGAGACAGTTAGTCATTTGATCAGTGGTCGTGAGGGTTTCGACAAGGTTAACAAAGCAGTGCAAGAGATCAAAGAGGAGACAGAGTCTTTACTACGCACCAACTTTGAGATTTGGTGTGGACAGTGTTCCACAAACGTGAAGAGCGGAGAGTTAAGGTACTAGCATTCTCTAAAGTATTTCCCTTAAGAGTTCTATCATAACATTCGTATTACAGATTGCGAGAAGATCAACCGGTCGTTAAGTTCGAGAAGGAAGGTCGACAGTTAATGCGCGTTACATTCAATCCGAAATTGGTTACTTTCTGTCAGGATGTGCGAGAATTCGAAAATCTCGGTTACAACGTGCCTTCCGAACTGCGTTCATCAGCTGCACATGCCGCCAAATTTATGAGCTATGCTCGACGCCTGCAACAGATCGCAACATTCCACAATACAATTGGCGATCGCATGATACCATGTGAGAGGCCGATCATGTTGAAGAATGCGGTAGAGTTGTCGAAATTAGTGCAAAGTGAGACGGTGGCCTGGAATGATGAGGAGTCAGTGCAACGTTACATAGATATGCTGCAAAGTGCTGTTTCGAAGCTTTCTGCCGATAACACCCTTTTAGTGGGCTACCATGAGCAAGCCAAAAGATCGGTGTGTTGCTACTGTTATTTTTCCGTAACTACTTGTAAAAAAAATTCATTCTCCCCTTTAAATAATCAGGTAATTAAACTAATGAATACCGATTTATTCACACAAAACCAAGTGTGGAAGGATGAAATGCGATATCTGCGCGAGCTGGTGGCAACAATGGAACGTCAAGGATATACCAACTTGGATGCTTTCAAATTACATTGGGACCATCAGCTCTATAAGGTTTTGGAATACCAGTACATCATCGGCCTGGTAGATATGAATAATAAACTGCCAGATATACACATCGATATTTTATTCAGGTATACTTACCGATAAAGATTAAAAAGTGTGAAATTGTTTCGTCTGATATGAAAGAGCATTTCATGAACTCACTTCCGTAGTTGAATATCTAACGGAGAACATTTACATACGTTGCAAGAGTATTTGATTATTCGCTCCTTCCTCAGTCTGTCTGTCTAATCTACTATTAAACCAAAAATAAGTGGTTAGCATAGTCAACGAAGCATTCAGTCCTTGTGATCTCCGTAGACAATACTTGATACTAAATCGTATACCATTTTCAAACACTTTATATTTATTCATTTATAATATTTGTCTCAGGCAACGTCAGCTTTGTTACCGTCCACCCGAAGAAGAGATACGCGAAAAATACTTCACTCAACTTCGACGCTTTATCGAACGACCCAGTAGTTTTCGTGGACTGTCAGACAACAGTACTGAGCTATTCAAAACAATGATTGAAATTAATCGCCGCTATTTCGGACCACTCTTCGAACGCGCTGAGGAACTATTTCGGAAGCTTGAAGAATTCAAAAAGATCTGGTTGCCTTGGGTTGCATTGGGTTGTGTTGATATAGAGGAGTTATCTGATATACACCTAACAACATCGGAGGATTGGGATCGTGAGTTTAGAGCCTGCAAAAATTTCGGCCAGAAGATTGCAAAAATTCAGAAGTAAGCATGGATGTTGAAAAACTCAAAACTTTATTAAAAATTTTCCTTACTCTACAGCTCCGAAGAGTCTATTGACTGCATCATTATCAATACTTCGCCTTTGCGTTCGGAAATTGAGTTGATTAGTCGACGATATTGGGAATCATTGACCAATAGCTTGAGAACAGCTATTGTCAATGACGTCACCGTAGTACAGGAGTTTTTGCAAAACTCACTGCAGTTTCTGAATAATGTACCCATGGAAGAGACTTCGATAACTGAGTCCGGCATGAAATACGAAAAAATGATGTCGGAACTACCGAAGGTTAGAGCGTATATCTTTACAGTGACCGCTATAAGTAATACAGATTACTCCTTACAGATATCTGAAACGCTTGACTCGGTAAAAAGTAAAGACGCCTGCCTCGCCGGTTGGTGCAAAGAGCGCGTCACCGCCCTGGCTAACATTCTATTGCAGTGGGAACGGCTACAGCCACTTATTGAAAATCATGCGGTGGTACTTCAACGTCAAGTCGATATGCTGAAGGATCAAGCGCACTCGCAATTGCAGAATTTACAAAATGAAGCCGAAAAATTTCTGCTTCGCTGGGAATCGACCATCAATGAACTAGAGAGCAATGAAAACGCCACCCTAGAACTATTCAAGGAACGTCGTGAGCACTGGCAGCAAATAAAGATGAAGAAAGCGCAATTGCTGGAGGAATGCAGTAAATTTAATATGCAATTTCCAACGGAGTTGCTTGCTCCATTCGAGGAAATTGAAGAAAAAATGCTAGCACAGTCGAAACAGTGGGAAGTTTATGACAACTATCTTACTGAGTTGAACAGCATTACCGATGAAGAGTGGGCCATCTACCGTCGACGACCGTACGAGCTGAATGAATTCATCAACAAATGGGAGGGTTCAGTGCATGCGTCCATCGATCTGCCTTCCAAGCGTATACGTCAAAGTGTAGAGCGGCTGCAGGAGGTTATGCCTATATTACAACAATTGCAATCTGATACTTTAACGGAGCGTCACTGGGCTCGCATTTTTATGCTGTTGAACAAGCCAGATCCAAAACCTATGCACACCCTGCTTTTGCGTGATGTATTAGAAAATTGTGGAGCTCTCCAACAGGCCTCTGCAGAAATCACAAAACTTGTGAAACAAGCAGCTTCAGAGCAAATTGTGCGTCAAGCCTTAACCGAATTGGATCAATGGTCTGTAACAGCTAACCTAAAGCTAATAAATCACAACGATTCTGATGGCAAAGTATTACCACTAATTAAGGACTACCAGGAGGTGTTAAACAAAATTGGCGACAATCAGTCCCTTTTGCAGTCAGCTAAGAATTCAGCAGCTTTTGAGACATTCTCAGATCAGGCAGACTTATGGGAGAGTCGACTAAATACATTGGATACGCTTCTAACGAGCTTAAGTCAATCGCAAAGGCGGTAAGCTAAGTGCGCTAAGATAACGAAATCGGGTCCTCCGGAATGGTTCTCGAAGTTTTTAGTTTTTATCCTAAATATAGACTCAATATTATCTTGTACTTACTCATACACATTATTTAACTAACCAAAGCTTCCTGATATTTTCCTAAATAGTTGGGTGTATCTGGAACCTGTTTTCGGCGCGGGTACCTTACGCAATGAGGAGGCACTATTTCGTCGCATTGACAAGGATTTTCGCTATGTGATGCGTGAAATTCAAGCGGATCCCCGAGTAATATCACTTACCAAGATTAATAGCATATCAACTATTGTGAATTCCCTAGAAACACAGCTAGCGCGTTGTCAAAACAACCTCATGACCTATATTTTGGTAAGCTTGTATGGTAAGCCACTCACTATACTTCTTCTAATGTGCGACGTCTTCTCTTCGGCTTATATGTAGGATAAGCGAAACTCATTTCCACGCTTTTATTTTCTTGGTGATGATGACTTACTCGAGATATTGGGACAAGCCACAAAGGATGCTGAAATTATACAAAAACATATTAAAAAGCTCTTCCCCGGCTGCCATAGTCTGGGCATAGCAAAGTCACTGAGCGATGAACCGACTGTGTACACCATACAATCTGTGCAAAGTGCCGAAGGCGATGTGCTGCAGTTGCAACAAGTCGTGCCTATGAAGGGCCCCATTGAGGTTGGTGTACAAACAAGACTTTGGCAAAGCAGACAAACACAAAGTTTCCACTTACGACTTTCCACTCACCAATCCTTGTTTGACTTTATTCTTCTTCTTCTTGCATGCTACTTTTCGACAGGATTGGTTCAATCACTTAGTTAACTCCATACAGCGTACACTCAAGGATGCAATATTTGAATGCTACACAGTCACAGGGGCCGACAAATTCTCCGAGTCGATGCTGCGAAAATACCCCATCCAAGTATTAAGCACCAGTCGCGCCATCCAATTCACCCACGAAGCCGAGAAAGCCATACAGTCTATGTCGTTGCGAAAACTGCATCAGGCGTTGAACACTGAAATAACACACTTCGCCAATATGAAAAACCAAACAAACGACACACTGCTGCAGATTAAACTGCGCGCACTGCTCTTCGATTTGGTGCACTACGCAACGGTGGTGGAGGGCCTACAGCAGCATAATGTTATGCACAGCACTGATTGGCATTGGCTGAGTCAGTTGAAGTTCTATTTGGCCGGCACTGATGGACGCCTAGTCGTGATGCGTATGGTTTACGCTGAGTTCGAGTACTCGTACGAATTTCTCGGCAATCCCAATAAGCTGGTGAACACCAAGCTGACGCACAAATGTTATCTCATCCTCACACAAGCGATGCATATGGGGCTGGGTGGCAATCCGTTCGGACCGGCTGGCACTGGCAAAACAGAGTGTGTGAAGGCGTTGGGCGCCATGTTGGGTCGCTTAGTGCTGGTTTTCAACTGCGATGAGGTGAGTAAAGGGTGTTGCGTTATTCACATGGTCTCGGATAAGCAAGATGCTAATACAAGCTTCCTTTTACTATCTTTTCCAACAACAAAACGGCAAAATGGCATACAAATGCAAATTCATACCGCACAATGTATGGTTGGTTGTGGGCTTTTAAATCAGAATGTGGACACTGAATCGATGAACTTAATTTTAACTGGACTGACGCGATGCGGCGCTTGGGGCTGCTTTGATGAATTCAATCGTCTGCATGAAGCAACGCTCTCGGCAATTTCTATGCTAATACAACCCATACAGATGGCTTTAAAGGATAAGGCCGATGTGGTGCAAATTGGCGAGAGAAACGTAAGTATCTGTGGTCGGAAGCGCTTGATACACTTAAGCTCCATCAAGTGCATTTTACTGGTCGTTTTGAATGACTTTGAATACTCATACGAACTAATAAGCTTAAATTCTGAAAAATTCTGCTTATCTAAATTGTTACTGTTATTCTCATTTAAACATAGTATTGAGGTTATATGTTGCACTTATAATGCAATCGCCTCTCTATCCGTAGTAAGTGAGTATTTTTGACTTCCAATTATATAATCAGAAGTCAGTGATGGATTACCGCCTAGGCCCGCGAGGCCCGGGCCTAGGGGGGCGGCAAATTTCTCAGAATTTCAAAATTTTAAATCTGATGTAATGTAACGACAATACATTTTAAGGATTTATTCTGATTTTTTTTATATATTATTATTATTATTATTATTTATTATTTATTATAATTGAAATTACAATAAATGTGAAAAAACACTAGCAACTAGGGCTATCGGTTACTTTTGGTTAAATAATGTATAACTTATATTAATTTATGTATATTTAAAAGTTTTAAATAGTTGAAAATATTTTTGACATTGTCTTCATTTGGGGTGGTTAGTATGGATATGGGATCTTGATGAAATACGGTGGATCGGTGGAGGTTTAAGGATTGGCATTCCTTAAGGATATGGATGATGGTTAAAGGAGATGAGTTGCAGAAATGGCACGTTGGCTGTGACTCCTTCTTCATCAAGTGAAGATGTGTAAGACGGGTGTGCCCAAGGCGTAGTCTTATAAAACATTTGTTCATTACAGCTGTGGTATTGGTTGAAAGTCTTATTGCGTGTTTGTCTGGATTTAAGTTTTTGTAATGACCAATTTCTTTGCTCCATTCGTATTGAAATTTTTGGTGAAGGTCTTGTAATATCTCACATTTGATTCGTTTTTTCGGAAATGGTATAAATAGCTGAAGGGGAGATGTTGAGGCCGCTTTGGCTGCTTTATCTGCTAACTCATTTCCTGTTATATCGACATGACCTGGGATCCACATGAGCTTGATTCTTTTTTTTAAGTTTATTAAGGAAGTCCTAATAGTAGATATTTCTTCTGAGTGATTGTTGAGGTTATGAACTCCATGCAGTATTGCTTTGCTGTCTGTGCAGATAACATACTTATTCCTTTTTTTGGTGGCGAATTGTAACGCGCTTAGGACAGCTTGTGTTTCAGCCTCGTAGGGTGATGTTTGATCTTGTAAAACTCCGTTTGCTATGAGATCACCATTTTCATGGACTACTGCAAAAGATGTTCCATTATTGTTTTTTGACCCATCCGTAAATAGAAATTTCCAGTGTTTGTTTTTTAATGGAGCGGCTGCCTCTAGAAATGCTTGTTGATAGATAAGAGGGCTAGTTGAGTCTTTTGGGTATACAGAAAGCGTGTTGATAAATGATTCGGAACATAGCAACCAAGGGGGAGTGATATGTTTCCCTGAGTTTTTGAATACCCATTTCTGTGTTTGCTTTATCATATAGAACATCTCCACAAGACCTGATTTTATAGATATGGTATTTTTTCGGGTTTTAAGTAGCTTTAATTCCTTATCCAAAATTGAGTTATTGTTAGAACATATGATGTTAATAGAACGTGCTCTAATATAAGCGACACGATCTACTAATGAAAGAAAACCACCTTCGGCTAGCAGATATTTGACAGGAGTTGTCCGAAAGGCCCTGAGGCTAAATCGGACAGCAGCGTGATATGCGCCCATTATTTTCGTAAGAGATGATTTCGAGGTCTTGCCATAAATTTGCAATCCGTAGTCAATTTTTGCGAGGATGGTAAGTTTTGTAAAATTTATGAGTGTGTTAGTATGGATATGGCTTTTGTTTGAGGAAAGGTATTTTATTATATTGAGTCTGGAGGCGAGATCTTGCTTAATGTATGTACAATGTTTGTTAAATGTGTTCCTTTTATCAAAATACAACCCTAAAATCTTAATATTATCGGTATTTTCTATTGTAATATTATTGAAATCAATACTTATTCTCCTGCAATTATGTTTTCTGCAGGAATGAAAATGCTTACATTTTTGTAAAGAGAGTTTGGCGCCAGATCTTTTTGACCAGATGTGAATGCTATTTAATGTATGTTGGAAGATGGATTGGATATCATTTGGATCTTTTTTGTTGCACATAATGTAAAGGTCATCCGCGTACAGACAGAAATCTATGTTTTTTTGTTCTTTTAGGATAGTGACGATATCTTCAAAAGCAATCAAAAAGAGGACTACTGACAATGGGGAGCCTTGAGGGATACCATTTGACAGAGGGAATAATGGAGAAAAGACATTGTTAACCCTTACACGAAGTTTCCTGTTTGTTAAAAAGTTTTTTATATAGTTGTACATTTTTTCCCCTGTTTTCCATTCCACTAGTTTTTTTAGTACAACGTGAACTCCTATATTATCGAACGCGCTTTGGAAATCTATTGCTAATATTGACACATGGTTTCTTACTGATAGATTTTTACTTATTAGGTGGTCAATATATAGCAGAGCATCTATTGTGCTGGATCCTTTTTTAAAGCCAACTTGTTGTTGGGAAATTAATTTAGAGGAATTAAGGTACCACGTTAGTCTATTTGCTATCATTTTTTCTTGTAATTTTCCTAAGCATGGTAATAGGGATATAGGTCTATAATTTTGGATGGAAATCTCATTTTTGCTTGGTTTAAGTATGGGTATGACTGTGGCTATTTTAAAATTCTGTGGGATAATATTATTTTCGTATGACCGATTATATAGTGTAAGTATTCGATTTTTAATGTCTATAGGGGAGTTGGCAATCATTTTATAGGTTATTTTATCGTGGCCTGGAGTTGTGCCCCTGGAGTTCCTTAAACATGCTTCGAATTCCTCGATTGTAAAATTTGTTTCCAAAAACTTTGTGTACTTATTGGGAGTAAAATTAATTTCTGCGTTAAGAGTTGTATTTTTTTCTATTTGGAATTCAATAGGGAAGTTTGATGAGTCAGAATTAGAAGAATAAAATTGAGCGAATTCAAGGGCAATGTCTTTAGGAACTGTCACATTGCTGTTGTTAACCGAGATGTATTTGATGCCAAAGGGCTTGTAAGTACCAGAGAGAAGGTGAATCTTTTTCCAAATGTAGCCTGTTGGTGAGGATGGATTGATAGTTTTTGTGAGGTCTTCAAAGGCTTTGGTTTTGGATATTTTTTTTATATAAATTTAGAAATAAATTTCTATGAAATAGAATGTAATTCATTTTCTGATTACCTTTTTTATTCGTCAGTGCAATACTGATAAAAAAATGTTTTATACCAGAAATAATTGAATATTGATAGGCTTTTTCTGACGAATTTTCAAAGCTCTGTTGACATGTTGTATCTTTTGTAGAGTTAATCTTACAAGTGAGCCGCTTCTAAAATTGTACAATGTTTTCTTATTAAAAATATCATTATTTGTTTATTAATTTATCCATTTAAGTAAAAAATAACATTTAGCAATCCACGAATAATTAATATTAATTGAAAAACTTGAGCTCCCTCTAAAATGCCTTGGACATTCAAATATCACAATTTACCAAACCTGCAAAAATTATGTGAAATTAATGAAATTTAATCAACGATTTGGTTCCATAATATATTTACGTTTCTAATACTTGGTACTATATCCCCGATTTTGCATTACGGCATTACATCTGCTTACCATACTTTCTACAAGCTTCTCACACCTCTCCTTTGGGATGGGGTACCAACATTCTTTAATACCTTCCCATAAATGTTCATAATTTGAGAAATTTTTAGCCGCATTTTAATTTCAACATCGTTTCATAGGTTTTCTATGGGATTAAGGTCAGGGCTTTGCGCTGGCCAATCCAAAACATTTATATTTTCTTTCATAAGCCAATCCTTTGTGACCTTCGCCGTATGCTTAGGGTCGTTATCCTGCATTAAAGTCCAGTGAAAGGGCAAGCAATTAAAAGCAAATGGTTCCATTTCGTTCCTTAATATGTCTTAATATTGATACCGATCCATTTTTCCGTTAATGCGAATAATTTCGCCCACGTCTTCCAACAGTCTTCCGCGATGTATTTAATTCATATTCGTCATTGATAAAACAGCAATTTCGGCAACAGTTTTCCCAGATTTCTCCATATTTTGCATAACGAGTCGTTCTTCCGGAGTACAGTGCTTACCACGGCCCATTTTCACTTGAATTAACTTTATTGTAGACAACCTTAATTCGTAATAAAAAGTCACGTCTGATATTTGAATGACCACCTCTGAAGAATGCAATATTTCAACAAACTGATACAGAATCCACTCGCTGCGAAAATCAAAGAAATAAAATTTTATCCTTTAAAAAGGGCGGCAAATCAGACAGGGCCTAGGGCGGCAAAATACTTAATCCGCCACTGGATGCAAATGAAGTTCTTAATGTTCCTCATATCATTAAAATGTTTTTTTTTTTTTTTGTTGAGGTCCTGTCATGAATAGCCATACAAAAGACCCAATGCTCCCTTTAAATATATACCAATTACTTGATTCAAAATGTAAGGAACCTAGGCGAAGTTGAGAAAACCTTATCTGTTGCATAGGGGTGATAGTGGTTGTAACTTCGATTACTCCCAAAACGGATTTTATCTTTCTATATATCGCCATTTTAAATCTGATAAGTGAAGCACCAACAAATAAAATTTAACTGACATCGGTTTACGTCTTCCAACAGAAGCAATTCAACTTCCGTAGTTCACGCAAGTGAGGAAAGTTCTCTGAGCACCATTGACTTGGGAGTGGCCAGTAACGATTCTTTTACAAATGGCTCAAGCAGCTCACGACTTCCGGTCTTGGACGGACCAAGTATCTTCTGGGTAGCCAAAGAACATCCCTATGAAAGCAAGCTATAGTAAGGAGGCCAACCATCGCTCCCCAGGGTTGCGCGCAGGGTTTGGGAAAGAGCAGCTTGGATTTATAACCGCGTAAGCGGTGTTAAGTTAGTTATATTATATAAATTCAAAATCCCTGAGGTGCATATACCAATAATGGGGTGAGAGTATCTTCGAACTGCTGAAAGTGTTAAGGAAGATACCATGGAAACCAAACTTAAAGAAACTTTTGCAGGCTAGTCATTGACAAAAGAAGGGCATTCTCACAAAAGTTCCTTGATTCAATGAAACAATATTTAATCCCGTAATATCCTACGGAAATTTCGTATGATTTACATACCTTCAAGGTGGGCATGGAGAGGACCCGAAGAAGGGAAGGGGTGATAAGATCTTATACGGATGGATCAAAGTTTGCTGGGAAATTTGTGGAGGAGTACACAGTTGGGAACTTTCCATCAATTTTACGCAGCCTGACCACTGCATCGTCTTTCAAGCGAGTATAGCTGCCAGAGAGGTAGCAGCCTCCTTCAGAGAGGTGGATATCCTCTCCGATTATAGAGCAGCGACATTAGCTTAAAATTAGCTGACCGTGCCTTCAAGACTAGTGAAATGATTATGATTAGACTGGTTTGGGTGTTTGTCCACAGCGATATTTCAGGAAATTGTATAGCGGATGACAGGTATTTAAACCTCAAGAACTGCAGAATGGGAACGGGTAGGAGCTCCGAGAGTTTGCTACTTGACCGCAGGGCCTCAGGCCAAGTCAGCAAGCGTTGGTGAACTCCCACCAGCTGTACAGTCGCAGGATCTTTCAGCCAGGTTCACCTTTCAATGGTTATAAGAGTTCTAACAGGACACTGTCCAATCGGGATTCCTGCAGCAAGATTGGACATCTTACCAGAAGCCAGACGCATCAGCCGTTTGAAAGAAGATTAGGTAGAAACACGCACACGCACTCGCAGTACCTCTCATACTGACCACTGATGTAGTAAAACACCATCAAAACCTATCAAACTTTGAGACAACACAGTAAACGAATCACAAACTATATTTTAGCTACTTTATAAAACTTGTCGTTTCTAATGCTTTCATTATATTCTCTTCAAATCCTTTCTGCCTTCAATAGGTCAAGCTCAATCAGCATTGCGGTATTTTTGTCACATTAAATCCAGCTGGCGCTGACTATGGAGGCCGCCAAAAGTTACCCGGGAACATACAAGCGCTCTTTCGGCCAATTGTGATGCAACAACCAGAACCGTTGGAAATATCACGTGTCATGCTATTTGTGGAGGGATTTCAACACGCCAACGAAATTGCCGAACGCATTGTCGAACTTTTCGATTTGTGCACAAAAATGTTATCCGCCCAACGCCACTATGATTGGGGCTTACGCGAATTGAAAACCATTTTACTAGCTTGCGGCACTGAACTACGTGCTCAGTTAAACAACAACAAAAAGATAAAGAGCATTGACATTACAACAGCAGACACTACGGTTAACAGTCTGAATATGGAAATGTCAACTGTAGTATACATGTTACGCATGTCCATTCTATCGAAACTCCATCTACACGATGTGGCGCGTTTCGATATGTTAGTGACAAACGTTTTTCCGGAAATTGAAAAAGTCGCTTTTTGCAAATCTGAGTTGCAACAAGCGTTAGTAGAGGCCTTTGGGAAACTCGGACTCTGCGTCAACGACATGCAAATCGGAAAGGCGCTGCAGTTACATGAACAGCTGAACAAGCGTATGGGAGTGGTGGTTGTAGGACCTCCAGGGTGTGGAAAGTCGACTGTAATCACATTGCTAAGACAAGCTTTGATGTCGACTGCCATGCAATTGACAACAACCGCTATGACGGCAATGAGCGCGACACAAATCCGACTACATACAATCAATCCAAAATCGATGAGTCGCGTTCAACTGCTCGGTCGCCTTGACCCAGACACGCGTCAATGGATGGACGGCGTGTTGACCAATACGGCTGTAACGGTGAATGCGGAGCCGCCAAACATTCACTCGTGGATAGTGTGCGATGGCAGTATTGATCCAGAGTGGATTGAAGCTTTGAATTCGGTGCTGGATGATAATAGGTGAGTAAATGAATATTAAGGTCATAAGAAGTGGTTAAGTGAGTCAATGAAATGTCAGCGAAAGTGGCTTACCATATAGTCAAGCCAAGTGAGTTAGAAAGCACTTAGCAGCTATGTGGCTGCACAGTCACAGTACCCGAAACGCTATTGTAGGTTTACTCTAGTAAAGGAATGATGCCGCTGAACGAAGTGTGATGTGTGACACATTATATTTCGATTTCTGCGCCTTACGTTGAGTACGAGTAAGATAGGACGTATAAACGTATGGCTTCAACTCTAGTATATACCTCCATAGTCGCGTATTTAGAACAATCATTATTTATTTTTTTTTTTAAGAATCTCAGGTAAAATAAAGATTTTGACGGAAACACTGTACATACATATCTTGCCGCCTCAAAATATTTAATTCCACGCTTCAACAAATAACTTGGCAAGCTCTGCCTCCTTTAAATATAGGTTGGAAGGTAGGTAGGTAGAGCGGCTGATATGTAGACTAGACCCACTCTATTATCTACCCTCTGTATCACTTCGTGCATCTGATAAAGTTCATCAGTATGATAAGTTTTATCTCTGCAATCGCCGAGACGTCAAGAAACCCTCGACAGTTAATTGCGATACTTTTCTTAAACAAAGTCTTGCATTCACAAAGATGTTTTCCAGGGTTTGTCCGGAAAGTAATAGGGCTGACTTTTCTTCTGCTGCGACTGTATTTCGGAGCATGCGCGCACCGACTGGATTTGGTAGAGGGCATTCCTAGCTAACGAACGAGCGTCAGTTGTCTTTGAGCGCCTGGAGTGTCAGAACAAACATTTTCGCGCGACGTGTTTCCGTGATTGGGACAAGCCAAAAATGCAGCGTTCGTTAGAACAGAGGTACGCGATTAAATTCTGCGACAGAGACGTTTGATATGATCAAATCCAAAGCGAAAACGATGCTCATTGTCTTTTTTGACATCAACAGCATCGTTCGCCATGAATTTGTTCCTCCTGGACAATCTGTCAACGCCAAGATTTACGTGGATGTCTTAAAGAGACTCAAACGAAGGATCAATCGGGTCCGACAAGACATCGCAGCCTATTGGAAGGTGCACCACGACAACGCCCCGGCTCCCACCGCCTTTCTGGTGAGCAGCTACCTAACCAACGTCGGAATCCCAACGCTTCCGCAGCCACTCTACAGCCCATATGTGTCCCCGGAATGCCTTCCATGACGCCTTTAATGTTTGGAAATCGCACTGGCAGCGCTGCATCGACGCAGAAGGAGCTTATTTTGAAAGTTTCTAAAGAATTCTAACGATTGCTTCAATAATTTTTTTTTTTTTAATCGACTCAGTCCTATTACTTTCCGGACAAACCCTGTTTAGTGTCCTTTTCTACCTCCTTACGACTTTTACAATAGTCGTCATGTGGCGTTCCTAATAGTTAGACAGTGACCTATTAATACTTCTACTACAGATTTATATCATTCCTTTTAAGTTTTAGAAGTCGGTATGTGCAGCCCATACTACACTCGTATTCCATTCATGCCATGTTTGCTTGTTTATTGAACAAGACAGGGATTGATTCCACCGAAACTAAGCTGTATTTTAAAATTTTTGTCGATTAAATATCTGCATTGCAAGTTTATTGCGAAATATGATTTTAGATCACTCACTTTCACACTAAGAGCCTTTTGTGAGTTCAAAATCGCCTTGCTATCTATATACAGATGTATTCCTTGTTTTGAGCACACTCTTTGTTAGAATAGGAGGACTTTCTTTGATGAGGACGATTTTGGTATCTAGTTTTGCTGAAAAGGCACAACTCTCCACTTGATTATCTAAAAAAAAAAATAACTTTCTAAGTAGAATAATTCGATGAGTTAACTTCGGAGCTGGAGTGTTTTCGTCCATTCGGACAACATGACCTAGCCAGCATAGGCGCTGTCTCTTAATTCAATCGTCAATCTCATCGTATATCTCATACAGCTCATCGTTCCATCGAATGCGATATTCGCCGTGGCCAACGCGCAAAGGACCTTTCTGTCGAAAACTCGCAACGTCGACTTATCAGTTGTTGTCATCGCCAAGCCTCTGCACCATATAGCAGGACGGGAAAAATTAGTGACTTATAGAGTTTGGTTTTTGTTCGTCGAGAGAGGGCCTTACTTATCAATGGCCTACTTAGTTCGAAATAGCACTGTTGGCAAGAGTTATCCTGCGTTGGATTTCCAGGCTGACATTGTTGATGGTGTTTATACTGGTTCCAAGATAGGCGAATTATCTACAATTCTAAGAGCTCCACTGATGCAAATTGATGCAAATACTAACTGCTCTTTGTATTATTTCCCTACGTCTAATCGCCTTTAAACATGAGTTTCAGAAATATGAACTCGATAATTTCTGAATAATATATCTTTTGTTTAAATTCAGATTTCTTTTAGTAATGATAACTCGACTTTTGGCGAGTATATATTTATTTTCGTCAAAATAATTTTTCGGATAATTTTAGAATATTTATCCGATGGATAGATTTTTTCGGATTTTAGGACACAATATTATTATAATGAAACACTTATAAACTAAGCTTTAACTTACAATTGAAGGTTATAAAACAAAATTATATGTAAAATGATGCGTCGCATATTGCATTTAAATGTTTTAAGCACTAAAGCGTTTTCTCTTTAACACAAAAAATATTAAAACTTTACCCTTAAATACGATTTTCGAAATCAACAATATCATTCTTAAACATATTCTCTCCCTCGTGAAAACGGCTAATGTGTATGCGAATCAGTGAATTAGTGAATTTAATTTGTCGTAATGAAATGTGAGTGAATGTAATTTTGGGGTTATGTGAATATGAAAATATCAATTTATCGGCAGCGCCTGCTGAACAACAATAAAGAATACTTAATCCTAGGGCTAATTGCAAGTAAAAAAAGTTGTTTATAAAACGATTGCATTTGAAGGATTTTGCTTGCTTTTAGCTTAAATTCGCATCGCCACGTTTCTGCTACTGTCGCTTACGGTACTAAGAGCCTTTGTTGGCCGCATAGTGTTGCATTTGCTGTTGCTGCTGATGATGCGCATGTGTGGCTGGCAGTGGCGGTGGTAGCGGGGCATGTGTGCGCATCTGTGACATGTGTGCCTGCGGCGCCATGTGTTGGAACATACTGCACTGTTGTTGATGCAAATGATGGGCGTGCGCATGCGCATTCTGGAAGTGGTGTGGCGCAGCAATTATATCGGTGGAAGTGTGTAAAATAATTTCTGGTTCAATTATTGCTAAATCACGATCTTCAGCCACGTTGGTCGGTCGCGGGGCGCGTGGCAACTGAGAGTTCGCAGTAACAGGCGTTGATCTGGTCGAAGTTTCCGCATTATATTCCTGTTTGATCGGATGGTATTCCTGTTTAATGCCATTGGTGGGATACAATGAAGCGCCTAGGTTTTGATGTAAAATCGGATGGCATAATTGTGGCATTAGCGATACACCAGCTATTGGTAGTGGGTGGTGTGCGAAATTCGGTGCTGGATAGAGTAGACCTTTGTTCAGTTGCGTCATGCGCGTAACCGGTGGCTGTTGGTGTATATTACCACTCACTGCTGAGGCACTTGACACCGCCGCTGCACTAAGCGCTGCGGTTGTTGTGTTAGCAAGACCGTTAGTTGAGGACGTATGGCTGGCATTATGGCTAGGTGCGCTCACCCCAACGCTGACACGTTGACGACTGCTATTTTGGGCGGAAGCGCCGGCATCGGGGGGTAACGGATCCGAAATGATAATCTCCGGTTCAACAGGCACTGGTGGTACGTTCGCAAATTCGACTTGCAGCGACTCTTCGCTGATTATACCCTTTTTGCGCTCTTTACGTATCTTATCACGTAATTTCTCCAACTGTCGAAAGGCTTCGTTGGCGCGTCGTGCTTTTTTCCGATCACGATCGCGTTCCTGTTCCATGCGCCGGTACTCGGGGTTGAGGCGCTTCATGCGCTTTCGTTCACGATCGCGTTCGCGCATCAACATCTTATTGCGTGCCTCCTCCTCAGGGGTGAGCTGGAAATGAAAATGAGTTAAGAATATATTTAATTACTAAATTTTGACAAGTGACTGAAATGCGTCTTCGAAATCTAAGTTATATTAATTTACTTGCAGATTGCTTACGCTGCCTTCAGGTTGGCGCATACAATTCGGCAACAACGTGAACTTTATTTTCGAGACCGATGACGTACGACACGCTTCGCCGGCGACTATATCGCGCATGGGCATTGTCAACATGAAGTAATAATTTTGAGAAATCTCTACTTTTATGTATATGTATGTATGTTTGCTCTTACAACAGCGCGGCCGACTTTCCAGAAACACAAATACTGGACTCCATGCTAGGCAAGATCGAGTTTGGCGATTTGCTGCGCAGCTATATTGATGAGCAGTTCAAGCCAGCCGCACAATGGGTCGAAAAGGAGTATCTCTAGTAAGTCTCTGAACAAAAATATTTTCAAAGCCATATTTACGTAACCTTACACATAAACCCAACAGCTCTTTACCAGCTCTAGACACATGGAATTTACTAAGCACTCTGCTGCTGATGCTGCGCGACGTACAGAGGCGTGATGAGTTCTGTGTAACATTATGCCGCGCGCTATATGGATTTCTGCCACCCGAACGCCACAACGAACTGGCCAATTATGTATTCGAACGCGCCAATATTTACATCAGCAATCCGAATCATGCTGAACTGGCCTACTTTGAAGACGAACGCGGTGCGATTGAGTTCTATAAGTCAGAGAACCTACCGTTAGTGGGCGTTAGCGGCACGGTTCAGCTCATACAAACTGCCGCCGTCAAATCTTATTTGAGTACTTTACGCAGTTACTTAAGCGCACCCGCCAACACACCGTTTCTCATTGTGGGCCCCACAGGAGCGGCCAAGACGCTGTTGATGCAGCAGGCTGTACAGGAATATGCCGGCTATGATTTAGTTGTCATCAACTGTTCGATGCAACTAACCCCCGCCTACGTTTTGCATTGCTTAAAGCAGGTAGCTTCACTAAATTTTCGACAATTTATACGTATTTAACGGTTAATATTCTCTACCAGAACTGTGTGGTTGTGAGCGGCCTGCGTGGCCGCGAATTCAAAGCAAGACAAACGCGTGTGGTTTTGTTTCTGAAAAATCTGGATCTCTGTTATTTTGACACTTGGGGCACAAGTGATGTTATGGAACTGCTACTGCAGTTGGTGCAACGTGCCGGTTTCTATGCAGACAATTTGGAATGGGTACATGTTAGTGGTGTGCAAATATGTGGCTCGGTCTCACAGGCCACGACGTCAGTAATGAGTGGGGGGCTGCATAAGCTATCGCCACGTTTTCTGGCTATAAACAAATTCCTGCGCGTCAGTTACCCGACCGATGCAGATATGCTAACAATCGTGCAGAGCCAGTTGGAACCCATAATGGCAAGCGGACACTTTAAAACGGCGGGAGTGAACGTGCAGTATGTGGTTGAGGGACTCTTGGAATTATTCAAGAAAGTAAGCTTGCTTATTAGAATTTAGTTTATAACAGTAGCTATATAGTATATCATTTCATACCACCCAGGTGCGTGCAACTTTCTCAGCATCGTCCCATGTGTGGGAGCATTACAATTTCAATCCAAAGTTTATAATGAAGTTACTACACAACCTTAAATATTATCCCGCCGAAGCCTTCAACGAGGTAACTAAGTTAACATGGAATCCAAAAAATCGTTTTATAACTGTACAATTTCAACTAAATTAGGCTTTATGCGCGGAAGTGATATCTATATTTGAAGATCGCTTGGCCAGTGCGTCAGATGTGCATGAATTTCAGAGCATCTTCAGACAGACAATGCGCAAATTCTATGGCCGGGAGGTAACCACACATATATATAGATTTCTATAACGGTGCAATTTCAATTAATAAACACGCTAACTCTATTTTAAAAACACAGAAGGTATTCTTCGTGCCCAGGTCGACGAAGCACAACGCTGAGCTCCGCGCGCTCGCACACGACGAGTGGTTAGAAGAGTTGCAGAAGCACATAACAATATGCAGTAAATTTGAATGAATATTCGCTCATTTATACGCACGTCTGCTAACTAAATTTTCGATACTTAGATGCCGAGTCCTTCGTTATTGACCAACCGATTACCAGAGAGCTACTTGATTTGACAGCAAAAGTGGCGCGAGTGCTAGCGCGTGATGAGACACATCTGCTAATGCTTTCGCGCCCTGGTGGCAGACATGTGGATGCGCTCTACGCGGCAGCCAATTTGCAGCAAGCCAAAATTTATATCACACAAGGAGGACCTGGATATGGCATACAAGATTTCTACAACGACTTAAAATTGGTAAAATTGTGTGACTATGGCTTCGTAATTTCTCACTTATGTAAAACAAAAATCGTACGCAGGCCATGCAAACGGCAGCGATTGAGGACCAATGCACTATACTTCTCATAGAGCACTGCTGGATCACGTTTGCACCGGATATTTTGAAGCCAATTGAAGCGCTGCTTGAGGGCAGCGAAATACTCAACTTATTCGGCGAAGATCTGGAATCTATAGCAAGTTCACTTAAGCATGCTGCACAGTTGGAGGGTTTTCAGGAGTCTATAAGCGCCTACTTTTTGAAAAGTACAGTTATTGCCCGAAGTATTTACTGTTTTTGCTTAAAAATTATTTTTAATTATAGAGGCTAAGAAAAATTTGCACCTCATCATCGCGCTGGATCCAGCTAATACCGCGCTTAACTCGTTGTTTAGCAAGTTTCCGGCGCTTTACCGTAACATGGAGTTGTATTTCATACGTGCTCCCTCCACCGAAACGCAGAATCAATTGCCGAAGAAATGTATTGAAATGCTTGGTGAGGCTACGGGCAGCAGAGGCGCTGTGCCTGTATTTTCCTACTTTACCGACGCTGTAGAAAGCTTGGTAATGCAGCAGGCACCGAAGCGCTATTATCAACTGATATGCTCCTACTATTACATTTACACCAATTTTGCAAAGGACATAAACAAGAGGCTGGTCAAATTACAGGTAAATCCATCTCTACTAACTTATGCGCTCTAAACAAACTCAAACTGTGCTCCAACTTCACTTCAACACAGCATGGCGTTGACAAACTGGCCGCGGCGCACAACGTTGTAGACACGCTCAAATCGAACGCCAGTCAACAAGAGGAGGCGCTCGCTGATAAACGCAAACTAGCCAACGATGCGCTCGAAATGATTTCGGCAACTATGCGTAGTGCCAACGATCAGAAAACCAACATGCTGGAACTGAAGAAGAAGACACAGGAAAGCAGCGAACAACTGAAAGAGCGTCAGAAGGAGATACAAAAGGAACTAGCCGAAGTAGAACCCATACTCGCAGAGGCCAGCACGGCGGTGGGTCAAATAAAGTCGGAAGCGCTCTCCGAGATACGCTCACTACGTGCACCGCCCGATACTATACGTGACATACTTGAGGGCGTCTTGCGCCTGATGGGCATACGAGATACTTCGTGGAATAGCATGAAGACCTTCCTGGCGAAACGTGGTGTGAAAGAAGATATACGCTCATTGGATCCGGCTCATATAAATCCGGATAATTGTGCCGCTGTAGAAAAGTTATTGGAAGCAAAAGCAGAATCCTTTGAGATGAAGAATGCCAAACGCGCTTCGGCCGCTGCAGCACCACTTGCCGCCTGGGTGAAGGCCAGCGTGCGCTACTCGAAGGTCATACAAAGCATACGTCCACTTGAGCGCGAACAAAACGAACTACAGCGTAACTTAGACGTAGCCGAAGGTGAAATGCAAAGCTTAATGAGCGGCTTAGACGATGTGGACAATCGCGTAAAGCAGTTATCAGCGAAGCTGAATGCTTACACACAGGAAGCCGCAGTGCTGGAGATTAAGCTGGACGATGCGCGTAAAACCCTGCATGCAGCCGAGGTGCTAATTGAGAAACTTAACTCTGAGTTCCATACATGGAGCATCCAGCTGGAGGAATATAAGACATCACATAAAACTCTGGACACCAAATCGCTGTTGATTGCGCTAGCCATCAACTACTTTTCACATCTGACTTTGGAGCGCAGAAGGTAACATTTTATGCATATTTTAGTTGGCAATCCCTTGTCTACTATTTTAACATATTTCAGCTTCAGTATGGATCGTCTACTTGGCGAACTGCAGTTGCGGCCGTTTGATCTACGTAAGAGCTTACTCACTGAGCAGGAACAAATTATTTGGGAGAGTATGGGTCTCGCATCTGATGCGCAGATAATTGAAAACGCTGCGTTACTACGCCAAATGGTTGAACTGCCGTATGGCAGTTGCCCCATACCTTTGGTGTTAGACCCCACACAGACAGCCATCAAATGGTTGGAGGAATATTTGCGCTCCAAAGCCAGACCTTACGACATCACTACGCAAAATAATGAACGTTTGGGCTACATGCTTGAACTGGCCGTGCGTTTTGGCAAAGTGCTCGTGGTACAGGATTGTCAACAGATACGTCCGCCACTGCTACAATTATTGCTTGGACGCTTTTTCGTCAAGTTCGGCAAAAAACAGGTAGAAGTGGGCTCAAAAATGATAGATCTACACGAACAATTTCAGTTGGTACTCTTTACGAAGACTAATAAGTTGAACATTCAACCTGAAACTTTGAGCTATTTGACTTGTATACCTTTTACTGTTACCGCGATTGGCCTAGCGGATCAACTCATGTCAAAAGCAATAGTTTTGAAGAATCCAGAACTGGAACGTAAACGTATAGAATTGTTGAAAAATGAAGGTGTGCTCTTAAAGCAACGCATCGAATTAGAGGATAAACTGCTGGAAGAGCTCTCAACAGCACAAGGTGACATTTTGAAGAATGACATGCTATTGAGCACGCTTAATGAGGTCAAAGAGAGTAGCAATGTCATTGATAAGTCACTTAAGGAAAGTGCGCGTGTGAAGGAGTCACTACTTTCAGACTTTACGAATCTACGAGGACTTTGCACTCAATCAGCGAAATTTTATATGGAGCTGACCGTAACGTACGAATTGCCAGCCTTAGCGTATATTCAACTATTTCTGAACTCACTGCAGACTTTTGAAACTCACAACGCCGTTTCTTCAAGCGAAAAACGCATCTATGAGCAGTTGGTCGCAGCGACTTTTCAATACTTGGCGCGCGCAATATCGCGTTCCAGCCATTTAACGTTGGCTTTATATGTGTGTAAATGCGCCTATCCAGAACACATACCTGCCGCTGAATGGGAAATGTTCGTTACGAACTTTATGGTCGCAGCTGACGCCAGCATGGGCAGCGCAGATTCGGGCTCAGCACAAATGCCCGATTATATGTCTCAAGAAGCAGTACTTAAACTGAGGATTTTGCTGACGCAAGTGCCACAACTAGAAGAGCAGTTGCAATTGCAGAAAGATTACGCCTGGCGGAGTTTTATAGTAGATCAGCTGCAGGACATTCCAGGTAATTATTGTGAATTTCGCGAATCAAGTTTTGCTTTTATTTTAATGCACAAAAAACTGCTGCTAAATTTTCTAGGGGAGATCAAATCCGCCTTTCATCGGGTGCTTATCGTGCAGATATTCCGTGGAGACCTTTTGTTCCTCCAGTTACGCCGCACAGCTGTGGATATATTAGGGATTTCCCCAGATGCTGTGCCACAGCCAACTGTGGATCAACTTGCCGATGAAAACACTGAAAACAAACCCATTCTTGTGATTACACAAACAGAAAATGATCCAGGCACTGAAATTAGGAGTGCTGCGATCAAAAAAATTGGATTGGAAAAATATACAGAACTTTCCGTTGGGCGTGGTATGGAACGTCGAGCACTAGAAGCTGTGCGTCAAGCTGCTGAGGTCGGCAAGTGGATTTGCATAAAAAATGTGCATCTTGTGCCAGATTGGTTGTCAGAGCTAGATCGTGAACTTGAGCTTTTGAAGAAACGTGATGGCTTTCGCTTATGGCTTACTTGTGAATCAACTAGTGGCTTCAATGAGACGATTATGTACAAGTTTGTAAAAATATTGTATGAATTTCCAAATGGTATTAAGCAAAAGGTTCGACGCATGTTACAAAACTTTATGCTAAGTGAATACCGCAGCATTTCGAAGGACGCTAAGCTAGTTAAAATACGAATTGTGATTTTCATCGTTGCTGCCGTGCTGCAAGAGCGGCGTAAGTTCATACCACAGGGTTGGTCCAAATACTACGAGTTTGGTGAGGCTGATTTGAAAGCTGCAATGGAAATCCTGCTATGGTTGGATAAAACTATGAGTAGCGGTCGTTGCGATTGGACGATTTTGCAACGTTTGTGTGAAAATGTAGCTTTTGGTGGGCGCATAAGCAATGAACGCGATATAAAAGTGTTGCAACGGTATTTAGAAGAGTTTTGTTCAGCTGAAGTTTTAAGCAATCGTTGGACCCCATTAAATACGAAAGTTATTGTACCTACAAGTTCACAAGTACTTGATTATATCAGCGCAATTTCGAAATTTCCCGATTCGGATGAACCCGAAGTATTCCACTTGTCAAACTATACAAACATCAATCGTGAAATTGAACATTCTAAGAATATTATTAACGAGTTACGAGCTTCTTACTACAAGAAACCCGATACCGCAGAAGAATCAGTTGAACGTGAGCAGGAAAGCACTGACTTGACTAAATTAGAAAAGCAAATTAAACCGATATTGGCACTTTGGAAGAAACTGGCTGTTGTAAGTTTATACCGAAATTATAATGAATTGTATACACTATTATCTTTATGCCACAGAAATGTACAATTCAAAAAACTCTCGAGAATATGAATGCTGCTTCGGAACTTGCATCACCATGGCAACTATTCATTGTTACTGAATTAAGAACAGCAGCCAAGTGTTTCCAAGAGGTGCACCATACGCTGTCACTCGTACATAATTGGCTCAAGGCTGGTTCTAAAAATACCAAAACCGCGGTAGACTTTAATTTATTACAAACCCTGGCGGAAAATCAAGTAATTATAAATATGGTATTTTTCCACTTGTTATACAATTGTATTTTGCAGATACCAGCCTCTTGGCTACGCTGCTGGTGTGGCCCAACAACAGCAATTGATTACATACGCGGCCTAGTGTTACGTGCACAAGCCGCAGAAGTGCGTTATCGTTCAGACATCCACTTGGAATTTGGCCAGAAAATAGACCTGTCCGCCGTTTTCAATTGCGGCACCTTATTATCTAGCCTCAAGCTGACAAATTCCGTACAAATGAAAACTTCTTGTAAGGATCTTCAGCTAGTCACCCACGTAGTTAATAACAGTATGGAACATAGTGGACAAGCAGTCGGTTCTATTATTACCGTAGCACCGCTGAAGGTAATTAAAATTATTCAACTGTCTGCACACTTGTTTATTTTGTTTTGGCGTAAACAATTAGACGATGGCGGTTTTACTTTTGTTCTCTTTTACCACTCACCTTTCCCATTTTGGCCATAAAATGATACTCCACTTTTAAACGGATTATATATTCCTTCTATAAAAGAAAATATATAGTTTATAGGCTTTTTGCCTTGAAATTCAAAGAATTTGCAAATATTTTTACTGGCTGGCCGTCTAGGTTTTGCTTTTGATTGACAGTTCGGCAAATTGGATGACAACTATTGTAATAGATTATATATTTTTACTCATGTTGCCACACTTGAAGAAATTATAATTTTTATAAAATCTATTTTCTTTACATATAATTTATATTGCGAAGCATTACAGAAAATGTAAAACAAAAAATTCAAATATTCCTCTCACAATTTTTTAGGTGGATGGTGCAGTTTTCACTTATGGAAAACTTACAATAAAAGCAAATGCAGATAGTCGATCATTGGATTATAGATCTCCTGAAATTTCATTTACCTTTACACCGTACACCAATAAGGACAAAACGGCTATACAAAACCCAGCTGCTGGTTTTCTGAAATTACCTTTATACTCAAATGTTAGTCGTGAAAAACTGCTTTGCTTGGTAGACATTCCAACTGCTGAAGCTGCGGATTTGGTGTTATTGTCTGGAGCAGCACTCATTGTTCCTGATTTCTAAGTATGCAGGAATCAGCGGAAATATTTTTACTTACTTAATTAATTGCAAATATTTAAGACTAATTTATTGTTATTGGGCTTATTACGATTAATATAATAAATTAACATTGAGAATCAATATAAAATGTAATTAATTTACGTTTCGATAGATTCCTACCGAATGTACTTCTGCCATGTCAGATTTTACAGTCGTAAGATGTTTGTTTTTATATAAAATATGCCAATGCATATTGCGAATGGATACCTATGTATATACCATTATTATGGACAACAGTGTAAAAGATTAGGAGTAATCGGAGCTAGCTAATTACTTATTAATTTTTGATATATTTAGCTACTTCCAAAACCATCTAATTTTTTATCAAACTTTGGAACCATGGTCGAATTATAGAGTGTTGCCATCTCCTCTACAAGAAATTCTTGCAGTTAACGTGAACTAAAAATCCGATATTTTTAAATACGTTCTTACGTTAAAATACGATAATAGGAAAGAAGGTTTGCTGACAACAGACACTTTTATAGGGGGAAATACATAACATACGCTAAATTCTCGTAGAAAATTTGATAGAGAACGTACGCTCTCGGTATCTATATGTGTTTGAATATTCGTGGTGAATTGTTCAATTCACATACAACGGTGGGTTCATGTCTTGAATATGATAACGTTCTCCGTCAATTCACAATGGTATTGTTTTGTTAGTTCAAATGCAATAACAGACGGCGGATTCGTTTGATTTTAAATATCAACAATGATGTATCGGAAAAGGGAATGAAGGTAAAAATTAAAAATAATATATGTGTGTATGTATATAATTAAGTTTTGAAAATTGTTGTTGAATAGTTGTTTAAGGAAAAGACGCAGCAAAAATAGTCACATAAGACAAACCTAGAAAAGAAAATTGTATAATTCAACACTACAGACTTGTCGAGTTCCGAGTTATTGTCAAGAACCTGTACTAATCATTAAGAATAATAGAAAACATCTACGGCATTAGACCTTGCTGTTCTGCTTATCTTTTCTGGCGAATTTTACCTCATTACTTACAAAGCTCTAGAGCTATATTAATGGGTGAAATCGGGGAGACAGAAGCATTAATTTCACAGTCACTGTACTACGGTATAGGAGCCGGTGTTAAAATTGGACAATGGGCGCATCACTTTCCGCCTTTAAACGAAATCCCAAATCTCAAGAACGTTTCGACCCATTTCAGCCAATTTAAGTGCATAACATTATCCCGACATTCCTATATTACATTGTGCTAGTGGGTGATATCGGATCACAACAAAGCCTATACCATCTCATGTCTAAAAACTGTAAAAATCGGACCATAAAATTTCAGATATACCAGATATCGAATATGTGGAGTACAGTGCCTATTGTAGTTGGGCTATATTCTTTGTCACATCGAATACTTCTCTGAGTTTGAAGAAGGTTAGTTAAGTTTCGGTCACAGTATAGACACATTTAGATATCTGCACAGAAAGCTCTAATAGAGAGAGCGGGAGTGAACTGAGGACCATTAGTTTCTCTTCCTAGCTTTAAAGAGTTGGCTCTGTGTCTTATCTGCGGGGGGAAGATAATAGATTTATACTAAATTTTGCATTACTATTAAAAACACGATTGGTAACCATCTACGTAGCTTTGGGCTTCCTTTCTTGGTTAAAAATCAGACTCAAACTCAGACTGTTGCCGGAGATTCAAAGTGAAATTCGAAATTGGATCCTAGAGGCATATGTTACATATAGGCGCAAATTGTTGGAGTTTAACCTGCTATAGTATCTATAGCGAAAAGTAGTGGATGCGAAGGTGTTACGGGAAAAATTTTCTGCTTTGGGTGTAGGATATTTGGTGTTTGGTTTCCACAACTACATTTAGCGAAGGAAGTTTACTCATCTTTGAATGATAATGGGTAATGCTCGAAAATTCAACGAAAAGCTGCGGCGACTAACAGACGGTTTCAAGACCGGAGCATACTCTTGCAGAGTACCATATCGGCACTGATTCCCTGATTTTCGTAAAAAATTCACTGATTCCCTGGTTTCCTCCTGAATCGGCGAATTTTTTTTTAGTTATTTTTGGTTTTTGAGCGAGCGTTTTTGACCAACTGACCAGATATTCAAAATGCGACAAATCTTGGAAAATACCTGTGAAAAAAGAATCGACACACACCACCTCTTCGTCGATATGTGGACCCCAATATCAAAGCTGCTTTTGGCAGCACGAAAAGGAGCTGACTTTATGCCGCGATGTTTAAATATGGTATCCTCAACTTTAGTGTTGAGTTGTTTAGTCGAAGAGACCGAAACCCATGTCGTCGTCATCCTCGGACTCCGACTCCTCCTTTTTGGCTTCTTTCTTCTTCCTTCTTTTCGGCAGCAGCACCAGCACCAGCAGCTGGAGCAGAGGCAGCAGCAGCAGCAAGAAACTTGCTGGGGTCCTTGATGAACTCGTTGATGGTAGCAACTTCCTTGAAGTCCACTTCGGTGGCAGCAGCAATAGCCAACAGATTCTTGAAACCTTGGTGGTGCCGAAGCAATAGTTGGGTAACCAATCGATAACGATACGGCGGCCAAATTGGAAACACCTTGGCTGTAAAGAGCTGAATAGAGAAGGTAAAATCTTCTATAAGAGTACAGTTGCTGGTTAGTTTTGATTTCTCCAGACAGAGTAATGAAACGAAGCACTGGTTCTGGTAGTGAACGAGGACAAGACGAAATATCTCCTGTCATAAACAAACAGTCGTTCCATTTGCAACTTGACTCCCACGTCACTATTAACAGTCATAACTTCGAAGTCGTAGATAATTTCGTCTATCTTGGAACCAGCAGCTCACGACTTCCGGTCCTAGACTAAGTATCCTCTGGGTAGTCTAAGAACATCTGTTTGAAGGCAAGCTAAAGTGAGAAGGCAAAACATCACACCCACAGGGTTGTGCGCTGCATTTGGGACCCGCCACGTAAAAAACGCGCCTAATGAAAAGGTATCAACTGCCCCGGATGAGAGACCTCCTTTTGTTAGCGGTGTCTACGACAATAAAAAAGAAGATGAATCTGAAGGAAGAGATTTCGAGCAAGTCTACATGTAGGATTACGATGGAGTGACGCCAGAGGATCGAGCTGAATTTTGGAGGGGACTTTAATTGCATGCACATAAAGTCATTTCTTCGAGGCTTGGACTCAATGGCAGCAACCTAGCATATTGATGTAAGAGGGGTTATATTTTTGTTATCTAACATCGAATGTTGTAAAATGGGTTAGTACGAGACACACAACGTTAAATGTAAAGTCGCATTTTTGTATCTAATAGGATTTACAGTAATCTTTAGTAAAGTTCAATATTAAATGAAAATAAATGCAACTTTTGCAAGAAGCTACTTGAAGTACTGAACACTCGTATATATATTTAATAGTTATGTATGAATGTATATGTTTGAAGCTTTAAATATTTTTAACCCGGAAACGACTTTAATCCCATTTAATTCTTAATCGATATTTAAATGAATAAACTCACCACAATTATTTTAGATTTCGCTCAGATTAATCGCTTAAACTTCAATGCCAAATACAATTAGGGCCACTTTGACACGGTCAACGGTTTTCTGCGTAGATTAATTTAAATGAGTACCATTAAACTTATACAGTCGCGTGAAAATCTTCCCACACACAAGCTTAGGCACTCATAACTGAAAATTACAAATATACATATGTAAATTTAACTCCTTCTCTGTGAGCTTACCTAAAGCCACGTATGATGTTGAATGGAATTGACAGTTAGTCTTACTCAACCTCACAGAATTACAAACTAATACTTGCACGAAGGAATGTTTTGTTGTAAAGCACATATCACTGCTGAGTTGTGGATTAATCGTTTCGCCTATGCCATCATTGAATTTTAAACGAAAACACTAATTATTGGCGGGTTCGCAATTAAGACGTAATATCAGCATTAAGTTAGCACACCGTAACGGCATATTGTGGACATTGAAGATGCCTTTGGGGTAATCTCTATCCAAATTGATGTACGCCTATAGGAACATTGATCATATACAAATGAGCCAGAAGACAAGTTAACGCAGGCTTGCACCGCAAGTACTGTCCATTTGTTGGAGTATCTGAAACAGTTTTGCTACTGTCAAACGCTTGGCGAATCGAAGACAGCTATTGATAGGTTGACTCATTATCGCAAAATTTGGCATTTATTGGTTTGAACAAGTTTAGGCGTCATGTCGCACTGTTACTCAAACTATTCTGTTCGCTAGACGTCGGCTGTCAAAAATAAGGAGCTTTGAGCACTGACAAGACAGGTCTTGAGGTTTAATTTTCTCGACTTAATTGGCTTACAGAGCATACTATTCGCAACACCATCACCCACCTTGAAACCCAACATTCATTATTGGATAATATTCGACCGAATAGACAACGTCCAGTGAAGAACATGAAAGTATAATGTACACGAGAGATTCAAGAGCAGCGATGAGGTGTGGTTTGTGGTTCGGAGGAATCATCGGTCCATATTTATGATAACCGACTATTTGATGGCTGAAATTGAAGCTCGTGATCTCGGTGACATTTGGTTTCAATAAGGTGCCGCCACTTCCCACTCATCGCATCTATCAATGGATTTATTTAGAGAACACTTCAGTGAGCACATAATTTGACGATTGGCCACCAAGATCGTGTGATATCAGACCGTTAGACTTTCTCTTGTGGGGATATGTAAAGTCCAAAGTCTATGCGCTCAATCCCACTTCAATTACGGCCTTGTAGCAAAATATCACTCGTGTTATTCGCCAGTTACCAATCGAACTGTGTGAACGAGGCGTCGAAAATTGTACTCAATAGATGGACATATAGAGACATAGCCAAAGCCAACATTTGAAAAATATAATCTTTAATAAATAAATGCCAAATAATGTTCTTTCGAAGGATAATAAAAGTTAACTCTTCATTAAATTTGAAGTTTCTGTGTTTTTAAGTAAGGAACATCGAAATAAATTAACGACCCAAATACTAAATCTCATTTACAAGATCTCATTTTATTTTGGTCAAGCATTTCGTAAAAAAATTAAATCATCAAGAATGAAAGACGTCAGTATTTTGTGCAACATTTCTAGATATTCGAACATTCTCTAGAGGGTCTGCTAATAATATGGCTCTTCAGCCCTTCCTCTTGCATCGATGAGTGCAAAACTCTCGGCACATTATGCATTAATTCAACATCAACACAAACATCAGAACAATATTGCTGAGCTGTCAGTAGCAATCACGCCCGTTAGAGGTGCAAATATGTGCCTACTACAAGTCAACGGTTAGACCGCCATACAATCAAGCCAAGTGACAAACGCATTAAATACAAATTACACATTCAATTGAATCATCAAAGTTTTACAAATGTGTTACGCTTGCGTAATTGTTAATTTATGCCAGTGTATTGGCAACAAACATTAAACGTCAGCCAAATAGGTATACGAGTTTATTATTTAATAACCCAGTAGGGAACATAAAGTAAATGGAGTTGAAATTAGGCCTAAAATATGAGGAGAATCAGTAGTTCATGAAGGTTAGTAATTAATGGTTAGTAAATAAGGTATTATTATATAAATATATATATGTGTGTCCTCTAAGAACAATTGACCCCAAGAGGATTAAGTTACCAGACAAGAAGCTTTTGGTAGATTTTGAAAGCATTATAAATAAAAGCGTTGATGTATTAAGATTATCTATAATGTAAATTAAATCTTTTGAGTCGCTTTTTGCAACAAAAAATAGTGTTCTCTCAGCACAAGGCATTTTTTATCCACTCTTTTAAAGATTGATCCATTCCGAGGCTCCCTACTTTTTTAAAGAATAAACACAGAAACTTCAAATTTAATCGGGAATGCTTATTATAATTCGAAAGAACATTCGTTAGCAATTATTTTTTGAAGATTTTCTCTTTTAAATATTGGCCGCGGCTACGTCTCAGATGGTCCATCCGATGAGTACAATTTGATGACTTGTTCGAGCATTTCGACTGAAAACTGGCGAATGACACGCGAGGAGCGGAGTTATCCGAATATACTTTACACTTTATTCAGACAGGAAAAAGTCTAACAGAAGTGTTCTCTCAATAAATCGATTGATTGATGCGATGCGTGAGAAGTGACGTTGGATTTCTTAGAATTTTACAAGAGCTCATAGCTTGAGAAGACCGAGTGGCTTCAGTTCTTGCACAAGCTATATTTTGTGCACTTCAATTTAAGAGCTCGACTTAAAATGCGCCAAGTCGTTCCATATGTCAGTCCGAGTTACTGCGAATGGCGCCGAAGCGACTCTCCATGGTCTTCGTGTACACTGTTAGCTACGGTTGCTATATTTTTTTCACTGCGTTCTGTCGCAGTCTATTCGGTCGACTACCACTAATGAATACTGGTCTCAAGATGGCTTGCGAAAAAAGTACCTCTGCTTGGATCACGCGTTACATGCGTATACTCAAACATATACGAGATAAACATGCATGACACAACTTATGTTTAAAAATGTGTAGCACTTGTCTGATATTTATATTTAATTATGCCCAACTGTCAGCGACAAATCGGCGAGCTCGTGTTCATGGCTTTCTTTAAGGCTCATTCAAATGCAGTCATTAAAAAGTGAATAAGTGAGTAGAGACATAAATAAACAAAAGTTTTGGTAAACCATTGGCGACATTTAATTACTTGTATGAGATGGTTGTTATTCACGGCTTGATGCCGTTATGCTACAGTGGAGCATTTACTGGTCCTAAAGTATTTGTATTGCATACTAGTACAGTATAATGACAATAAAGAATATTTGGAATTTGTTTCCATTACGAGTTTTCATCTGATGTTTAATAAAGGATTCAACAAGTTCGCAGACCCACCTAGTAGCCGCCTGTTTTTTTTAAACAGAAATATACATTTGCCAAACAAAATTTGGTAACAATGAAGTAAACCCAAAGATAGCCAACAGGGACATGGTGGATATGAGATAGCTGCTTCGACCATTATTTTCGTATACAAAATTAGTTTCTTCTTTTTTTTACTTGAGTAAAGTCTCTCTCGACCAACAAAGACCCAATTCTACAAGTAACCTTATCCCCGACTTGTTATATAGTGCAGCGGCACAACATCTAATAAGTAGGCGTTACGAGTTTTCGAGAGAAAGGTTCTGCGGAAGGTTTGTGATACTTTGGTACTTGGTTTATTAGTATAAACTTTTTAAAAATAACCTTTAATCATATACTTCCCCGAAAAGTTTTTAACATTGTATTGAAATAAAGTATTATTGAATGAAATATCGCTTTATTTTTCGACAAAATCTCCATATATGCATTGAGTATGTACACATGTTGAAAGACTAACATTTTTATACTGATGCTATGGTATGTGGTTTCGAGCCTTTCAAAATAAGTGTTTGGTTTCCGTTTTGTTCTCCTCATTTGTGTGAAAAGTTCGAAAAAGCACGGTAAGTGGTGTACCAGTTTATGGCAAAATTCCTTTGGTTGGTCGCATCATAATAAGCGACGATGTTCAGACCCAACGGCAAATGACACTTTAAACATTTACTACTATGAGCAAAAAATAGTAAGGCTTTTTTTATAATTTTAAATTACTTAATTTATTCTTCGAAATCTATGTCGTCCCTTGTACGTTTATTTCAATCTTCGAAACAGTGGTTAAAGTCAATTTCCGGAATAGTTTTCAATTGCCTTAAAAGAGTTTTACAGAATACGGTGGTTATGGCACGATAGTGGTTGAAAATTTAGTGAAAAACTCATGAAGCGTCAATATAGTATGCGGCGGTGCATTATCGTGGTGCAAAAACCAAGAGTTGTCAGCCCATAGTTCCGGTCTCTTTTTACGAATAGCTTCGCCTAAATGACGCTAGACTCTCAAATAGTATTCCTTTTTAATGAATTGGTTGGCAAGTAGGATTTCGGAGTGCACCACACCTCGATAATCAAAGAAAACTGTCAACATAGCCTTGATTTTTGACTTGCCATGATGTGGTTTTTGGAACGAAGTTCCTTACGGCAGGCTTGGAGAAGATAGGGATTTTGCTGCGGGACCTAACTGAAAAAAAGTGATAGTAAAACCGTAAGAAATAACCCGTAAGAAAAAGACTGCAAGATCGCTAGTTGTAGCCTACCTTTAGGTTTTGCAAAATAATTAGGCATGAAAATCTGTAACATTATTGAGTACGCAAATTAGTTTAGAGTGAAGTGCGGAACACATAGAGCGCGACAGACTGCAAACTACATCTGTCAAATATTAAAATACAGACGTTCTTATGGACACTGTTATTTTGACAGCTGCACGACTACACGACTGCCTATATTTGCCAACGGCAGTAGGACGACAGTAGAGTTGGCAGTAGAATGGAAGATAGAAAGAGGAGGTAGAGTGGTGATGCCACTAATATGTATAATGTAAAATTATTCACAGCTCTAACAAACTTGACGTTATTTTACAAATAAAAGCATAAAATAGCTCTATTATAGCTCTATTATATCATTTGTAATAACAATTGATAATTTAAAACAAAAAAATATTTACCAATTTTTATTTAGATATAATTTGAATTATTTTTTTATTTTACGTAACTCATTATTTCTTAAAATACTAAATTTTCTTAATACTTATCTGTACTTAAATAAAAACTAATCAGCGAAATTTGAGAGAAAAATCAGGACAACCTACATAAAATAAAATTAAGCACAATTTTTTTTGCAAATTGTATCGATTTTACATTATCCGAAGGAACTTCGTTCCTACCTGGTGTCCCACGACAGCACATTTCTTGTTTTTTCGACTTCGGCTCACTTTTGCCACGATATTCGGCCGATCGATCGCTAGTATTCGCGTCGTAAGCATTGAAAGCAATAGTGCTTTCACTTTTCTTAGGCCTAAATGATCTTTCAAAATGGTTTTCACTGATCCTTCCATTATTCCGTCTCACTATTTTTTGCCCACAATTATAGAAAGAAGAGAAGACGTAGTATAACAATTTTTAACTCCAATTCGTAAACAGTCGCAAATTTTTCATTCAGATTTGTTGAGTAGTGTGATCTATTCATCAAGAAAGAATGGTAACACAATTCTGCAGGCGTTCAAAGATAAATAGCGCAGGTTTGCACCACAAGTACTGCCCGTTGGTTTGAACACCTGGTATAGTTTGTTCGATTCGCTACTTTCTAATCCTTGGCACATCGAAGGCAGCCAATATTTACTAAATCTTTCAATTCAATTTTACCAACAAAAATTCTTGAATTTTCGCAATATTTTCTGACAGAACTGTCTCTTGAGGCTGAGCGAAGGCCATTATTTTTTGCTGAGAAAATTTAATAAACTTGTGCCTGACTGTTGAATAGGTTTTCCCAGGCAGATTTTTATCAAAACACGAAATTCAATCCGTTAAAAGAGGGATGAGATAACGTCACCGAGGTCAAAGATGAAGAGGAGGGAATGTTATGGAAATTTAGTAGTATTCTTTTCAACATTTGGACAAGTGTAAATATTTTTTATTAGGCGCGTTCTCTCGATAAGGTCAAAGACTTCTTAGATCAGGTAATTTATATAAATGGAGGATGGAGTCATGTGTAGAAGTTCACGCAAGTGAGGAAAGTTCTCTGATCGCCATTCACTTGGGAGTGGCCAGAAACGATTATTTTACATATGGCTCAAGCAGCTCACGACTTCCGGTCTTTGACCAAGTATCCTCTGGGTAGCCTAAGAACATCCGTTTGAAGGCGAGTTAAAGTGAGAAGGCGAAAAATCCCCTACATAAGGTTGTGCGCTGGGTTTGGAACCCGCCACGTAAAAAACACCCCCAATGAAAGGAAATAACAAGCCTGTTTTTGTTAACTCGGCTATAATCGCGTAAGCGTGTCTACGCCAATTAAGGGGTCCCGGTGGTCTAGAACGCTCAAATTAATGTTTTCTTTATTTTTTTTTTTAAGGTTTAAAAAAAGAGCAATCAATTTAAGATTTATTTGTACACTTATGAAAAGTACAAAAATATTTTTTTTAATAAAAAATTGTTTTAACAATATTAAAAAATGACTCCTGGTGCCGTTGTTGATTTTGACTCTTCTGAACATCTGAAACATAAAAACCAAATAAATTATTAATCAGTAAGAGTGCAGCTATCGCAGGAACTACAACCAAAAAAAAATATTTAAAATTAAATAAATTTCGCGCTTTTGAAGTTCAGATTCTGAAAACAACTATTTTTGGACCAGTTTTAGATCGAAAAAAAATCGAAGTTCTTAAAATTAAAATTTGATCGTAGTCCCAGCGATAGATATTGATCTTATAAACACCATATTAATTTCAAGTGATTTAAATGGACAGTTTTTTCTTTTTCATCAACGGCACGCCGAAAAAAGTAGTTTTGAGATAAATGAGTTTAGAGTATCCATTCATCGGGCCCCTCGACCGCGCGCTACCTGCTAAAATGGCTGTAGAAGCTAAAATAATGTGAATATCCTTCCAAAAATTATTAGAGTTAAGGAGTTATTAAAGTTAATTCTTAAAGGACTGAACTTTCGAACTATCAAAAAAAAATATATTTTTTTTTTTATTTCTAGACCACCGAGGCCCCTTAAGAAGAAGAATTTATATATATTTTAAGGGTTCTTAAAGGTGCTTTTAAAGTAAAAGTTTTTATGGCTGCGCTTAATAAATTTCTCGCATCTTATTCAGGTTTGTGCCACCGTGATCTGCCAACTCTCCCAACATAAATATGTTAATAAGCAGAACATTAATATATATGTACATATATATACTTACATACATCTTTAGAATACAACCACACAAAACTAATGCTAATATTCCAAGCGTAACACAAACGTACATTTAAAGAAAGAAGAAGCAAATGGCGAAGTTTCGAGACGCGCTGCCACATGCAAATATCAACACACCCAACCAATCACACCGACGCTCACATTAACGCAAAAGTATTCCGTTAAATGCAAGCAAGCGTAGATTTTGTTTACATCATTAAACTAATTTTATGCCTTTGTATGAGTGTGTGTATGTGCGGTATGTAAGTACAAGTGTATTTGTGTCAATATGGCTTTTCACTTAAATTACGGAAAATTTCCGTCGAAAAGTTTAGCACTTAGCTGAAAGCATTTAAATGAAATCAAACTTGGCGCACATTATTTGTTTGTTCGAAATCCTTGTTTTGGACCACACATACCCCCACCACCCTGCTGGCGGCTCAACACTGCTCTGGCTATATGATAAAACCTTTTCTAGGCATTTGCACAATCATACACATTACTTATATTATAACACTTATGTTACAACGGATGCGTACGTATGTATGTATGAGTGTGGAAAATTTGAATAAATTTCTAATTTTGAGCTCTTACATGAAGTCCGTCCCTTCAGCGCTCTTATTTTATGTTTTGCTGTTCGTCCAGATCCTTTACATGCATGTATACATGTGTTAGTATTTAGCAGTTAAGTGCTTATTAATTTATAGTGTTTTGTTCTTAACCCTTTGTCCGCCCGTTGGGCCACGCCTTTGCATGTTGGCCATAAGTTGGCTAATTCGATTAATTTTCGTACAAAAGGCTTAAGTTTGCTAAAATGTTTCCATGTTAGTGTGTAGTTTGTTTGCCCCTTAAGTACATCCGCCAATTTGCCGAGATTATTGTTTACCTCATTCTGAGCGCATTTTCAGACCGTATCTTAATTATGTTTGATTGCCTTAGTTTCGGAATCCACTCGTTTCTCTGGCATTTTCCTTCAATTATTTACACTTGAGTTCAGGCAAACAAAAATGTGCATTAGAACTATCCGAATTCCATAAAGGCAAACTCAATTTAGGAATTTAAGTAACACATGAGTAAGTTTCAGATACAACAACACTAAAATGAATAAAGTTATAACAATGGCATAGATGAATATATATATTTAAGCTGCTAATTCGTTCGAAACTAACATGTGATCGCTTGATTGTTACAATAAATTTGTCGACAATTGTGATCAAAGTCAGAGTTTAAGTAAATGATTCTTGCATGTCAACTTCGCATGCTATTATAAATACAGTAACCAAACCCAGTGTTCTGTGAAATTCATATTAAAGGAGCGCATCTGCCTTGGAGTAGACTAATAACGTTTGTACGTTGCTGCCCACAATTTGTAAGCGAATTCGGCTCTAAGACTGAGAGAATCCTCAGTATTAATTGCCTGTAATAAGTATCATTCTAAAATACTTAGTAAGTTGCCGTTTCTACTCACTACCAGGGATTTTCGAAATCCTATAAAATTAAACTTAAATCAAGCACATAATAATGCCTTCTCTGCCAAAGAAGAGATGAGGTAAACAGACACACAGGGGTAAGTATTCATATAATGGATCCAAACTAGATAATTGAGTGAGAGGTTGGATCTTTTCAGCAAAATTAGATACCATAATTGCTTCTGACTTCCAGACCACTTCAGTGTCTTTCCAGCGGAAAACACAGTAATTACAGAAAGCTTTGATGTCATGCAACGGGGTCCAGCATATAGTGGTATTCCTTGCAATTGTGAAGCCAAAATAGGTACCACCATACCAATAGACTCCGTAAAAGAGGAATTGTGTATGTCTCTGTCTGCTTGTAGATTTTTAATAGACAAACATGTTATAGATATAGCAGAAACTCGGCGGGGTAGATCCATAACTTGCTCATAAGCAAACGTGGCATGAATAGAGTGTGAGCCGAATATGCTGGCTATCAAAATTCCAGAAAACTGACCTAAGAACTCTATTAGGAGTGCTAACAGGTCACTGTCTAATTGTGAGTCTGGAAACTGTGAGAACTGTGATAATTGTTATATCGGGTGATCCAAATGGAAGTATTTTTTCAATAGCTTTTTTGACAGGTCACACGTGAATCGAATCAAGCAGTCATGCTATTTTTGTTCAATATTGTTTGGAATTTCATCACAGAAAGACTGAACAAATTTTCAAATCCCTCAACTTTATAACGAAAATTGCAGTTCTGTAAGAATGTGCTTCGCTTATGGTTAACGCAATGGGCCTACTGAGCGTACTCTTCACAACACCATCATCCATATTGAGACCCAGTATTCCCTACTGGATAATATTCGACTGAATAGGCCACGCTCAGCACGCAGTGCAGAAAATATAACGGTCGTAGCTGAGATTGTACATGAAGACCATGGAGAGTGTACAAAACTTGTGCAAGAACTGAAGCCATACGACCATCCCAAACGTCATCGCTTCCCTCAGGGGACTCTTGAAAAGTTTCAAGAAGATCCAATGTTTTTGAGCCAAATTTTGATCAGCGATGAGGCCTATTTCTGGCTCAATGAATCGGTAAATAAGCAAAATGCCACATTTGAGATGAAGAGCAATCTGAAGTAATTCAAGAGTAGCAATTTTATCCAGAAAAAAAAAAAATAACAAAGGTTAGGTGTGGTTTGTGGGCCGGTGGAATCATCTTATTTCGCTCATATATTTCATCAAAAATGATGGCGAAGAAGACGTAACCATCAATGATGACCGTGATCACGCCATTATAACTGACTGTTTGAAGCTTGAAATTGAAACTCGTAATCTCGGCGACATTTGGTTTCAAAAAGACGGCACCATTTCCCACACGTTCAATCAATGGATTTATTGGGAGAACACTTTGATGAGCAGATAATTTAACGTTTTGGGCCGGTCGATTGGTCACCAATGTCTTGTGATAGATATCACACCGTTAGATTTTTTCTGTGGAGATATGTAAAGTCTAAAGTCTATGCAGACAATCCCGCTTTTTCTTTAAAAAGTAGGTAACCTCGAAATGGTTAACCTTTTAGAAGATGTCATAAGATAGAAGAAGAGACTATGGAACAGCTTGAATGCTAATGCAAATAACACTTTTGTTTTGATGAACTTTATCCGGATGCAATAGAGTCTTTTTAGGCTCCGATGGTTTCACAGTGGGCCTCTTAAAGTCCCAGTGGCGTCGTCAGACATCCACTCCCCTTACCTACGCTCATATTTTTGGTCGGTAAAGAACGCTTTAGTGATGCGTAATAATCTGAATAAACAATAATTTGCAGTATATTACTGTCACATAGCTATGATTTGCCGAAAGAGATAAACGAAAATATTTTGGACAAGTTTAAAGTGCATTTATTTTTCATCCGACTGTAGAAGTCTGAAGACGTTCAGTATACATTATATTACGTATACGTCACATTGTACCGGTAATACTAATTGTATTTAATAGTCGTAAATTCTGTAGTTGAAGTTGCTGCGTGCTGTTTGGTTATTTTAGTTGTATTCTATTTATTTATTTATTAGGTGAAATATACAAAGTAGTATTAAAGTATAAAAGCCATCGACTCTGAACAAACAAATGTCTTAGGTTACCAGCTAAATATAAAGTTGTATTTTATTTTGTAGGTAACAATCAGTAATACAATTATAAATGCTTATAATTTTTGCAAACGAAGGAAGTTTTAACAATTCATGATAGTTTGGAAGAAAATTGTGCTTTTGCCTAATACTCGCCAAAGTCGAACATTCGTTTAAGATGTGATAAAGTGATAGCGTGCATGGCAGAGAGGGTTTCACTTTGCCAGTAAGAAGGTGCTGATGTGTGAGTTGTGTGTGTCCAATCCTTAGACGTATGAAGATGGTAGTTTGCGGCCGAAATATATTCCTAGGATATACAACTTTTATGCTTGTGTATTCTGTTGTAATCTGCTCCTCTGGATTGTACACAATTTTTCACAATACTCTGTTGTATGCTTGCTGGAGGATCGTCCAGTCTTCTACATGATACGGCTAAGCCTTGAATAGTGTTGTGGCCTGAGTTGATGATTTATTGGCTTTTGTTTTAATTAAAATATCTGATACTCAAATATGAATATAAGCTCTCAAAAAAAGTGTATCGACTTGATTAATCTCCACGTGTTATTTAAATATTTGACTGGAATATGTGTTTTTCGAATTACTCTGCATTGATTTGATGGTGTTAAATGGTGTTTGTTATATTTTAAATTCACACTGGTATTTACTTCGAATAAATACGAATACGCACTTAACAGCGTTAATTGTATTATTCACGGGATTTTTAAATGTGCTCTTAATAATAATAATAATAATAATAATAATATTACAAAGCAAAGGGGACATTAACTTAAAAAAATTTAATGTTTTATTCAGATGAATTCATTGGTGCTTGATGCGTATACTGGAAAGTGAAAGAATAGTATGGAATTTAAAATGATTGCTGTAACAAAATTTCGATTTTTCCACTATAGCATAGGATTGTCAGGAAAATGTTATGGACTAAGTTGGTTGAAATTGGATATGTGATATCTTGAGGATATGTGATTTCATCTAAATGTGGGTGGGCTCTATATTACATATATTCATCCATTTTCACACTATTGAAGTTGATAACAAAAACATTTTTTCTGAGAAAATTTTCTTGATTTGGCTCACCAGAAGATACAAAAACCCGGCGGCACCGCTGCGGGTACAGGGAAATATCTAGGGCTCTTCCTGGATAGGAAGCTTTTATGGAAGCCGAATATCTAAAAGAGAGCAGAAAAGGCATCGATTGCCTTATGTTTCTCACCGAAAGCGGTCCTCTGGCTCTAAGACTCTATGGTCAAGCCTATTATGTTCCATGGTGTCTTTGTGTGGTGGAAGGCTCTAGAAAAGGCCTCACTTGCACAAAACCTGGCGAGCGTTCAACAGGAGGCGTTCATCATCACATGTGATGCACTAAGGTCCACTCCATCCATGGCATTTAATGCGATCCTGCACATATTGCCCGTAGACATCGGCGGAAGGTGTATGGCTGCGAAAGTTGCCATCCGGTTCAGAGAGTCTGGGTTTCTAAAAGAACACATCTAAGAGTCACCAAACCGAACTTTAGCGACTCCTTCTCTCCCCATATACCGGCGAGGAAGTTGTGAGTGGGAAGAAGTCGTTGGGGCTTTGGGGAAGGTTGTTGGTGGAGTCTACTGTCAGCATCTTTCTATCAACTACAATTTCAAACTCTCTGTCTTTTGCAGTATCTTCCAGACCGACGTTGCAGCCATTAAGCTAACAGCAAATTTACTGCTCCGGGGTGCATCCTCCTTAAGAGAAGTAATCATCCACTCAGATAGCAGAGCGGTGATTCTAGTCTTGAAATCATTAACAGTGCATTCCGGGCTGGTCAAAGAGTGCCTAACCTCGCTATCAATAGTGATAAGATTGGTATGGATGCCAGGCCAAACTGGAATCGTAGGAAACTGTGAAGCGGAGAAGCTAGAAAGAAAAAGCACTCTAGAACCGCTATGGGTAGAATGGGAGCGAATCGGAGCTCCCTTATCCATTTGTGTTCTACTACTAAATAGCTGTGCTTCGCGGAAACTTGGTCAGTGCTGGGTCACCATCGGTGCATACGCTGACATAAAAGCCTTTTGGCCAAAGATATATAGTGATCTTTGCCCTATTGGCGTCTACGCAGTAAAGATGGGAATGTTATCAGACGCCATCTGCAGAAGCTGTATAGAAGAAAATAAGGAGAAAATAATTTCTCTTCCTTCTTGACTGTCCCACGGTTGGGAGGTCAAGACTTAAGCATTTGGGAGAGCATACTTTCAGATATCCCACCGAGCTGGCGGGAATGGAAATTAAACGCCTGTGCATATTTGTGTTTGTATCAACAAACTGTTGTGCTCTGTTGCAACATGCTGCAAGTAGAAAAATCGGAGAAATTTCATATCTCTCTTGCTTTTCATTCCTCGGCTGATTCCGCACATATGTGGATTGTGCCCCTCACGCTGGTTGTTTGAGAGGTGTTTATTATTATAAGGTTGTTGTTATTTAATATTTTGTCCTTCGTGTTTTTGTATAATCAAGGTATGTGTTATGCATTAATATTATCATTTATTTATGTTACCAGGAAAAAGTCAAACTTTCCTAAATTTTGACACATTGCCACATTTTTATGCGGCTTACTTACCTAATTGAAAATATCCGCCTGGTTTATTATTATTCAGAAAGGGATATAATGTGGTCACAGGATACGTTCGGTTTTTTGCACTTTCTTTAGTTACATATCCGTATGTGCGTAAATATGACATACATAATAACGTTATCCAAATTCCATTAAAAATTTACATGCCATTGTATTTCGGGCTTATCTTCCAAAACGTATGCAAATACAGTAACACCGACCAGCAATAACATGAAAGCGTACCCTGTGAGGAAATTCTAGTAGAGAAATGATGAACGAAATTTTTACCAGCTGGAACCTAGCAAATCATATACTTCAAGTATCGAAAACTTCGTTAATTTGAAGATGAAAATTAAACTTTTTTTTGATATTATGGCAAAAATGCTACTCATACCAAATGTGTGACTTTGTTTATTGATAAGCGATTTGTATTATCTGTGCTGATCATATGAGCACCGGAAGACCACAAACGTTCGAGAATATTACCGACGAAAGCATCAATAAAATGCAGAAAATAATTTGAGATAACTGTAAAATAGCGTTGATCTAGGTTTTTGGCTCTCAACGGTATGTAACTACAGAGTATAGTTCTCGAATATTCGGGTATGTATACAAAGTAAATACCGAGCGAGCTCACAATCAGAATCAATGAAAACGGTTGCGAAACTGCTCAAAATTTACTTTCATTGCAAGTATTTTTCAAATCTTGCCCTGAAATATTAAAATAATGCCTGATGCTTAGTAACCGCAGTTCTGAGTTGGTCCCAACGATTGCAATTTTATATATATATATTACCTATTTCTTACTGGGTCTGTATGTGTTGATGTAATATTTGCGCACTTGTAATGGACCAAGCCACTTTTATGCTACTACTCCTAGTGCTGCTTTGAAACAAGAAACTTTTCTACTATAAATCTATTTACGAGAGCGATAACTTTTCTCTAACACGTTTACTAAAATAGTTTTTCGGAGAAGGTACTCGTATGTGCTTTTTTCAATCGGCCAAGCTGTGAAGCATATAAAATATTTTAAATTTCATGTTTATCTGGAAGGATAAAATACACAGACATGCATTTTACCTTCATTTGCATATCAATTTTGTAACGGTCACCAAAAGGACTTTATGGAGTGTGAAAAATCTCACCGCAACTTTTTATTTCGAGTCGGTGTGTGTTTTTCCGCAATTCCGATTTTTAGTGTTATTATTATTTTAAAATTTTACACATTCACATTTTGTATGACAAGCTATTTATGTACATATGTACAATATTGTCAGGCCATGCGTGTTATGAAATCCCAAGCAAAATAAATATGTAGCGCACATACACAAATACGAGAGTCCACTTATTTATATATGGTACGAGCATGTGTCGTGTATTTTTACGAAAAAAGGAATCCATATCACCAGGCGACTACTCGGGCGATACCACTGACAGCTGCTGACGCCGGTCATGGTACTTGTAGACCAAACACCATGTGTGTTGTTAAATTGAAGTTGACTTTTGGTTGTGGCAAGGTGATACGACAGAGTAAAATGGGCTGTCAGGCAGGTGCTTGGGGTTGACGTGGTCGCTGAGGAAGCGGTCCTCTTGTAGCTTACAAGTGCAGCGAAGCTTTTGGATTCACACGAATTCGTATATTAGATGCGTTGGTATTTAAATAAAATATTAAGGAATTTGAGCTATATATTGTCATACACTTTCTCCGAGATATGGTTGATTGGAGAAGTATTTGATCTTTAATAGTTTTGGGTAGTTGTTTAATCGAAATCAATATTTATCATACAAAAAAGTGGTAATAAAAGAGATCTGAGTCTCAATAGCCATGTTATTGTATTATTAAGTTTTTTTTTAACAAAGTAAAGGAATTTGTTTCAGAACACGTCCGAAAAAATGCTTTGTTGTGTCTACTTTAATATTTCCTGTAATTTGTTTTATGAATTACTCTGGTATGAGAAAGTGTCTTTCAATTCCGCATTTCCAGAAATGACATTACAACTAATGCTTCAAGTAAAACAAAAGAAAAAGTATTCAAACCTTTGACATATGGCATATATTCTTCTCTTTTTGTTGTTAAAAGCCGACCAATTGTGCAATAAACATATTAAGTTTGTCACGAAATTTGTACCACTCAGAAAAGAATGTCGAAAACTCCATAAAGTTTATATAAAGGATGATCCATTTCGAGGTTCCCTACTTTTTTTAAGGAAAAACATAAATACTTGAAATACAATGAGGAATGTTTATTAACATTCGAAAGAACATTCTTTAGCTTTTATTTTCTGAAGATTTTCTCTTTCAAATATTGGCCGCGGCTTCCTCTCAAATGGTCCATCCGTTGAGTTGGCTGAAAGACAAGCGTAATGTTTTGCTCTAAGCCCTGAATCAAGGCGGGATTGTTCGAATATACTCTATTCTATACCTATCCCCACAAAAAAAAGTCTAACGGTGTAATATCACACGATCTTGGTGGCCAATCAATCGGCCCGAAAAGTAAAATTATCTGCTCGGTGAAGTGTTCCCTCAATAAAACCATTGATCGATGAGATGTGTGGGAAGTGGGGCCGTCTGGTTGAAAGCAAAAATCGTCGAGATTACGAGATCCACTTCAGACATCAAATAGTCGGTTATCATGGCGCGATAATGGTCGCCATTGACGGTTACTTTCACACTGGCATAATTTTTGAAATATGGTTCGATGACTCCCCCGGTCCACAAACCACACCAATCCGTTGTTTTTTCAGGATGAAATGGCAGCTCTTGAATTCCTTTAAATTATTATTCGTTCCAAATGTGTCAATTTCGCATTGAGTCGGAAATGGGCCTCGTCGCTGAACCAAATTTGACTCGAAAACGCCGAATCTGCTTGGAACTTTTCAGGAGCACTTAGAGCGAAGGTCGAGCGGCTTCAGTTCTTGCACAAGCTGTATTTTGTATGCTTTCAATTTAAGTGGTCTATTCGGTCGAATATTATCCAATAATGAATGCTGGGTCTCAAGATGGGTGATGGTGTTGCAAATAGTAGACCGTTGATTGAGCGACGCTTGCGAAACACATTGGTTGCTGAACGTGAATTCAATAAAGTAATAAAGTTGAACAATCCGTGTTATGGCTTAAATGTAGACAAAGTTAATGATTTAACTTGATTTTTAGTATTTTATAAGTCACGCTTAAAATCGAAAGTTCAAAGTTCTGAAACATAAGGTTGAGATTCTAGCGAAGCCTTATAACTCAGAACACGTGAATCATGGTATTGGTATTTAGTGTGATAAGTATCGCGTTGCTCTATTTACTTAAAAGATTCCAGAATGTATAATTCGAAATCGAGTTCTTGACCAACTGCCCTTAATAGACAGATTAGATGAGACATATACGCTTTTTGGAACATTTATTCCATTAGGACCATATATCTATTTTCGAATCGGACCTGCTGCCACACGGTGCAGGCATGAGTAAAACGCATCACTAAATGACACTTTAGACCAACGGAAGAGTGAGTGAGCGAAGCCTGCATGTCGGCATATTATTATTTCTTTTTCACAATGTATGTGCTTTGATCTGCCAAATATAATTTTGGTACATCGCCCATTTGCATTTGCAATGCCAAGGGGGCTGGCGGCAACGCAGGAAGCACCCCTATGCTGCTTCCGGTGACACCGTCGCTCTCACCTTCGCTTTGCTGGCTGCGAGCACTTGTGTGCCGTGCCACTTTTTGTTGCGGCCCGTACGTGCTGACGACGCGTTGCAAAGACTTTCAAAATAAATTGCATTTGTTTTGCGGCAATGAATTGCGCACTTTGTTCTCTGTTTTCTCTTTTTAGCTTTCTTATTTGTTTTACAGTTAGGTAGCTTTTCAATTTTTGTATTTTGCATTTCACTTTTCACGTACACAAATACGGTGTCTAGTCAAGTTGAAGCCGAGTGCCTGTATGTGTTTGTTGGATGGGAATGCGCACCATTTTTATCGCTTTGTGCATTTTGTCATACGAAATGTCACGTTGCAATCAACGGAATTGCAATCAGCTGTTTTTTCTCATTACTTTCCGCAATCAGAATTTTCGCATAAACTTTTATGCAGTTAACTGGAATAACTATGCCACACTCACACACATGCGCACCTAAAACGCACCTGCATAATGCATAACTTCATGTCGCCGACTCACGCGTGAGTGCGTGGAGTTTACACAAAATACAGAAATTTGGTTTAATGTGATATTGTGATGTTGAACTACTTTATTTTAATGCATACATATATCCTCATATATATTTCCTCCTTTTTCATAATTTGATCAGATTTTAGGACAAAAAGGATTTCTCGCGTTAAGGGGTTAGGGGTAGACAGAATTTTCAAAAAATTATTTAAATAAAATTATTTAATAAAAATTATTTAATTAAAACTATTTTTTTTTACATTTTCGTTAAATGTAATATCTTAAAAATATTCTCTGAAAATTTCACGTTGATCCGATAATTGGTTTTTGAGTTATTCGACAAATAACAAAGATAGCTCGGGCACTTCAAAGCGCTAGTGTGTAACTTTAAACGCGGTTTTCTCGAAACTATGTTTTTTGAACTGTTGACAACTGTAACTCGAAAACCGCTCAGTCAATTTTAGAACACATAATAAACTCGTATCTGACCAAAGAATTTTTTTTAAAAATTTCGATTTTTTAAGACCAATTAACTGTTGATTTTTTCCGAAAAATTTAGAAAAAATTTTCCTGAGGCCGCCATTTTATTAATTTTTGAAAAAAAAATCCTTCGATCAGGCCCAGGATTATGTATTTATAAAACTAATTTTTTTGTCTGATTGATTTTAGATGAATCTCCAAGGACTTATGGCTGTCACCGCAAGTACCTTTGTTTGTAACTTGGTCAACACAAACAACTATAACTTTGGAAATTAATTTTTTTTTTTTGAAATTTTCGCGACTTCAAGTCAACACATTCTATAATAATGCCATATTACTACTTTTGTAAAATGACACAATTTAATAGCAATCCTTCATATCGTCACCTAAAATACAAAATAACGTTACATCACTTTTCATAAGTTTACAGGGGATGGAAAAACGATATAATAGAAACTACTCAAATTGAAACAAAATTGAGTTTTGGTTATAAAATGGTTATATGTATATTGGTTATTATATTTGTCAGCAATTTTGAATATTTTTTGACGATACGCTCATTTGCCTTTTATGTGACGTTCATCCAAACTAATAAGAAAATTGAGTGATTATTTAATATGTATTTCTCGCCACTCTGAGTCTGATACAATCGGAGTGCAATCACGCCTCTAGCCGATAGTTTTCAAAAACACATAAGAGACTCAAACTTTGCAGCTTTAAGTAATTTATAAAGTTACAAATCCATAAACACAGAGGCAAGAATGATAAGTGATGAGAATATTTCGCATAAACTATGGATGATTGTAATAATCAACAATTGAACCATAAGCCGGTCTCTTGTATGTGAAATATACGATTTGCTCAAATTTTGATATATAACTTTCCAATAAGAATATTCGAAAAGTACACCCTGATTCACTTGAATGGATACATATTGTATTTTTAAGATACGAGCCTATATCTCTGTTTTTGCGTTACTTGAATGGGTATACATACATACATAGTATTGTATTGCGGAATTGTGCAGGCAGGTTCGTTAAAGCGAAATAAATAAAATTGTAATAATGTATCTAAGAAATAACTATTTCCGAACACGACATCTAAGAAATTTTTAGAATGATTTCAGGTCTTTTTAGTGAATATAGGACGAACAGATGTAACTTTGGCGAACCAGGAGACATAGAAAATTAGTGATCGACTCAAAGTGCTTCCGCGGCTTAGGAGGGTAGGGATAGGATAAATTTTAGAGGTATCAGAACTAAACGGTTTATAAGCTGCCCAAGTATAATTCTTATTAAGATCTACCTTTTAACATAGCTTATCTTGAAATTAAATAACTTCCACTTCCTATCGCCATTTACGGCATCTTATTGACTTTAAAATAGAACTTGCTGGAATCTTTGATAACTCAAGCACCAATTAATAATTAGCTAATATAAACTTATTTAACAAGTGAAAAAATCAGTAATACATGCTTATCAGTAATACATGCTTATTATCTAGTTCAAGTAATTTACCTACATATAACGAGTTATCGAAGTAGATAAACATTTTTCAATAGCCTTTAATTCATCATGTTATATTTGTTCAGTATTGTTTAGCATTTCATCGAGGAAAGACTTACGCCTGAAAAACGTCTACAAATCGTTCAATTTTATTACGAAAATCCACATTCTGTATGGAATGTGTTTCGCGAGCTGCGCTCAACTTATCATCACCATAATCGGCCTACTGAGCGTACTTTTTCAACACTATCACTCATCGAGAAATTAATCATTCATAATTGGATGATAATTGACCGATTAGACCACGTCTAGCACGTCCAGAAAATATATCAGCCATAGCTGAGAGTGTACGCGAAGACCGTGGAGAGTCGATTCGGCGCCGTTCGCAGTAACTCAGCCCGACGCATGGAGCGCTGTGGCTCATTTTACGCCGAGATTTTAAATTGAAAGTATACAAAATACAGCTTGTGAAAGAACTATAGCCGCTCGACCTTTCGAAGCGACATCACTTCGCTCTATGGGCCCTTGTGTTCAAATTTAGATTTTGGCTTTCCTAGGTTCGGAGACCATACAAAGAATAGCTGGTATGTGCGACCTCTTAGAACAAGTCAAGCCAAGTTAAACGTTATTTTTTATTTACTGCTCACAGGCTTGTTCTGTAAGCAACTGGCAGCGTATTCAACTCTTAAACTGAGGGAATTTTTTCTACCAGACCACCACAAGCGGAAATCACAGCAATTAAAGAAAGCCTTCTTGTTCTGACAAAGAGTGTGTTCTCAACCAATTTGTAACAAACATATTTACCGAAAAACAAGCGACTTTGAAATCACTAAAGTCTCTTACGATTTTAGATAGTGAAAGCATGCCTTGATCTTTTAGTGGATCTAAAATCCTATTTCACGCAAAATCTGAAATGGGTTACAGGGGCCATAATGATCCTAGTACGCTGTGAAACAGATAAACTAGCCAGAGAAGGCGCGACCCTATGGAGTCTGGGTGGAGTTAATCCATGGATTGGTCACCAAATAGACAAAGTTGGCATAAAAAAATGAATGTTGGCCGCACATTTCGATTTTTAGAATTCAAAAGTAGGAGTTCTAACAGTTCACTGTCTTCATGGCTAGCAGGCTAGCAATAATATGATTATTGCAGAAGCGGTCAAGAGAAAGTAGAAGAAGATTTATTCGCAATTAACAGTCGATGGTTTCTGACATTGTCTTGAAAGTTACACATATAAAACTTGTTGTATTGATAAAATTCATCAGAAGAACAGGGTGGTTGAGAGAAGACATAATAGAGCGAGGGGATTTTAGTCTTGGTGGGCCTGCCAAAGGAGTAGGTGTGTCGAGGCATCCTATCTACCTAGAATTTTAACACTGACCTCCAGAACATAAAGGACACAGTGACCTCATTTCCTAAGCAAAACCTATAAATTTAAGCTTTAAATCTAATTCGAATAGTCATACCTATTCATATAAAACCGATGTGTCTGCGTTGACGTTTGGTGACCCAGCTTAATGTCTATATGCATTTTCCCATCAAAATAAGTGAAATTTATTACTCTACATCAGTTACATAGTTTAGAGGCGTAAAATTGTTTATAATTGCAAATGGCGTTAACGAATGCGAAGGCGAGATTGAAGCATGTATCTATACATTCATATATGTATGTGTGTTTGCGTACAAATAAAAACCATTTGAAATTAGGTACACAAATTGTGCAAACTCACATAATTTTCAATTGTTTGTGTTTTATCATTTTATGCTATTGATAGTACATCCACGTTTATTGAATTTTCCATCGACCGAAAGGAAAATCACGATGAACTAAAAATTACACAGTTTTAATACAAAATGACAGGGTGGAAAAAAATGATGCGTAGCGCTTTATCTAAATTATATTTTTTATTTAATAATCATTTTGATATTGTCAATTTTGACAGACATTTGATGATTTTATAGATGGTCTTCCAAATTTAGATTTTACATAGATAACATTACTGAAGCAGCCAGTAATTCAGTAAAGCGAATATGATCCCTCACTATGCTAATATGACCTCTCAAATCTGCTTAAACGTTTTATTTCGATTGCAGTAAGCACTTACTGATAGTTGTCGGTATGAGATCTACGGTGTTTCAGCCTTGATCACGCAAATGCTGGACCATCAATGTAACAGGGTTTTCAACAGGAACGCTACAGAAGTAGATCGATAGGGACAGCAAACGACGCCATATTTTTCCCTGCTCTTTTGACGTTTCCCTTCAGTAAGATTTGCCATTTCATCCTGGAAAGAAAGGCTTTTCAATGGTGACTCATGGAGTACGTACGAACATACTTTCACAGGATTAAACATGTTCATTGATATCACTTTTGTAGTGCTCTTATTGAAAACCCCATTGAAAGTAAGGTTTTCATTAAACCTTTGATAATTAAGAAAACATGATCTTTACCGAGGACAAAGAGCGCGATCGCAACTCTTTATCATTGCGCTGTGGTCAGACACCTGTGCTAGTCTTATTATGAAAGCGAGACTAAGCGTTCTTTGATTAATCTGAAGTACTTGGTCATTGTTTTCACGAGCAGTATCGCCTTCTTACTACCATATTGCGTGCTCACTTCTTTGAAGGAGGTACAATAGCGGTTCTACCACTTCAATAAGGCGTTCCATCATTTACTTGAAACTGGACTCCGTAAAGTAAGTCGAAGATGGTGTATGATCGAACGAAACTCAAGTTGAAAGATTTTTAAATCTCACTAAATTACAGTCTCACCCTTGCATGACGCGAGGCGTACTTTATTATCACTGGGATTCACAATTTCGCGAAAATAAACAGGCGAACAAAACATGAGTACAAATACATACTATACACATACATGTACATATGTATGTTTGCAGCAAATTGTATTGAATATGTGCACATTAGCGCAAGCACATAAATTTCCAAACGTGGCAAGGCCACATATGTGACGAAGTCCATATTTTGTGTTTACCAGCTACCACTCATTCCTTACACACCGAACTTCTATGTTATATTATATATGTTTATACACATGTAACGCTGTATGTAATTCAAGCTGATAGCGCAGCCTGTTTTCCCGTTGTACAAGGGGAAATACAACACAATTTATTATCTAAGCCCGGAATAAATTAGCGTCCAAATAAATGGCAAAAACAATGGACAATAACAAAAGCTTCCCACCGTATCGTCATTGGCCCACGCGCTTCACTTTTGAACTCAACAAACCCTTCCAAAGCTAACTAAAATTACAAACAACAAAAATGTACATTATATACATATGTACAAATATATATAACGGTATCTCTACTAACGAAATAAAAAATCAGTACAGGATAATAAAATCAAAGTGTCGTTTATTTAGAGCGGGAGTGGGATGTAGGAAATGGAACGGGAATTGTGGAGATATCTTTAATGCGGAATAATAAATTAAACAATTGACAGGAGTGAACTTTGATTGACGACATATAGAAATTTGGAAATAAAAGCCACCAAACTCTCAAAGCGTGCTTAGAAATTATTGTACACTTCGTTACTGGATGTCACAAATTTCATGTTCAAACAGTTCATTTAGTGAAGAAAAATTAAGTATTACGTACAAATTATTCCAAACAAAATGATATTTAAGGATTTTTGAGAAATATAATGTTGAACTAAATTAATATGTAGCTAGTCCAAAATTTCCTTTTATCATATGGTCGACAATTAGAGGTTAGAAAGTACAAAGCCTGTATTAAGCAGTTTTTAAAAGTATCTATTCAAATTATATATTATATATTCCGCGGTTTAGTTTAAATACTACTTTTTAAATAAAAAAAAGTTACCCAAATTAAAAGTTTCGCCGGTCGAAAGGAATTCAGAGTACACTACATCTCGATAATCGAAGAAAACTGAAACCAAACATAGCTTCAATACTCATCGCCAGTAATAAAACGTCTCACGAAAGTCGGAAAGTATTGCTTCACAGACGTTTACTCGACGCTGTTTTTCGAAAAAATTAAGGGGTTAGGCATAGTCCGAGACACGAAAAAATGAGAATTTTCAGTAATTTTTTTTGCTATTAAATCGTGTTATTTTGCAAAAGTAGTAATATGTCTTTATTATGGAATGTGTTGACTTGGATTCACGAAAATTTCAAAAAAAAAAATTTAATATCCAAAGTTATAGGTGTTTGTGTTGACCCAGTTCCAAAAGAAAGGTACTTGCGGTGACAACCATAAATCCTTGGAGATTCATCTAAAATCAATCGGCCAAAAAAAAAATTAGTTTTATAAATAGATAATCCTGGGCTTGAGAGACAGATGTAAACAAACATGGCGCATCCTGGTGGTCTGAAAAAAAAAATCCAAAGAAATTCTTAATCAGTAAGGATGCTGTTATAGTCCGGGAACACGAAAAAATTTTTGTTTGAAAACTGGCGATTGCCTGAAAATAAAAATCATTTTTTACGCTTTTTTTTGAAATTCCTGAATTTTTTTTTAAATATTAAAAGCAAAAATTTTGACACGATGCTGGTATTAACGATAAAAGATTATATAAAGAAGGTTCACACAAAATTGCAAGTAAATCGGTTGTATAGAACTTGAGGTAATGCCGGTACCGTGTGGAAAAAAGTAGTTTCGAGAAAAACGCTTTTAAAAAAGTGAGTCTACACCCAACGGGCTAAGTACTGCGTCACTAATGTAACTGTAGCTCTTAAAATAATTTTAGTTTTTAAAAACCCTTTGGAGGACATGTTCTTAAGGGTCTAAACTTTAAATATATGAAAAAAGCCGAATTTTTCAAAATTCTAGAGTAGAATAACTCAAAAACTAATTATCGGATCATCGTGAAATTTTCAGAGAATATTTTTAGATATTCCACTTAAGGAAAATGCAAAAAAATGCAAAAACCAAATAAAAACAGAGAAAATGAGTAAAAATTATGACCGAAAACCTTTTCCAAAATTCTGAACATTTCGGCAGCAGAAATTCTTTTCCAAACACAAATTTTTTGTTATTTTGGCAAAGATCTCACTGACAATCATATCAACCTAGAAAAAATGTATTTCGAAGTATGACAGAAAAACTTATCCCATCCTTTGACTACAACTATAAATATCTATCAATAACTTGAGATATCTGCTGAAACTTAATGCAAAAAAAGGTGCGAAAAATCGCTAACAAAATAAGACACAAGCTTACAATTTCACATGAAACATAATGGCCTTATAGGAGCCGGCGTCAAATTAGTGTAATGATTGTAATACCACCCACCTTTAGGTGAAATCCTATATCTTTGGATTCACGTCCAATTTCAACCAAATTTAATTTGATTGTTATATATGTATGTATCCATTTTCTTTCATCCACTATTATCAATTAATGTGCTGTTGGTATTTTCACTTGGTAATTCTCAAAGCTTTTGAGATCTCATCTAAATTAATTTTCTTTAAGATATTTAATTATCTTGCGCTATTCATGTCCTCAGCAACGCTCACTCACGGAATGGTAAAATTGAACTTCTAGGTTGATGCTCCGCCTAGACCATATCAAACGCTACAGCATATGGTGGTAAAAGCGAAATCACTTTAAAAGTATCGGAGGATAGTCTCCCTATTCCTCAATTAAGCATCTGACAAAATGTCAAACGCAGACATGCGAAATTGTTTAGCACCATTACTAAATTGATTACTAATCATTTATAGAGATTACATATATGCATATATGTGCATAGGCACAATTATATGAAACTGTACGCAAACAAAATACATGTGCAGTCATCAATATTTATATTTGTATGTAACCATGAATACTCGCAACTTATTGTAATGGCCCACTAAATTTCTTGCTGCATTGATAGCATATGAACCAAAGTGGCGTTTTCTGCACGATAATTACCAGAACGATAATTACTCGAATTCAATGGTGGTAATATTTATTGTTGAGCCTGTTTTACATTTTTGTCTTTAATAATATGTAAGTTTCTTCTTGTAGTTATAAATAAAGTAAAAAAAAATGTGTAAGCACGAGTCACAAATAAATAATATAATAAAAAAATAATAATATTTTCCTTAAAAAGACATTTCAGTTTCAAAATGTTTGTAAGTCTCAGCAACGTCTAAATTATTTTCCAACGAGTATTCACTGGAGACTGACGAGAAGAAAACAGTACCGGTGGTCATATCAAACATATGAATTCTATTATAGTGGCGCTTGAGTCTTTCAGATAAAATTATCAGAATGACAATGGGTTGATGGGTTAGTATACAGAAAGTTTTTTATAAGCGCAAACTGAGTTCAACATAACTAAATTATTAAATATGAATGGTCATACATACATATACTTATATGTATCTGTGCAATGTACGACAACACCATGTAGAACCATCTAATAGCTTCTAATGCCATGTAGAAAATAATAGCTAAAAATTGATTATTACTTAAATTTATATATCATATACATACAAGGTCTGTCGCAAAAGAAACAGGACTGTTAAAAAAAACACAATAAAACATTAATATTTTTCAAAAGTTATACTTTTTTATTCAAAGTACTTTCCTTGTGCTTCGATACAGCCTTTAGCCCGGTCAATAAGCATTTCAAATGAGTGTTTAAGGTCATTTTTCGGAATGCTCTTGAGAATATCGGTCGTCGCCTTTTGGATAGCTGAAATGTGCTGAAACCAGTGTCCTTTCATGGGCAAATGAAGATCAGGTGAGTAGGGTGAGTGATTTTTGACGACTTTTTTTCGGTGACTTCTGATCGTCACAGAGGTCCTCACGGCCTTCTTGGAATCTCTTAAACCACTCATGCACATTATTACGGGATAGGCACTGATCATCACTTTTTTCATCATTTGAAATGTTTCAGTAAACGTTTTCCCAAGTTTAAAACAAAATTTAATTTGGTCTTTGTTCAAAATGCATTTTACGACCGATGACCAAAAGCTGCTGTCACTTTTTGATCGATAACATCGATTGTAGTTATCCAATTGTCTTAAAATTTTTACAAAATGTCAACAAGAGACCAACCTTTTTGTTTCATATACCTACCAATAGGTGGCGCCACCAGAAAAAGTTATATTTAAAAAGCTCTGTTTCTTTTGCGACAGACCTTGTATATAGGACATTTTCTTAGCTGACCATTTTATGTATATAAATATTTGTTGAAGTTGTAAAGATAGCAAAAAGTAGGTTAGGTTAGTTTAATCTGGTAGGCCAATAAGTCACACATAAACTATGAATTTTTACAGACTCTGCGGCCTCGCTATGGAGATTTGCTGGTTCTATATATAATCTCTCCTGCAGCCAGTAGTTGTCCCGTCGATTTGGCTGTCAAGTAAGAGCGTGGTCGACTTTCCCGACAGTTAATGAAAGATTTCGCTCTAATTCCTTCCCGAGCCGATAGAGGGAAGCTTTGTCCTTGATGCATTTCAACAAAGGTTCAGTTGTCGTTGATCTTTTGAAAGAGAATCACGTTAAATGTCATGAGTGCTAAGTACGCGTCGCGCTACCAGGCTGTGTTCCTTTGTATCCACCCGAATGGTCCCAAAATGTCGCAATCAGCGCCTGCTGAATATATGAGAAAGTTGAAGGCATTTGTACAGAAGTGGATACAGCGATATATAGAGGCTAAAAATGTCGATGCTTTACCAGAACGTGGTTCGATAGGAAAAGTGAACAAAAAAGATGAAAAAATAATAGTGCATCTGTTTTCGCGGAATCCTGCTTTAACACTGCGACAAGGACCAGTGTATCATACCTTGCGAACCACAGATGCTTACAGTGTAGCCTTGCCAATGAGAGACAAGTACACCAGATGTGCTCCATTGTTTCCTTGGTGCTCTGCTATAAGATTTGCTGGATTCTTCTCGATCTGTCAGACCATTATGGGCACTTAGTATTCCGATCATGTTGCCGCACCAATTTGCGCGTAGCTTCTTACCAGCCATCTTTTCTCATGCTTACTGTGAACCTCTTTTTCGAGTTGTAAAGTAGGATCATGTAGTCGGTGATTGCTCATCCGCTATCCACTAAGCAATGCCCGAAAGTTCTATATATAATCTCTCTTGCAGCCAGTAGTTGTCTTGTCGATTTGGTGCGCAGTTTTCAGCCGATTGGTCTATATGTGGTACATATTATTTTTTTTTACACAAGTTCTTCTAAAGGCAAATAAATTGATAAGTGTGTTGACCATAACTTAAGTGTTCGTTATTTTCAAGTTTGAATTGGTTCGCAAATGCAGCCTTAAGTTTCAGTTTTTGTTCCAGACAAAAATATGTAATATAAAAAAACTCTTTATTTTCAATTTAAACCGTGCGTTTTTCAAAGTTGTAGATTTACTTGCTTAATGGCAAATATCAAAATATTTCATTTTATATATGGGAAAAGAAATTTAATAACCCACGATTAAAATTGAAAATAAAGAGTTTGTGTATTTTGGATTCATGTTTTTAGAACAGAAACGAAAACTTTAGCAGACGTTTGCAAAATAACTATCAACTTGGGAATTAACGGACTCCCTAGTGTATACCAATACATACATACCTGCAAGCATAATCACAGATCATTGAATCTGCCAATCAAGTAATCAAATAAATCAATTTCTATAAGAAAAAATCGAACTATAGCAAACAATCATGTTAAATTGTTTCCTATTTATCAATCAGAATTCCAAAATTTGTCTAAAATAAACAAATAAATGTCTACAAAAACTTATGAGAACGAAAACTAAATCATAATAACACACAAAATACAATAGCAAAAACATCATCGCAACAATTGTTAAACTAATTATGTGTATCAATTCTTTGAAACTGTTGCATCATTGAAAACAAAACCATATCTAAGTATTAGTATGTTTGTGTATTCGAAAGTAATCTTATTTGTTTAATTGTCGAGTATTGTTTATTTACGTGAAAAAAGCTTTGCTTTTTAGAAATGCTGCTACTTTTGTCTAATAATTTTGAGTAAAATGTTTTCAAATAAAGTTGTGGTAAATACTACAATGTTATATGAGCAAATAGTATACTTTTGACATACACATTTTTTTTTTCATTCTTAAGCTTATTGTCTAAATGAAGCATGATAAAGCTAACAACTTATACGAGTATAAATTAGCTTTTAACTCATCTGAAAGCTTCAAGGAATATTTTAAAACATGGCCGGCCCTGCTTCGTAATGAAATACTTTAAGGAAATATTAGTGTAAATATGTATGCATATATGGTTTTTTTTGTAAATTTCAATATATTTAGAATCTGCACACAACGAGGATGAATAATGGTAATATGACGTTTAATACAAAAAAATAAATTAAATTCTAAGATGTAAAGCCAATATGTATGGAGTAAGGTCAGGCGGACTGATATTAGTTATATATATGTAGGAGATAGAACAAGTTTTCCTTCAAATTTATCTATGTATTTTAGGTACAAAGATACAATGTTATGAATAAAACACTCTCTCTTATTTTCATTTTCAGTACAAAGTAACCCGGGAGTTCAAAAATCTTTATTATAAGTGTTATGTCCATACACATAAATATAAGATAATGATTATCCCTTAATTTCAGTTATACGAGTATATATCCCATACATTGACCGACATTTTCGATCAAAAGTCAACCATAGGTACCCTGGTCTAAAAGCTCGGTACCTAAGGGCTTGAAAAGTTTTTATTGGACTTAAACAATTTTTCGTTATAAGTTGGCACACACTAAATACATTATTCGTGCAAAGTTTTATCCCGTTATATTAATTATTTCTTGATTTGTGTACTGGAAACTGTATGAATTAAATGAAATTTAAATTATGCTATTTGGGTAGTAGGCGTGATCGTTGACCAATTTCGCTCATTTTTACAATATGACATATGAATGTGAAAGTAATTCAACGTACTAAATTTTATCGAAATCGGTTTGATTAGGTTCAGAGATATGGAATTTTACCAAAATGTGAAATAATTGAATGTCTCTGGCGTATTTAGTAATTGACTTATAGTAGTTTATAACAATACCGTTATGTGGGGATTGAGCGGAGTTATCTTCAGATTTCATCCATTTTCACACTGTCAGTGGAAGTTCGTACAAGAATCGCACTTAGAAAATTTGGTTGTTGTAGCTTAAGTGGTTTAGGAATATGTACATTAAACTTATTAGAGGGCGGGGCTACGCCCACTTTTTGAAAAAATTTGCTCACAGGGGCCTCTTGCTACTGCGATCCCTTGTACCAAATAACAGCTTTATATCTTTATTTAGTTCTTAGTGCTTTTCGATTAGTGGCGATTTGTGGGCGTGGCAGTGGTCCTATTACACCCATCAACGAACTCAATTTTTTTTCTGTGTAGATATCTCAATTTTTACTCAAGTTACAGCGTGTTCGGATGGACGGACGGATAGACAGGCAGTCGACCGGATTTCAACTTTTCTCGTCATGCTATTAATTTATATATAATCACCCTACATCTATCTCGCTTAGTCTTAGGCGATACGTACAACCATTAGGTGAACAAAAATGTAATACTTTGTAGCAATTGGTTGCAAGAGTATACAAATTATACATTAATTGAAGCGAAAAGTGAGTAGTATTATTTCAATCTTCTACGTTGTAAACTATTGTCCAGCAGTTGAGTCCCAAATATATTCTCATAATGCTTTGAACGGAAAAGGAAATGTGTGCCAAATTCTTCGATTGTTTCCTATACAGTGAAGAAATTAAGATCTTGGAGGAGGACATCGTTTCTCAGATAGAAAGGAGACTCCACTATAGTGCGCAGAACTTATTTTGAAAAGCTTGAATTACTTTTAAATTGGAATTCAGTTTCATGCCCCAGATTTGAATGTGTAATGCCCTACGTCCAGATTGACCTAAGTACTACTTTATAAATTAGCAACTTGTTCTTCAGATTGAAGCGGGATCTTCGCCTAAAAAGTAAGTATTGCTGCGTCAACTTAAATCTTAGCTGAGTTCTTTGTATTTTTACGTGATCCTTCCGTGCGCTTCTTATCAATTGTAATACCCAAATATTTTGCCCATTAGTTTGTTAGTAACAACTGACCATATACGAGGTGTGTTCAAAAAGTATCGCGAATCGTAACTGACAGTTTTCTTCGATTGCAGGGGCGTGGTGCATCATGAGTTCTTGCCACAGGGAAGAAAGGTCAATAAGGAATATTACCTGCAAGTTATGCGCAATTTGCGCGAAGCAATCCGCCAGAAACGCCCGGATTTGTGGAAGAACAAAAATTGGCTTTTGCACCACGATAACGCCCCTGCTCACACACATCGTTGCTTGTGCGCGACTTTTTGGCCAAAAACAACACACTAATGACGCCGCAGTCACCGTATTCCCCACATCTGGCCCCCTGTGACTTTTCCTTGTTCCCTTAACTGAAGAGGCCCATGAATGGACGACGTTACGCTTCTCTTGACGAGATAAAGACGGCATCGAAGGAGGAGCTGAAGAAGATAAAAAAAAAATGATTTTTTGAAGTGCTTCGAAGATTGGAAAAACCGTTAGCACAAGTGTATAATATCTCATGGGGATTATTTTGAAGGGGACAAAATAGATATTCATGAATAAATAAATAATTTTTGAAAAAACACAAAATTCGCGATACTTTTTGAACACACCTCGTAAACCTACTTGAAGGTAATTTTTGTGCCTGAGGATATGTACTACTTGTACGGACTTTTCGCTGTTGATGTCAACGTTACATTTGGAGAGCCACGGTTCGAGAGCGTACAGTTGCATTTGCAGTTTTCTGGAGGCAGTAGTAAGGTTGCAGACATCGTGGAGTCAGAGTTGATCATTAGAAGGTCTGCTGTATAAAGATTGTAGAGCACAGGGGCGAGTACACTGTCTTGGCGCATGTCAGCACTTGTAGATCTCAATTCCGACTCACAATTACGGCATCTAACGTAGAACGTTCGATTAATCAGGTATGACTTTAGCAGCAAATAATAAGGCATTGCTAGTTTTTCCTTTAACTTCAAAAATAGGCTCAGATTCCAGACTTTGCCAATTGCTTGGCGGACATCAAAAAATCCAGCAAAGCAGTATTTATCATTTTCATAGCATCAGTTATAACGTGTGCTTCACTACTACATTGTTCAATTATGCTATGAAATTTTCTAAAGTCAAACTGATTGTTCAGAAAAAGGTGTTTGTCTTCCAACACCGTTCAAAAACATGACGATCATGCTGACTATGTTTTCGGGTAGTACTTTAAGTGCAAACGCAATAATTCTGTCATTGTCCGGTGATGTTTTGTTTGAAAATGCATTCGGAAATTCTATTTGACAAGCAACGTCCAAAAAATTGCTGACTGCCGCATTGCTAGGTCCATCATTACGCTCGATGATCAGGTTTTTCAGGCTTTCTCCGCATTGGTCCTGTACCTATGGTCTTTGCTGCTTAAAATTGGTGGACATCTAGATATCGGCTTATTGTTTTGTCTAGTCGCATTCTAAAGACTGTTTACTGGCTTTCGTGGTTTGTCAGCAACCAGAAACGCCTTTAGAGACTTGTTGGTTATGTTCCAGAGAACATATTTTAGTTATTTTGTGGAACAAATGGGAAGTGCTTTGCCATTAGGTTTTCTACTGAATTGCCGAAGACGTCCCTTCTCTCCGAGCTTCGTCATTATCTAATTGGACCAGAGATGTCTGTTTTGCTTGTAGACCCTCTGTGTGGTTCTAACTTCTGGAATACTTATATGGGCAGCACTTTGATCAAGATTTCCGTAGCATAATCGTTATCTATCTCAGTGTAAATGGTGATATTGAGGTCCACGTTGTCTTCTAGCGATAATTTAAAATATTCATAATATTTCAAGAAAATAACCTCCACTCATCCATTCAACTTCGAGCAATGTAAACAATTTGTAGTTATTGGCTACCATTTATGTGAGTGTAAAATGAACAAATAGATTTGTATAGAAATATTAGTACATGTATATATATACTTACATATATATAACCAATACAATACAGATATGTATAAATACTTATTTGTTATCAACATGTCGCATTATGTAACCGATATTGTCCGGATGTTTGCGCAGCTTGGTCTAATACATTGACTGATGTGCCATGTTTTGCGAGTGCGGAGAAAATATTCTGCAACTTATACATATGTACATTGTACATAAATGTAAGTATGTATGTATGTATTGGTATAAAATTTGCGAGTGTCGAATGGCGCGTGGTAATTGATACTCGTGTGCAGCCGCAGTGCAAATCTTTTGATATTCAGACGTACTCATCCATTTTACCGCATCAATATGTACAATGTTGTGTGAGCATTGTTTATGGTTATTGTTGTTGCTGTCGGAAGATATATGTTTCTTTTGTCGATTGTGGTTCTGCCCTCGTGCTGCTGATAAACATGTTGCCGGATTTAATTTATACAAATGTTGCGTTCCACTTGATTTACTTGCAGATTAATGTAATTGATTGCTCGCTGGCAACGAAGACGATGAAAGAATCCGCGCGGAAGCTAATCGAAGCCGGCGCAGCTTTGATGGAGGCAATAAGGAATAACAAGGAATATTGCGTACATATGAAATCAAAGAAGTAACGAATGTAAAAATCAGACAACGATAATTGTCATTAAGATTTTAGTATTCGTTATTTACTTTAATTACTAATGGACTTCTTAAAAAAATACGAAAAACGATTGAATTGTTGTTTTGATAAGTTTATTTTGAGGAACATATCTATTTGTTATTTTTTTTGTTGCATTAAATCAAAAAAATAATTATTTGTAATTTTTTTAATATTTTTGTTCTTGTGTTTTCGGCCATGAATCGTTAACTTTCGCTACTCTTACAAGACGTTGCAGATATTTGTATTAGGTTTTTTCACCAAACGGGAATCATTTATGGAGTTTTCTCCATCTGTCTGTCCGTAAGAAGACAAAAACGGAAGCGCATATTCTCATCAATTGAAACGTAAGCAACAATACCTCAAATCCTTTAACGCAGCTTTAATTTAGTATAGTTCTGTAGATGGAAGGTTTTAGGCGTTGATCTATGAAATTAAGTGTATGAAATAATGAATGTCAACCAAACTCATTGCATCTGTTCAAGACAGTTAAAAATGGGCAAAATTGGAAAATAACCTAACTTTTATCGCATATAACGTAATCTTGAATCCTCTCAGCATATTTTGCTTTACAAGAATGTGCGGAATTGGCTTAATAATGTTTTTGATACATCATAATTCTGACATCTAGTGTTTTGTCTTCCCTAAGGTCCCAGATGCCGATTATAAAGGTTCGAAGCGAAGAGATCTTTATGCCATATATCTATATCGGTGGTTTTGGAAGATATCTCGAGCCAAAATCTTGTGAATTGGTTACATGAATTTTCACCCATTGGCTGTCCACTAGTCCTAACGAACCGAATGTGGAGATACTAGCCTTTTCCTTCTACCTCAACATCATATATGTAGTTACATATATCGATTAATGTGTCAAGAAAAACTTAACGAAGAATTCAGTACTGCAACCATTGATCCAAGTTAACAAAGGTATTTAGGAAACTAAGATGCCTGACCACCAGAAGAATCTCAGAAATCAGAAATCTTATTTCGCTGTGGATCCATACACCAATCGGCCAGGGCTACGGAAAGAAGACAGAATAAGACTAGATAGAGCTATGGCTTTAGGCTTAAGCTTCCGTTAAACGAAGTTATTTCTTGTAGAATACTCCTTAAAATATTCAAACATATAATCTTACCCTATATACTCGTATATAAACTAAACTAACTTTTACCGATTTGGTTAACTGTCTGACTAGTCTGCGATCTTGCCAAGATATGAGCAATGACACTGACTGTAAATCAGCTATTTTGGATATTAAGACGAATATCTCAATGAAACTAAGTGAGCCTCCAACTTATGGAAAAAGGTCATTTGATACTAATAACAATTTCAATTGGTTAAAAGTTTCAACAACTAACAAACTTGAATTACAGATTTTATGGTAATGGTATCCCAAAACCATTCATTAAATAAAAACGTTGGAGACCCTATCAAATGTATAAGTAAATGATCAGTACGTTGCTCTGACTCGATTTACCATGTTCGTCCGTCTGTCGGAGCTGTTGTCACTCTAGCATATAGGTGCCATATAAACCAAACGATCAGAATCCAGTACTTGTGAGCAAAGTTTTTTATTCGGCGAGATATCTTCACGAAAAAGGGTATGGTGAAATCTTCCAAGAAATTGCTCAGATTGGATCATTCTAGCCTATAGCTGTCACGCAAACTGACCGGTTCAAATTAAGGTTTTGTAAAAGTTATTACAGCTTCGGTGACACCGAAGATACTTTTTGGTTTGATTTACTAAAGTATAAAAATTTATTCCATACACATTTGAATATCCAACAAGAATTACTATCAATACTAGATCAAGCCTTTTCTATTTGCCTTTATTTTTCGTGCACCCGGTTCTCTTTATAGAAAGTGAAAAATACTAACCCATATGCTGACACATTTAAAACATACCTAATCATCATTAAATAAAAAAATCAACATACATACAAACTATTGAGCATAGTGGGAATCAGACTGAGTTTCATTTTGTTTCAAGCAAGTGGGAAATCACTCATACGCACCGGTATCAAATGCAAAGTTGCTGCTGCACATTGAAGCAGCTTTTTATTCTGACTTTTGAACTTTTGACAAATAATTGCATTTTTTCTGCAGCCATAAACAGCAATTCACGGAAACTTTTGTAATTTTTTCTGTTTATTAAAAATGCAAAGTTTAACTTGTAACAATGCCACAAAAAGCATTATGAGGGAATATTTTGTAAGTAAATGAAATGCAGCAGGTGACACACTTTGATGCGCATGTACCATTGTTGACGGTTATGCAAAGCTGAAATAAAATATAGTAGAAGTGAGTGCGTACAAATAGAATGCCGGTTTGTGTGTGCACATTTGGGAAAATAAATTTGTGCTTACATTTCAAGTGGACAAATATGCTTGCAGAACATATATACAAACGGATATGGATATGTGGATTCGTAGGTGCGGGTTTTTCCAGAAACACTGTATGGTCACAAGTTTAAAGAGAGCTAAAAATTATGAGAATAAACATTTTAATTAATTGCCGTTCATATTACCCTACAAATGTACTATGACTTGCTCTGCTCTACTGTGAGGCAATATGCAACTTATAAAGAAAAAGTTCATGCAGAAGCAGTGGAAATATCAATAAGCGCGTCTTATTAACATAAAAAATATATTTTTTTTCAACAAACTTCACTACTATTAGAGAAGTGTATTTTCTCATATTTTTTTTTGTTTTTGCAATCTAAGTATATCAGAACTCTGTGGCAGAGAAGTGGAATGGTTGTAACTATAGCATTAAAAGTTTATTGCAAACTTTACCATTCGCAATAATATAATACTAAGAGTTTATTACGAACTTCAACACTCGCAAATTGTACAAGAAAGGCCTTAAAATCATTCATGTGAAGCATTTATGGAAATTGATGGCAATTTTTTTTTTCAAACCTGTCTTCAACCTGTTTAGCTCAAATTCGCGCGGTAATATTATATTTAATTAAAAGCGATAATACATATATACATAAAATAAAAAATTTTAAACAGGTGGTAACTGTCTTCAATTATACTTCTAACTGTAAGTTTTTAATTTTTTATTATTTTATTATATAACAACTTTTATATAGGTGGCAACCATCAAAATTAAAATAAAAATTACAAACATATGGCAATATTATACTAAGCCTACTTAAATTTGTTCAGATTTTAAATTTTAGAGAATTAAAAAATTTTTTGACTTAAATTTTGTAAACATGTGGCAATATTGCTAATATAAATAAAAATATTTTTAAGTGACAACTTTCTGCACTAATATATTTAAGGAATCTTCCTAAATTTTTAAAGTTTTAGTGTTTTTCACCTATAATATATATAAATGTGGCAATATTCCGGTTTAAAATTAAAATTGTATTCACACAGTAACCGTCTTATATTTGTATCTTTGAGTCTTGCTAATGATTAAATATTCGGCAATAGTAAATAAAATATATTTTTGACATACGATTTTATTTCAGGTGGCAACATTGTAGATTAAAATAAAAAAATGTTTTACAAGTGGCAACCCTCCGCAGTTAAATTTATATACTTTTTTCATATTTTTATATTCATTTATCTTATATTTTTTTAAACTTGAAATTATTTATAGGTGGCAACATCTAAACTCAAAATTACAATTATATACAAGTAACAATCTTCACACTTTCTTATATTTGATTTTTACTGAGTCTTCATACATATTATGAGTTTTAGTGTTTTTTGCTTAAAATTTATATATGGGTGGCAATACTCTGACTTAAAGTAAAAACTATATTCAAATATTAACAATATTATATTTCCACTTTTGAGGCTTGTTCATGATTTCATTTTCATTAATACTTCTTAAAAAATACAAATATTTTTGAATTAAGATTTTGTTACAGATGGCAACATTGTAGCTTAAACTAAAAAATATGGTAAACAAGTGGCAACCCTCTGCATTTATATTTGTATGTTTTGTTCATATTTTATAGAGTTTACTAATTTTATAAATTTTTTCAACTTAAAATTTTCTTATAGGTGGCAACATTTCAATTCAGAATTATAATTATATACAAGCACATACAATTATATTATATTTTTAACTGCGCGTCAGCTAACATTGTTCTGACTTTATATTGTCTTTATCTAATAAACGTTTTTGTCTTATAATTTTCAAACAGGTGGCACTATTCTACGTTTCATTTTATAATAAAGCATCCAGCTTTTACGTCGAACTATTCAGTTCAGAATAAAATAAGCCTGGAATTATCCGTATATGTTAATATTCATATATATTATTCCACATCTGTTTGTGTGCGTGTAATACGCTCATATTTAATAACACATTTCACCGTTAGTACCATTGTGAGTGGCACAAAAAGTGCGAATGACAAAAAATAAATTGCTCTAGTGCATGCTGCAAATTCGTGCAAAAAATTATTGCATTACAACCGACATTTACCTACATGCATATGCCATCAGCGCCAGCCCAGCAGCCTCAGCAGCACCAACTCACAATAAGACTCGCAACCGACCGCAACAAAGTGCTCACTGCCGCCGCACAGTGGTGCCATTTGCGGTGCGCAACTGAGCGGTGAAATGCCATTTAATGTACCTGAAAATGTGAACTGATTTGATGCTTGATTCTGGGTATTACTTCTCGACATGCCACATTGCAACTGATATGGTTGGATGGCAATGACAACAAAGGCAGCTAAGCATCTTGTAATGAGGTAAAATGAAGTTGCAACAAATTACTTGTGTCACAAACGGTCACATGTTTCTACATGAGCATGGCAATGGTCAACCGTATGAAATGAGTAGAAATCTATTATTTGCATAAACTTTTAGTGAAGTCCACCGACCAGAACTTCACTATTCTTGACCATTATAATGGAGATAAAAAATCTAATTTAATTAAATTTTCATAATTTTTGCTGCTATAAGTGTTGTTTGTAACACCTCAAACTGAATGATATAAGAATTGAGCTGTTACCTTTCACGCAAAACATCTTTTATCTTAGTGTTGCGCTCCAACCCGAAATAAAGGAAATATTACTTTTCCACAAAAACCGCCGTTAATCAGAAAATTCCAATACCAAATATGATATGGATGATATTTACGGTCACATGTGCGGTTGCTCATAAATTACATGGTGCTAGGACAAATAGTTACCCTGATATGACACTACTCATCTACAAGTGTTCGATATCGGCGCTTATCTTACCAAGTTTTCTTATGTGAATAACGGGTACTTCAATACGGCCGCAAACTACGCCATATTTTTCCCGCTTTTTTGAAATTTCTCTTTAGTAACGCTTGTCATCAAGGAAAGGTATGCGGTGCAACAACGAGTCGAAAACGACAAGTTATTTAAATTTACTATCGGAATTCCGAGTCATTGGCCTCAAATTTAAGAACGCTGCGTTCCATTTATGGTCATCATAACCGACCTGTCAGATCAACAATTGAGCGTCTAGTCGAAATACGCCCAAAAAACACACAGACTCTGTACAAAATGTTCCTGTGCCAGTGAGAGAAAGAAGTGCCCGTAGTGTCGATAATATTGGTTAGCGTATCAGTTGAGGTAGACTCAAATCAGTCTCTGACACGTGGTTCTTTAGCATTGGGCATCTCTGTGACGTCATTGTGGGTAATTTTGCGAAAAGATCTTCGCCTGCATCCCTACAAGGTCAAATTGACGCAAGAACTGAAGCCGTTTGACCACCAGAAACGTTGTATGTACGTGAATTGGGCTGAGCAACAACTTCAAAATGATCCGGATTTTCATCGAAAAATCATCTTCAGTGATGAGGCTCATTTCTGATTGAATGACTTCGTCAATAAGCAAAATATGCGTACGTTTTGACTCATTATTGCGTTCCGAAAGAATTATGGTTTGGTGCAGTTTATGTGCCGGCGATGATCAATGATAACCAAATATTTTTGGTCCGAATTGGTTGATATGGACTTGGACTATATGTGATTGCAACAGGATCACGCCAGAAGCCACACAGCGAACGTCACAATTGATTTATTGAAATCCAAGTTTGGTGAACGTGTTATCTCACGAAATGGCCCAGTCAATTGGCCGCATCGGTCGTGCGATTTGACGCCGTTAGGCTATTTCCTATGAAGCTACATCAAGTCTATGGTCTATGCCAGCAAACCAGGGACGATTGATAAAATTCGTACGAATATCGAACGTGAAACCGCAGCAGTATCGGCCGATTTATGCTTGCAAACCGTCGAAAATTGGGTTCTGTGTCTCTACTTCTGCAAGTGTGCTCATGGTGGACATACAAAAGAAATCGAGTTTCGTATATAATTGCACTGAATGTACTTTCTCAAGAAAAAATATTTTAATTGATATTCCATATATAGTTTTATTTACTGATTTTGTGTCGCCTTTATGGAAAGCCCCGTTACATACATATATGTATATGAATAGGATCTGTATCTGGCAGATTTTTATCTATCAATTTGTGAGATATCTTATACCATTCAATTACGGTAGCTACCGTTATTTTCTTAATATGCTCTGATACGGGATAAAACGGATTGTAAAGCTTTATCTAGTCCTCATGTGACCAAAGGAAAGAACTTCCGGTTACTTCAAACCATACATAGAGTAGTTTAGTGAACTGGTGAAATTGTTCAATATGTGGGATATTTTAATGATAATGCTGTTTGGCTCCGAAAATAACCCGTTAACAATTGCTTGCTTTAGTCCGCATTTTCGTACGCTCCTGAAGTCACAAACGCGGCTAACGAATTTAAAAACCGACTTTCATGATTTTCGCTGGCAGAGTGCACCGTCATTTATTAAGTCACTATAATATTTATGGATAATTCCTACGCTGTTTACCACTTGCTGCGCACATTTTTCTGGTATTCATTTTTAAAATGCAAAAACTCGTCCATTTAAACTGTGATTTGCATCGCCTTGTTTGTATTTATGTGCGTGTATTTATGAGTATATATAAATAAATATAGATTTACATAAATAAATTGAAACTATAACATACATATTTGCACAATTTTATAGCAATAATAGTCTTTCGTACGAGTATTTGCATTAAATAAATACCAGTTTTTGGTACCCTCGCTTGTAAAGTTTTTCGTCAAATTGCTGATAGTCAAGTGCTGAGCGTCCAGTAGGCTAATTAAAATTCTTACAGTGCTACAAGCTTTAAAGTGTGTTGAGATAAATTGTTTTTTTTTTTTTGTTTTGGTTAACATATTATGTTCAAGAGTGTTGGAGATTTAAATCACAGTTTAATGAGTGATACCAGTTGAATAGACATACCGGAACTAAACATAAAATACAGACCATAATTTTTTATTTTGATCGAATTGAGGGGTATACAAACATATTTTGAATTGGTATGATTTATTCTGACTGATACCTGTAAATTCACCAATACGAAGTTGAGTTGGTGATTACACTATTTAAAAGACGCTAATGCTTATTATTTATATTATTCTTTCTGCTCCATCTTTCTTGCTGGGATATTTCCCAATCAACTACATATGTATAATATGCAGCGACGTTGCATTCGATTGTCATAAATATGGATTTGAAATTCTGCATACTGCTTGCATTTTCAACATGTAACTGACAGCTGTGTCTCATTACTAAATTGGCAACAACATCGGCAAATCGAATTCGAAGCAGACGACGTGTGTCAAAACTAGAACAGACAAACTAAAATCGTTTTAAGCGTTTAAGGAAAATATTAGAAAAATGCAGAGTGTCAAAATGGTGGCCGCCTTCACTATTATCAATGGCGTGAACATTCCATAAAATATTACATACATATGTATACATATATACGTACTGCAAAAGCTTTATGGTGGTGCCTATATGTAAATAAATAAAATATAATAATGTCGGCAAAAAATTTTAATTTAAATATCCCGCGAAAACCTATATATTTATTTTTTACTATATGTTGGTGTGATTGTCAGTGACAACCTTGCCAAATGTCTCATAAAAATAATCATTAGTGTTTAGTATACGCTTGTCGTTCAGAAGTCCATAAAGTGCCTTCGGCGAAAACTGTTTATCGCAAGCAAGTGTTTTTGATTGGTAGAAATTATTCAAAGATGGTCGAGAACGCGCTGGCCATCAAAATCGAGTGATGATCTGTTAATAAAATAAAGGACTTGGTGCTTAAGAATCGACGATTAATAGTCAGAGATCTTACTGGTATCGTTGGAGTATCGAAAGGATCAGTGGAAACCATTTTGAAAGAAAAGTGACTGTACGGACTAAAATCAACTTCGAAGGAGGTTGACGTTCCATGTCAAAACATTTAAAAAATTAAGACTGTGTGGTGGATTCCGAATTCCTTCCGATTAGCCAAACTGTCAACAGGGAATATTATTTGAAGCTATTCGTAAACAGAGGCTGAAATTAAAGGCCGACAACTCTTGGTTTTTGCACCACAATAATGTACCGTCGCATACGAGGTGTGTTCAAAAAGTATCGCGAATTTTGTGTTTTTTCAAAAATTATTTATTTATTCATGAATATCTATTTTGTCCCCTTCAAAGTAATCCACAAGAGATATTATACACTTGTGCCAACGGTTTTCCCAATCTTCGAAGCACTTTAAAAAATAATTTTTTTTTTATTTTCTTCAGCTCTTCCTTCGATGCCGTCTTTATCTCGTCAAGAGAAGCGTAACGTCATCCTTTCATGGGCCTCTTCAGTTTAGGGAACAAGAATAAGTCACAGGGGGTCAGATCTGGGGAATACGGTGGCTGCGGCATCATTAGTGTGTTGGTTTTGGCCAAAAAGTCGCGCACAAGCAACGATGTGTGTGAGCAGGGGCGTTATCGTGGTGCAAAGGCCAATTTTTGTTCTTCCACAAATCCGGGCGTTTCTGGCGGATTGCTTCGCGCAAATTGCACATAACTTGCAGGTAATATTCCTTATTGATCGTTCTTTCCTGTGGCGAGAACTTATGATGCACCACGCCCCTGCAATCGGAAAAAACTGTCAGTTACGATTCGCGATACTTTTTGAACACACCTCGTACTGCATTGATTCTTCGTGCGTTTTCCAAATATTGAACCAATATTATGCAGTAACAACCGTAATCCTCCGATTTAGCTCTGCGTGACTTCTGGCTATTCAGCCCATTCAAACGACCGTTCCGGAAAAACCGTTTTGAGTCAATTGAAGCCATTAGACGTGAGATGCTGCGCGCATTGAAAGCTATTCCAGAAATAGACTGTACTCACTTAAACCATTGTTTCGAATATTGGAAAAAACGTTGACACAGGTGTACTTGAGTGAATGGGAATTACTTTAAAAGTGACGGCACAGTTTTTGAAGAGTAAATTAAGAATTTTAAAAGTTATGAGAAAAGTCTTACTAGTTTTTGCTCATATGTCAGTGTAATTCAAAATACAGATAACAGTTAATATTGCGTTCACTTTTCATGTTTTACAAGTATTTGTTAATAAAGAACGGATAACTTTGTAAATAAAATATTAAATATCCAAGAAATATTAAACATCCAAGAAATTTTGCAATAATTAAATGTGTGTCAAATAATTCAAAGCTTCTAATAAAGTATTTAATAAGGTCGATTTCTTTTAAATGGTGTCTTAGGATTAGATATACTGTTGGGTAAAGTCCTTGGGTATTTGCCGCACTGTGAAAAAGTCTATCGGCCAGGTAACTTTCTTGTGTCGGTAGGCCAGTAAGTCGGACATGAGTTGATCTTTTTTATGTGTGCTATATTATATATACAATAATTCTTAGTTTTTCAAAACTAGAGTCAACTGATATGGTCGTAGCTTAAAATTCAGGAAAATTATATTATATTCTTAGAAGTGGTGGATAATATCTCTCACTATTGTAGCACTTCCATACCTCGCTTTGTTATTTGAATCATTGGAGGAATACCTTTTGTAGCTTATGAACTTAACGAAAGTTTCATTTGTAAAATAAGTTTCTGATGTAAGACGAATATCAACTTTTTCATGATGGATGGCCATTAGTATCCCATGTCTTAATTGAAAGCGTACAAAATTCAGCTTGTGCAAGAACTGAAGCCGTTCCACCTTCTCAAGCTACATCGGTTCGCTCTATGGGCTCTTAAAAGGTTCCAAGAAGATCCGACGAAAAAAAAAGTCACAAAATGTTCTTTCGAATGACAATAAACATTTAAATTGAAGTTTCTGTGTTTTTTCTTTAAAAAAGTAGGGAACCTCGAAAAGCATCACCCTTTACGTATGTTCTTGAATTTTTTCTTACTGTAATTCTATACTTTTAGAGAAGGCGAAATAAAATGTGCGTTAATCTTTCTAAACTAGAACTAATAATAGAATTAATTTGAATGGTCGAATTAAAATATAATTCTAAAGAATTTATATTTATGCTTATGTGAGAAAGCAGTTTTCAAATCCCTAATTTTAATAAATTATTTAACTTAAACTTAGCCCTTTCTTACTCATCATTAATTAAATAAATCACACTATCACAAATCTTAAACTGAGGCTCTTACATGTAGGTGCCGTTCCTCGTAAATTCCGTTTAGTATATTCGGGTGTGATATCACTGTCAGGTCGCTGAAGGCCATAGTAATTCTCATGCAATCGCAACGAGATAATCTCACGTGCAAGCAGGAAAATATCAATTAATGAGAGTGCATTGAGGTGACAAAGTTGTTGTTGCTGTTGTTTGCTGATGACGCTGCGCTGAACTGGCGCGATAATTATCTAACGAGATTACACGAAATTTTCGAAGCTGCAACAAAGGCCACATTAGCGGATGCAGCTGTGGCAGCTGAGGCAGCAGGACGAACGGTATTCAGGACAGAATGCCAACAAAAGCAACAAGGCTGCGGAAAAGTCATCAACAGCAAGCCAACAAGGCAAGCTCATGATTTCCACATTGATGCGCTCCACTAAATATTTATATTGTTGCTGTAGTTTGCACCATCCAAACTCAAGTAAACTGTGCAGTGTGTTTTTCATCCGTTGCTCAAGAAGGAATATCGAAGATCTAGAACAACTGCAGGCGAAGTAGAACGTCTTAGATGATGATGGTCGAAGTCGGAGTCGAAGCGGCAACAAGTAGGAAATAAGGCAAAGGATTGCAGGCAGAATGCGGAGTATAGTCAGAAGCTGTTGCAGCTAAATACAAACATCCGTGTCGCTGGGGCAACTGCAGCTATAACAAACACCAGAGGCAGTAGGCATGACAACACGCAGCAACTGCTGCCTTACAAGTTGCCACATCCGGTCAAAGTTGAGACGAGAACTTGGCACTGTAGCATCGTGTTGGAGACCTTATTGTCACACAACACTGCTTACGGATCCTAGTGTCTTTTCCTGTATATACGTACATAAATGTATGTGCCTGTGAGTTTGAGAACGAGATGTCATTTCTAACTATTTAGCGGGACGTATCCACTTCGCCGTCATCGTCGTCGTCATCTTGACTGTTTATCACTTTTATTTTGCAATAAATGCTTTTGTTGATTATTAACATACAGGACAGAAGGTTTATTCAGTAACGGTTGTTGGCGTCATAATGTCGTAAGATAATCTGTCTGTCTGAAATTCCAAATGGAATGTAGTCGATTATTAATTATAAATAATCTCATATAGTACATTACCTGATGCGTTTGGCAATAAATTCAATTAGAATAATAAAAAAAGCATTATATTTAATGGATTATATACAGTTGGAACTTTCAAAAATCGATTTTTTATTTTATTTTCCTTTTTGAACATAGTATATTTCAGAATACGCACAGAATACTATTTCATATCGTTCCGGTGAATATTTTCAAAGTTACACGCAAATTTGAAAAGGCGTTTCAGAGTGTTTGAAGTGCAAGGCCAAACTTTAAATGCATTTTTCTGAAAATGGTGTTTTCAAAGTCGGTAACCAACATTACTCGAAAACACTTAGACAACACGATAACATGAGCTTTTTATAGGTATATATATGTGAATTGGTCTACGGAAAGGGGGTTTAGGTGTCAAAAAATCTATTTTCACGTTTTAGTTGATTCGGATGGAAGATGAGATGCTTTTTCACGTGATATAATCCAAAAAGTCATAACTTGTTTGAAAGTTCCCTAAAAATCACTAAATTATGTTAATTTTTCGACATCTCTAAACAATTGTTCCGCGTACTCTCGATCAATTCCCGTGGTATCAGTGTATGACATTTATTATTACAACAATCTTTTGACAGAAATTTTGTTACCAGCTTCTCCTCTTACTTCAACAACAGACAGGTCAGTCTTAACAAAAATTTGTTCAGTATCATCTTCTGCCTGAGATACACATACTTCGTCTTCATCATAATCGCTCTCTTCATTGTTTTCATCATCCTTTTCATGGCAATATTGTCCGTATACGGCACTGAACTCCTCATCAATACTACTTAGAGTAACTTCACTTCTTCAGTGTTACTTTTTTAAATGTTCCACACTAGCAACTTACACGATGAACTATAATAATATTCCGACCAAAAACAACACTTACTGGACGTCCTTGAAACTTCTGGAAAGGGGAACAATTAATGAGATAACGAGAAACTGACGAAACAAGTTGTTTATTTTTAACAGCTGTTTCCCAGAAAACTAGTTTTCGCACGAAGCTCCCTTTTCTTAGACCAGGTCACATATATATTTTGTATAAACAGCTTAAGGCCGAAATTTTGGTAAAAAGTTTTGTTTGATTATTCCTGAATTATTCCTGAAAAATTTGCTTTTTTTCGGTCTTCTAACTGTATATAACCCCTTAATGGAATTTGTAATATATCGGAGATTATATACTCAATTAACTTTGAGCAGATACACACATCTTACATAGTCCGTGCGATTTGTGCGGTATAAAGAAGCCGGAACTTTGAAATCATGGTATAAAAAAATGGCGACTTTTTAAATTTTAGAATGGAATATGGTCGGCATATTATTGAAGAAGAAAGTTCATACCTAATATCGTTAAGTTAACTTAGTATGGTAAGTAATGTGACTTGCACAGACCAATTTTGGAAAAAAATTCCATTGTTTCTTGATGCCTTGCTCTTGACATTTTGTGCAGTCTTCTTAATCTGTCAGCTCAATTCTGCAGGCGTGGGCCGCTAACTTGAAATGGTGGAAAATAGACGGATCGGATTATGCTCATTACAAATCTGTTTAAGGATGCGAAAATTAAGTAAAATAATTGGGTTCAAAGGTTTGGTTGTGGTTGATATTTTATCTAGAATTTGCAAATACCAAACCTATTGCAATACATCTCTCTGCTGTCATTCTCTATATCATATTCAATATTCGCTATATCTTATTTTAGATGTTATAAAGTTACTAAACTTGTTGTTACGTGTTGTCAATTCCGTTTCTTGAAGTGTTAGAAGACCTTATATTTTAGGCAAAATTTTTTACTTGGTAGTCCTTTTCAAAACTGTCACCTAATTTGTACTCAGTTGGGCTTGTCATTTCATAATTAATAGACTTTCTCTAGAACAATATTTGCAATTCTTGCATTTTTGTTCAGCATGAAGTTCACTTTCGTGTCAGAATGGCAGACTGTTGATGTGGACGATCTCTGGCGCCAATAAGACGGCAATATATGCCTTAGAGCCAACGAAACAATCAGTTTATTGAAGAAAACTTTTTTTCACTTGTGATATAACTGTTCTGTATAATTTTTATTTGGGTTATGTGAAATCACTTGTCTACGCAGGTAATCCTAAAACGATTGACGTCTTGGAAGGCAATATTCTGTGCGTTAATATCTTGATTGCTGCAAAAGCTCATCGAAAATTAGACTTCCGGCTGTCTTCTTGTTTGAGGCGTGGTGTTCACTTGCCCGAAATCAGTTTTGAAGCGTATTGGAAAACTCGTATCTTATATATGTATATGCATTTTATTTCTTTTTGAAACCCACAGGTCGAAAAAAAACTTCTCTCTCATCTAGCAACGCTGCAAGTGCAAAACCAATCGATGACATATTAACAACTGGCTTTTTATCAAAACCTCTAAGTGAAGTATACAACAAAAGCTAATTGATACAACAATTTAAAATTTCTGTTTACAAACGTGTACACAATCATAAAATGGACAGTTTTCAGCCGCAGGCATTGATACAGAGTGCGTAATATTTTATGCCGAAGTGTAAAAATTTTATAACATTGACAATTATTAAACTAATGAGTTAATTAGCTTTAGAAACTCAAAGCACTACTACGGTTTTCAACATGAATCGCCTCTTACCATATATAATATTAGGTAGGGACTTTTAAAAAAAGGAAATCACTTTCCTTCCATAGTTGAACCATTAAGAACATTACAATAGAAAGGCAAAACTATGAAAATCGCATTTCTTTTGTTTCAACTCAATGCTCACATCATTATAAATATCGAGGTTAACTGACATCATCTGACTACACCACTCGAAATTTGGTACTGGGTCTTGTTGAACGCCAGTATGCTGTTCATGAAGCACATAGGAAGTGGTTGCCGTCCGTGAAAATCAAATTATGAAGGAGTATGTATAATAAATAAAAAATAAATAAAGAGTATTGTCGTCAATCGTTCAACAATCACACTAATGGACGTTATTAAAAATAGTTTTACTAACAAATTTCCATTGATACCTAGCAAATCTAAGGATTGAATGAACTTCATCTTTTTCATAATTTTCTCAAATCTATTTTACTTGTTTAAACTGCTCTGCAATCAGTATGTATTTTCCTGTTAATTTTTTGGAACTACAAAGAAACATGTGAATGTAGTAGAGTCTCCTACTAATGTTATTGCTGATGGGGCCAACTATGCTTGATCATAATGTTGACACTCAAACATGTTCAAAGTGAAATATTATTTTTGAAGCTCAGCTTCACTTGATGTATACTAATATGCCAGGCAGTAAACGACGCTGAAAATGGCAACGTTAACGATATCACTATTTAGGCGTCGACATAGACATATTTTGGATTTCAGTCACCTCTAACAACATGCATACCTTCTTTTTCTCCTTTACTGGCTGTGTCTGGCGTAGACACAACTTACGCGGTAATAGCCGAGTTTGGAGGTAGTTTCACGGTGGCTACACTTATGTGCGAGTCCTCTGTAAAATGGAAAGATGTCAGCGAAGTGGCAGCTCTACGAGGGCTACTATATATATTTCTGGCCTAATAATGGATATAGGCATATTTATCAACGAAAATGTTTTTCTTTTTTTTTTTCGTTGGATTTGGCTCGTCTTGGAAGACCCACACGGTCGATTGCTGTTTTGTTTCGGGCTCATATATATATGACCTGTGACGATCTTATAAACGTCTTTTGAAGCACCGCGATCGTATTTTTCAGCATTTCTTTACACCAATCCACACGAGCCTTTTTTTGAGCGATTGTCAAGTTGTGCGGGATCCAACGAGAACAAACCTTTTTTACGGCCAGGCGTTCATGCAATATCAAATGTATGCTGGTGGGAGAAATGCATAGGCATGCCTCTATCTGAAGGTACATATGTTACATGACGGTCTTGCATTATCAGTTTACGTACGGCATCGATGTTTTCTGGCACAACGGCTGTTTTTGGACGACCTTCACGGAATTCGTCTTTGAGCGAGCATCGGCCACGATTGAATTCGTTGTACCAGTTTTTCACAGTGCTATAGGATGGTGCTTCATAGCCATACAAAGATTTTAGTTCATCGATGCACTCTTGTCGTGATAATCCATGTGGAAAGTTGTGAAAAATGATCGCACGAAAATGTTTACGAGTTAATTCCATTTTTTGGCCGAGATTAATTTTTTAATTCCCCTTAAATAAAACAATTCACGATTACATGACAAAACGTTCTGAGTGATGTTATGCTAAAAAATGTCAAACTTTCCAATGGAATGTCAGATTGCACCTGGCAAAACTTAGTGTTGCCTAGTCCAGAAATATATATAGCAACCTATGTAGTCATGATAAGATTGAGACATTTACAACAGATTAAACGTCTGTCAGTCCGTACAATAGAGGAGACTTAAATGTCTTTTAAAGTCCCTCTGGCTTTCGATGCTTCCTCTACTATAAAATAATTACAAGAAAATCTATTTGACACGCAGAAAATGTTTTGTCCCAAAACCATCATAGTGTTCAAACATAACAAAACATTCGGTAAAAGTAGAAAACAATAGTAGTTTGATTATTATGTTCCCTGAAAACTGCTTTCAAGCCCTTACTTTCACTTCTTCCCTATTACACAGCTTTTGCTAGATTGAGATGAAACAATCTCGGTAGAAGCACTTTTGGCGAACCCCTCGTAGTTACTGAGATTGATATTAATAACCTTAATAAGTTTTTTTGTAAGCACAAAACGATTCGTCGATTGATGAGGATCTGATGATCATATCTTTTAGGAGCTTTTGGGTAACACAAAGGACCAATTTCCATACAAGTAGATTCAACGACTTTTGTTCAACCCTATGACCTAAACTAACCTATTCTATTCATGAAAATGACTGGAAGAAGTATCGGTTGTTAATGGTTTTGCCATGACAAGATTCTATGTTTTATTGCAAATAAAACTGGTTAAGTTTTGCCACAAAATTTCTTCTGACCACTCAGAGTTCTACTTTTGACTACGCTGTCTAAATTTTGTGTGGTTTTTTGAAAAGCTTTGCCTGTGCGAGTAGTCACTGTACCTACGATGAGCTTAATTCAGACATTCGTATTGTAAGTAACGAAAAACTAAAGGAAATGCAGAAAAAGAGCTTAAAGCACTGGGCAATCATTGATGTTTTATTAAAAATTGGTTAAAAATGTTCTAAGAATTAATTTGATAAAAAATTACTTATTTATTTAAATTTAAATATGGTCGGACGAAAGCATGCCCAACGATTGGAACTTAAGTGTGCTATGCCCAATCCATAAAAAAGGAGACCCCACAATCTGCGCCAACTACCGTGGGATTAGCCTCCTTAACATCGCATATAAGGTTCTGTCAAGCGTATTGTGTGAAAGATTAAAGCCCACCGTCAACAAACTGATTGGACCTTATCAGTTTGGCTTTTGACCTGGCAAATCAACCACCGACCAGATATTCACCATGCGCCAAATCTTGGAAAAGACCCGTGAAAGGAGAATCGACACACACCACCTCTTCGTCGATTTCAAAGCTGCTTTCGACAGCACGAAAAGGAGCTGCCCCTATGCCGGGATGTCTGAATTTGGTATCTCCGCAAAACTAATACGACTGTGTAAACTGACGCTGAGCAACACTCAAAGCTCCGTCAGGATCGGGAAGGACCTCTCCGAGCCGTTCGATACCAAACGAGGTTTCAGACAAGGCGACTCCCTATCGTGCGACTTTTTCAACCTGCTTCTGGAGAAAATCGTTTGAGCTGCAGAACTAAATAGAGAAGGCACCATCTTCTATAAGAGTGTACAACTGCTGGCGTATGCCGATGATATTGATATCATCGGCCTCAACATCCGCGCCGTTAGTTCTGCTTTCTCCAGACTTAACAAGGAAGCAACGCAAATGGGTCTGGCAGTGAACGAGGGTAAGACGAAATATCTCCTGTCATCAAAAAAACAGTCGTTGCACTCGCGACTTGGCTCCTACGTCACTGTTGACAGTCATAACTTTGAAGTTGTAGATAATTTCGTCTATCTTGGAACCAGCGTAAACACCACCAACAATGTCAGCCTGGAAATCCAACGCAGGATTACTCTTGCCAACAGGTGCTACTTTGGACTGAGTAGACAATTGAAAAGTAAAGTCCTCTCTCGACTCTCGACGAACAAAAGCCAAACTCTATAAGTCGCTCATAATTCCCGTCCTGCTATACGGTGCAGAGGCTTGGACGATGACAACAACCGATGAGTCGACCTTAAGAGTTTTCGAGAGAAAGGTTCTGCGAAAGATTTATGGTCTTTTGCGCATTGGCCGCGGCGAATATCGCACTCGATGGAACGATGAGCTGTATGAGATATACGACGACATTGACATAGTTCAGCGAATTAAAAGACAGCGGCTACGCTGGCTAGGTCATGTTGTCCGGATGGATGAAAACACTCCAGCTCTGAAAGTATTCGACGCAGTACCCGCCGCGGGAAGCAGAGGAAGAGGAAGACCTTCACTCCGTTGGAAGGACCAAGTGGAGAAGGACCTGGCTTCGCTTGGAATATCCAATTGGCGCCGCGTAGCGAAGAGAAGAAACGACTGGCGCGCTGTTGTTGACTCGGCTATAATCGTGTAAGCGGTGCCTACGCCAGTAAAGAAGAAGAAGATTTAAATTTACTTAAAGTTATTCTCTATTTACAAGTCGCTTAAAAAGATGTAAATATGTATATTTGATAAGCCCCTGGAATAAAGTGTATATGTAAGAATTTTCTCTGTTTTCAATTAGTTCAATATGCCACAGTGTTTTCAATATCAGTAGTGATGTTTACCACCCACATCAGAAATAACTGAAATTGATGTTGAATAACGCCACCAAAGTGGTGCGGTTAACATCAGCATCAATTGCAGCATGCAATCTGTAACACGCAACGAGCTGGTGGCGACGCTTTCGATTGCCCAAATTGTGTAAAATATTATTTGGCACTTTTTATGAGCGCAGCTGCGTTGAGGTCAATGTTGAGCTACACGTAGATACCTACCGTAACTATTTATGTATCTATGTTGTGGCAGCATATGCGGGTTGCATCAAGCACTACACCGTTATGTGTTCCATTTACATATGTATATACTACATATGAATGCGTTGGATGCATTGCGTGATTGTGGCACAATCGGTTGCGGCCGAAATGGCAGCTATGTTTAATTAAATTATGCATACCTGATGCAAAAACAAAAGCAAGCATCATGCAGCGCCATACATAATGCAAAATATTATTTACGAATATTACTTTTTCATGTTTGTGGTGCATTTGAAATACATTCAGTTCAACACATACACACAAGCATCCCAAGCATCGCGTGCGTTGTACGTGTAAACGCAGTGCAATTATTATAAATAAATAAAAAAATCGGTGCAATATTGCCTGCTAATTTTCGCAAAATGGGAAATTCTGCACATGAAATTTTGCGTGAACCAATTTATTTTTCAATTATGAAAGGATTTGGCAATTTGCCGTGCGCGCCGAGCGTGTTTAAAGAGTGCTAATGCCATGGCTCACCGCACCAGCGGTGCGCGCACACACACACAGACACACTGGTATATGCTGCGAATGTGTGTGTGCAAGTGAGTGAAATCAATAGCAGTGAAAAGTAAAATATTTTGAATATACTTTGTTAATATAAGTATGTCGGTTGCGCACATTGTAAAACATGGAAATTGTGGGTGAATGCGGTAATGAAATATCACACCGCCACGTGTTCGCCAACTTGTAATATGCCGTTATGCTCGTTTGCAATTACATAGCTATGGATATATATTTAATGATGTACTTATATAGGCAATAACGTGTTCCCAAATATGAGGAATGTATGCGACTATGTAATGAGTCGATACTCGCGCAGTTTCAGGAATCTTTTTGTATTCTTACCTACATAGTTATATACATTATACGAAACTTCGTGTTAAAATATTTAGGCATAAAATGCCATCAAAAGCGTTAAAGTTTTCGACAAGTGATATTACCTAAATGTAAATATGTAAAATTTCGGCAGAGGAAAAATACCAATAGTGGGAAGTTCATCCTCCATATAACTTCATATATTTTAATAATATGGACCAATATCATCAAAAAGTACAATTCAAAGGCGAGTAAACTGAGATATTGAACTTACCATTAAACTTCATAAATTACTTGTCCAGAAATTCAGTAAATCAAATTTAAGCACTATGCGTTTCTACGTCTTAACGAGTAGCGAATCGAACAAGCAATTTGCAGAAATGCCATAGGTTGATATAAGCGCATGAAAACCTTAGTAATTAAATGTCATTCAGTTCCTCAAGAATTGAAATACCCACCGAAGAAACTTTTTGTATAGATATGCTTTGAAGTATTTAGCTTTTTGAAAGTGATTAAGAATACCTGGGTTCTACCACTTGTAAGATAAATGGAGAAACAAGAATATAAGCTTGACCAAATAATAATGCTTACAAATATAGAACTTCTTTTTTAACTTTTTTCAAAATTTTAAAATATAACTGTGGGGCACCCTAATGGCGAATAAGTAATATCGGCGTGACATGAATGAATTAAGCACAGAAACACAGTTATGTGTATAGATAAATTTGTTGTAAAGAATTTTATTGACTGCTTCAAGAACATTTTATATGTACATATATTTAGAAATAAACGAAGAGAAGCTTCTCGTTCAATAATTGCCTACAGCGAAGGTAATGACTGGCTTAAGGGGGGAGCCTACTTTAGAGGCTTTCAAAGATCTATATTTTTAAGGTTTTTTTTGAAAAGGAAAGAAATGTCTGATTGAAATTAAACTTTTAGGATTTATTCTTATATATTTGAAGAGTCTTCTCAAATTTTTTTATTATTATTCTTCAGATTACAAAAAAAATGCATTTAAAAAACGAAAAAAAAATTACTTTAAGTTTAAAACCCGGAATAATGTTAACTTTCTTAAGGTAATTTAGGTTCACCTAGAAGAGAATTTAATTCCAAATACAACGCATTTTGATTCGTTTCGATAGGACGTTTAATTTTTTTCCTATCTTGCCCGCCAATTCCCGACCGAAGTGGTTAAGGGTGACCCTATCCACCCGAACCAATTGAAAGCACCGTGAGGTATGCTGTCGACAGTAGGTACTCACGTAAAACACACGGATTCTCTGCCATTAATTTGTGAATTATATCTTTTTGAATGATGAAGCTTTTGTTATTGCGAATAAATATTGAAGGAAAAAAAAAAATAAAGTTACATCAAAAACTTGGTTTGATGACGAAATTTTTGACACTACCACTGAAAAATCTACCATGAAAGATAAGTATGCCCAGTTTAGACGTGGTGAAATGAGCGTCGAAGATGGTGAAGACGCCTAAAAGATTTTTTTACTGACGAAAACATAATAAAGTCTACGAAATATTTTTTGTTGACCTCACTTTACGGTTGTACAAGATAGCAGTTACTTCAAAGGTATCAACTGAAGATGTATATCATATAATTCACCCATATTTGGGTTCGAGAAAGCTTTGTGCGAAGTGGATGCCACGCGAGCTCACTTTTGACCAAAAGCAACGACAAGTTCATGATTCGAAGCAGTGTTTGAAGATGTTCAAGCGTAATAAACCTGAGTTGTTATGTCGGCATGTGACAATGAATGAAACCTTGCTCCATCATTTTTCTCCGAAGTCCAATCGACACACGAGGAACCCACTCCAAAGCGTGGAAAAACGCAACAGTCGGCTGGTAAGGTTATGGGTCTGTATTTTGGGATATGCAAGAAATAATTTTTATTTATTTACTACCTTGAAAAAGGAATGTTGATATTCCAACAGCGACTATTATATAGCGGCATTTGAAAAAAATGCTGTTTGGTGCACCAATGGTGTCTCAGTGAAAACAATGACAAAAATCAATAAATTGGGATTCACATTATTTCCACATCCACCACATTCATCAGATCAGATCCTGTTCTCAACTCTCAAAGAACGCTCGATCTGAAGAAAATTTCGTCGAATGAAGAAGTCATCGTCGAAACTGAGACTTACTTTGAAACAATGGACAAATCGTTCAACAAAAATAGTATCGAAAAGTTTGAGGGTTGTCATAATCAGTGTATCACCCTTGAAGGGAACTATGTTGAATAAAAAATCGAGGTTTGTCAAAAATTGTGTTTAATGTCGTAGGCCGGGGGTTTTTATTATATCAGTTATGTAATATTCAGGAGGAAACGTGATGACGAGCCGAGTTGATATAGCCATCTTCGTCTGTCTGCATGTACGCGACGTAGTTGTTGTATGGAAAACTTTTTATTTGACAAAATATCTTCACTTAATTTGAGATGAATTATTTTCTATGGAAACGGTGTAATCTCAAATCAATTTATTCAGATCGTATCACTATAATTACAATTCTCATAAAAGATGACCGATGTGTTTATGTGGAAACATTTTTATTTGTGGAAAGTATTCTAACTTCGGTTCAACCGAAACTTATGTTTTTTCTTGTGGTATTATATGTTTGGTTATTTCATAACTTCCCAATTTGAGGATATATAGATATCTTCAACAGCCTTAATATGTTTTAAAAAAGCCATAATATAGATGTATTACCGTTCTTGATCGCATTTAGTCTTCCTTACATCATTCTGAAATCTTATAGGCGTTGATGTGGAAGGTCATATAACGCAGTTTTGAATTCGCCGCTCATTTAAAGTCCTTGAATAAAACTGTTGGATTTAATTTCAGTTTTTCGTCATAGCAATGCTGTTATTATTTGAGTTTATTGTGTGTGAAGCGTTTTTAATAATGTAAATTATTTTATTTTTTTATAATTCAATTTTCGTGCTTGATTAAGTGTAAATCAATTAACTTAATAGTAAATATCTTCGCATTTTAAGCGCATATGCCGCAGATTCTGCGTATTTGGTTATTTCAGTGAAGAAAACTGACCAGCAAATAGGATTTTTTCACACAGTGTACTAAAAACAGCAGTATATACATACATATGTATGTTTGTAGTTGTGGAGATAATTTACGTAGTTAGCTGTAGATTCTTTTGCTGCGAATTTGATTGCTGCTTTCGCTGCTCTTAAAATGCAAATTTCACGAGATAATTGTATAAATCGAAATTAAATTTTAACTTTCATTTGACATACTGTAAACCAATACAAAACAACTTTTGATATTACTTTTGAATAAATTGTGCTTTTTGTGCGACTTTTAATGCAACATTTGTGAAAAAAACATGCTCTTTAATAGCCAAGGGCAGTTTAAATATCTAAATGTGTAGACATGTTCGTTTGTGTGCAAATTTTAAACGTTTTGTAAAATGTACGGTATTCCAGTAGATATCACACCCTATTATTATTGTAAATATGTAAAATTCTATATTGAGATAGTTACAAAGACATAAGGAAAAACTTCCAGCGCAACCTGGGAACGTCATTATAAAGTCAACCAGCTGGAAAACTTTGGTTGTACTGAAGGTAGTATACCTTTCAAAAATATAAAAAATTCTTTGCAAGAGCTAGAGTTTGATCGGCCAGTCTGTAAGACAGTTATATGCTATAGTGAATCCAATTTAAATTTTTTTTTGGAGATTGCACCATCGATTTGATTAATAAATCATGCTTCATTTTGTGATTTTCGAATTTTTAAATGAAAAAATTTTCAATACCAGCGCTTGATTCCGATCGTTCAGTTTGTATTGTAGCTATATGGCACAGTAGTCCGATATCGGCGGTTCCGAAAAATGATAAGCTTCTTACAAAAATGTATAGTTTAAAATACGTAAGTTAGGGCTCGAAATATTTTATAGGTTTTAGGAATATGGCAGTTGGGGAATTTTCGATACTCAGTCATGTCATTGTCAGGAACGGATTATCCTGACATATCCCAAACATTGACCGATATTTTGTGCCAAAAGTTAACTATGTGTACTCGAGTCTACATATTTGGTACAAAAGAATGTGTGAAGAATGTCACGTACCGAATTTGGCTGAAATCGATTGGATGGCTCCTGAGATATTTTACATAAAAGTGGACGGGGCCTAGCGTCTAGCCTTCACCAGGGCTTCTAATTAGCCTTCTCACACCATTTCACAAATTATGGGGGATCCCACGTGATGCTAGTCCCACTAATGCCCATAGTTGTCTCAATCTTAGCATCATTAGCATCTGACTGATTTTATACGACCTTCACGATATTCGTCTTAGAGTGATGTACAACTTGATTGAATTCACTATGTCATTGATAAACACTGGTTCTTGGTGGAGTTTCATAGCTTAAACTTGAACTAAGTTGCACGATTGGTGAGTAGACCATCGTCGTAGTTGTAAAATATAATCGCGATTTAATTCCATTTTGTGACTGAGATGAATACCTCTGTCAATATAATAAATATCCGACTAAATAGAGATATTGTATTTCTATGCTGTTCTTATTATCTTCTTCTTTACTGGCGTGGAAACCATTTACGCGGTCATAGCCGAGTTAACAAAAGCGCGCCAGTCGTTTCTTCTTTTCGCAAGATGACGCCAATTGGAGAGTCCAAGCGAAGCCAGGTCCCTCTCCACCTGGTTCTTCCAACGGAGTGGAGGTCTTCCTCTTTCTCTGAGATTTTTCATCTTGCCCTCGTTCACTGCCAGACTCATTTGTTTTGCTTCCTTTTGCAGTCTGGAGAAAGCAGAAGCAGAAGCAGGCGCGGTGTTGAGGCCGATGATATCAACATCATCGGCATACACCAGCAGCTGTACACTCTTATAAAAGATTGTACCTGCTCGATTAAGTTCTGCAGCTCGAATAATTTTCTCCAGCAGCAGATTGAAGAAGTCGCACGATAGGGAACCGCCCTGTCTGAAACCTCGTTTGGTATCGAACGGCTCAGAGAGGTCCTTCCCGATCTTGACGGAGCTTTGGGTGTTGCTCAACGTTAGCTTACACAGCGGTATTAATTTTGCGGGGATGACCAAATTCAGACATCGCGGCATAGAGCAGCTCCTCTTCGTGCTGTCGAAAGCAGCTTTGAAATCAACGAAGAGGTGGTGTGTGTCGCTTCTTCTTTCACGGGTCTTTTCCAAGATTTGGCGCATGGTGAATATCTGGTCAGTTGTTGATTTGCCAGGTCTAAAGCCCCACTGATAAGACCCAATCAGTCAGTTGACGGTGGGCTTTAATCATTCACACAATACACTCGAAAGAACCTTATATGCGATGTTGAGGAGGCTTATCCCACGGTAGTTGGCGCAGATTGTGGGGCCTTTCTTTTTAGGGATTGGGCATAGCACACTTAAATTCCAATCGTTGGGCATACTTTCGTCCGACCATATTTTACAAAGAAGCTGATGCATGCTCCTTATCAGTTCTTCGCCGCTGTGTTTGAATAGCTCGGCCGGCAATCCGTCGGCAGGGGCCTTTGTTGTTCTTCGGGCGGGCAATTGCTATTCGAACTTCTTCAAGGTCGGGTAATGGAACGTCTGCTCCATCGTCATCGATTGGGGAATCGGGTTCTCCTTCTCCTGGCGTTGTGCGTTCACTGTCATTCAGCAGACTGGAGAAATGTTCCCTCCACAATTTTAGTATGCTCTGAGCATCGGTTAATAGATCACCTCCTTGGGTTCCACTAGAGTATGCTCCGGTCTTGAAACCATCTGTTAGCCGCTGCATTTTGTCGTAGAATTTCCGAGCATTTCCCTTGTCGGCCAGCTTGTCAAACTCTTCATACTCACGCGTTTCGGCCTCTCTCTTTCTCTGTCTGCAAATGCGTCTCGTTTCTTATTATCAGATAGCAAAATTCAAATCTTGATTCCAACTAGATTTTAACGCAGAGCAGAAATAATTTTCCAAACTAAAAACTTTCCGATTTAAAATAATTTTTTGTTTTATTGAGATATACTATAAAATTTATAAAAAAATTCCCTAAAATAATAAACTTGAACTGTTATTGTCTGGTTAGATTTTCGGAAAAATCGTAAGAAACTTTTTTGTTGAGCATTAGTTTTCTTGAAAACTGTTTAAAACGAGACATTTTTCAATTATTTGTAAGAGAGATTTGAAATTTTTAATCTGACATTAGAAAACTGAAAGTCTGAGAACCTTCCTGTTACAATTAAGATGTCATACTTCAGAGTATCATGCAAAAAACAATCAAAAACCAATCTTTAAAAGGTGTAAAGTTCTAATTGCAGTAATTTCTAAAATGAATTGATAACGACTTCTTCTTGTAGAATGTGGTCAAAAAATGTGTACGGCTTGTGTTAGGAACGATTTAAGGGCTCTTGTACTTTAAAAATTTTAAGGAAAAAATAGCGTTCTTTATAGTTTCTTTCACTTGCATTATTCAGACGACCTTGAGTGCAGTTGCTGCAGAAATACGATATATTAAGCAAGCAAATACGATATATTAAGTGAAAAGTGCGCACAGCTGGTGGGAGGCTAGTAAGTCAGCTTTCAGTTGATTCCCTTTCGCATTTTTCGCATGCATTTGTTATAACTTTGGCGTAACTTACCGGAGCCCTCAGGCAATAACAAACCGCAATCGGTAAGCGACTGTCGCGTATGTCAAAGGTTTTAAACTGATTCGACGGTTGTACTCGCAACGGTGACATCGGCTGTGCCGCTCACCTCGCAGCGACACATGTAACGGCAATAAATACTTTTGCATACATGCACATTTACATAAGTAGACTTATGTATATATATAACTACGTACACATGAATATTAGTGTGTCCCTTAAATGGAAAAAAGGAGAAAAACCCTTCAAAATAGAAGTATATCGTAAAAGAACTTGATCCAGTTTGCTACAGTAACCCGATATTAAAGTTCCGACAAATGCCCATCTTCTTGGGGAGAAAATAATGTGTGCAAAATTTCAGCTCGATATCTAATAAACTGACGGAAATGGCTAAATTAATTCAGACGTCATTCTGACCATTTATAAATATTTTTTATAGGGTCTCCGACGTTTTCTTCTGCTTGTTATAAACTTTATGCCAATCTAAACATACTCGTACTCCGTCCAAACTGTAATCTAAATGCACCTCGCTTTTCGCTTCACGAAGTTAGGTTATCTCCATCACAATGATTATTGTAAAGAGAGCTCTGCGAAGCAAATTATAAGTATGCCTTTTAAGCAAGTCGGATACTACTTTAAATTGAAGGTAAGGTTAACACCGTTACTGGCCTATGAAATAAGGGCGTGCTTTGAAATAATAATTTCGAAGTATAAGGGGCACCGTAGCATTACAAACGTATATATTAGCGATTGAAACTATGGTCGGATGGCAATATTCTTGCTGTGTCGCCAATAGTGCTACCAAAACGTGTGCAGCAATGCGGAAGCGGGTTTGGTTGCTTTCACGTTATGCCGCGGCATTTCAGGTCGAAACGCAATCTCTGATGCAAAAAGTTGCAAAATAACCGCACATACTAAACTTTCCCCGTAGTAAATTGAAGTGTTACCAGCGGATTATAAAACTAATGTGATGGAGGTATATGTAGAAGTTCGCTCAGAGGAAAGCTCTGAGGGTAGCCAAAAAACATCCGTTTGAAGGCGAGTTAAAGTAAGAAGGCGAAACAGCCCCTCCGAAGGGTTGTTCGCTGGGCTTGGGACCCGCCACGTAAGAAACCCTACCAATGGAAACAAGTATTTTGCATTACAGTTATTATTAAAATAGGTCTATAATCCAGCATATAACCATTAAATATAAATATTTCATCAAGTGACGTGGAAAGATTACAATTTTCTTCCTGAAATGACCCAACTGCCACATAGGCGGTACTTGAAACCAAGAAAATCTCATTCTGTAGCCAATTTGGTATTATTTTATCCATCAAATTCCAATTTGGCTTATCACTTAGCGCAGAACAAAGTTTAATTGGGATGTAATGTGATGGGAACCAATTAACTCGTCCGAAAAGCAGCAGTCTGCTCTTCCTAAGAACTCTTTTAGGTTCTACAAAAGACCAGTTACTCAAAACCGCACAGTTCATTTTACTTTGGGTTCTTACACATACATACATACATATATGCTTCGCTTCACACACGCTTACCCGCCCACTTGCGGTGCATTTCGCATGGCACTTGTAGCGAGTGCCATTGTGCCTCGAAAAATTTCGGAAATATCTCAATTTGCTGGCGATACGTGGAGTGATTTTCAATATCTGCACAAATTTGCATTCAATTTGGTTGAATCTTCCTTTACACAACTTTTTTTCGAATTCCCGCATAACAAGTAAGCGCTTTGGTTATATTGTCTACCTTTCTTAACATTATCAACATTTTTTTTTGTGCATGACAATGGACTGAAAATGTCACTTGTGTGTGACAGGCTTTTCTGCGAAAGGAAATATTTACAATGTGTTACGACTTGAAGATGTGGCAGGAAAATATTCTTATAACGGAGTAAACACGTTGCTTAGGCTATTTTCAAATTATTTCACACACATACTATATATATGTTAAAGGTATTTGAAGGAAATAATCTTAAGTATTTGAAAATGGTATTCATGGTGGGAACACTGACTAAATTATGACTATATATTCGTCCTCCCCAGAGAAAACATTGTGGTAAGTAAAAATATGGATTGTGGGACGACATTTCAAACTCCTTACGTATAGCTGCAAGCGAAACTCTTGGTTTATTTAAACGTCGAAAAACAGATGATGCGAACTCTGCCCATCCCCTCTCTATCCATTACCGGCAAGGGAGTTGCGGGTGGAGAGAAGCCGTTGGAAGGGAAAGGCAGTGGGCTTCTTTACGGATGGGTCAAAGCTTGAGGGGAAGAAGTGATTTACTGTCAAGAGCCCTCTATTAACACCAGCTTCAGACTTCCTGACTACTGCAGTGCCTTTCACGCAGAGTTTGCAGCCATTAAGATAGCAGTTGATTCACTGCTCCCGAGTGCAGGCTCTTTCAGAGATGTGGTTGTTATAAACTGCATGAAAATTTTAGTTTACTCCATTCAGGGTATACAAATTTACTTGGCCTATTTCTTTTTTAAATTTAAATGTATGGATTATAGTGTTAAGCTCGCACAACACACAAAAATGAAGGCTTAGGGGTTTTGATATCCAAAAATTAAACAATACTCTTCATGAGCACAAAAACCACATAATTCAAACAGCGTAGTAAATCCAAAAGGAACACAAAACTATAGTAGAATGCGACAGTTGCAACTTTCACATTTGCATGCACTCGTCGCTGTAGTCGCGTAGGGTTCAGTTGACATCTGTGGTATGTGAGCGCTTCCCTGACATGTAAGATCGTATCTCAAGATGTCAATGGAGCTTTAATGCTTTGAACAACACCAACAAGCAACAGAAAATCGTATTCAAGCGCCGCACTGTCTATTTGGATTACGTTCTGTGCGTATCGTTTTTCACAAAGCCGCTTGCCGCCTAGCCTCGCTAGGAGCGACATGCCCCCTACACGTACATAGGAAATTAGCTTCGCTGAGCACTTCAAAATATTGCATACGAAATGCCACTCTGCCTTGCTGCGAGACAACGCTGTGCATTTTGTCACTAATTTTGCATTGCAAAAACTTAAGTGGAAAATTTGCATGCAATTAAGGCGCGCGCACGACGCTACCGACAACCTTCAGACGCCAGCTTTCTGCCTTCTTTGTTACTCACTCTTCGCATCGCTTTTTGACCTTTTTCTGTGTTTTCGAATTTCTTAGCAACGCAAATTCAATGTAGTGACACTTGGAGTGGCATATGGCAAACAGAGTATGCAGCTCTTTTCTATGCGCGAATTTGTAGGCACGAGTGTGTATATGAAAGCATTGCGTTTTGTCTTCTCACGCAGCTGACTGTTTTGCTTTGTAAGATGCTTAAAGTATACGGTACACATATCGAAAATAAATTTTTTTTTTTTGTGATTTTGAGTATTTAGCTGAGCTCTTTTAAAGATTTTGACACCTTAACTTTCATATTTATTAAATAAACGGCACATATGGTTATTAAAATGCAGCAAGATGGGAAAGGAAAACATGGGTTCAAGCCAAAAGAGATGAACTTTAATTATACGGCTCTCGATTTCAATAAAGTTTATTTGATGTTACGGGTGCTTTATAACCTTGTCTTTTCACCTGTATATTCTTCGTTTGGTTGAGAAGGACGAACAACTTTTCAAGATGACAATCTTAGTTTTCGGACTGCTATTCAAATAATTTCTGATTTGTTTTAGTATACAAAAGTGTGTAGTAGTCATTGGTCGAATTTAACTTCATATCAATTGCAGTGATCTGTTGGAAAGAGTTTGAAGAAAACTTTGGCAAAACAAGCTCCTCATAAATGAAATGTCCCATATTATATATAATTTCCACATATAAAAGCTTACTACATAATTTTAAGACAAAAAGTACCTGTATTTTGTCGCCTTCAAAGTAATCCCCACCAGAATATATTACATCTGCCAACAATTTTTCCAGTCCTCGAAACACTTTTCGTAAGCACTTTTAAGGATGGCCTTCAAGCCCTTCAGATTGATTGATGGTATTTATTAAACATGGTACATTAAGTTCACCAAGAAGTTTGTAAGATCCAGAACCAAACGTTTAAGACCCTATAAAAATATGTACTATATACCGGTAAGAAGTGAGCGCTAAGATACAAACGTGTTGGTAGGGAACATTTGTTGTAAGCGAGCCTTATTTTTTTTTCTGCTTAGGTGACATGACACCTCAATCTATTGCTGGAGAAAAATAGTTCGAGCTGCAGAACTTAATCGAGCAGGTATAATCTTTTATAAGAGTGTACGGCTGCTGGCGTATGCCGATGATATTGATATCTCGAAATACCTCCTGTCATCAAATAAACAGTCGTCGCACTCGCGACTTGGCTCTCACGTCACTGTTGACAGTCATAACTTTGAAGTTGTAGATAATCTCGTCTATTTAGGAACCAGTATTAACACCACCAACAATGTTAGCCTAGAAATCCAACGCAGGATTACTCTTGCTAACAGGTGCTTCTTCGGACTGAGTAGGCAATTGAAAAGTAAAGTCTTCTCTCGACGAACAAAAACCAAACTCCATAAGTCGCTCATAATTCCCGTCCTGCTATATGGTGCAGAGGCTTGGACGATGACAACAACCGATGAGTCGACCTTAAGAGTTTTCGAGAGAAAGGTTCTGCGAAAGATTTACGGTCCTTTGCGCATTGGCCACGGCGAATATCGCATTCGATGGAACGATGAGCTGTACGAGCTGTACGACGACATTGACATAATTCAGCGAATTAAAAGACAGCGGCTACGCTGGCTAGGTCATGTTGCCCGGATGGACGAAAACACTCTAGCTCTGAAAGTATTCGACACAGTACCCGCCAGGGAAAGAAGAGGAACAGGAAGACCCCCACTCCGTTGGAAGGACCAAGTGGAGAAGGACCTGCCTTCGCTTGGGATATCCAATTGGCGCCACGTAGCGAAAAGAAGAAATGACTCGGCTATAATCGCGTAAGCGGTGTCAACGCCAATTAAGAAGAAGAGAAGACAAGACACCTGTCAAACATATTCAAATGACAGAAAAGTAGTGATTTTAGGAAAAGTGCTATAGAGTTATACCGAATGCTTGTCGAGGGATATGGTGATGCTCTAATAACAAAAGATAGTTTCCACGGTTCCGAGATAATGATTTTGATGTGTGATATGAAAAAAGTGAAAGGCCACCAAAAAAGTTTGAAGACCCGAACTGCCACATGTTAAATGTTGCACAACAAACAATTTCAGATCTTTGGAAGCGATGGACAATGCTCTATATTTGGTGAGATCAGAAGGATGTGGTATATCATGAGCTTCTAGAATCTGCTGAAAATGTTTCTATTACTAAATTTCTATTACTAAATTGTAAGAAGCAATTTTCCATGCATTTAATACATTCTGTTTACTTTCTCATTTAAAATTGGTCTGTCATTTTCACAGAATCGGTACACTTGGTAAATGATCAGCCTGGCAAGATGAGCCATGAATTAAGCCATGTTCGGCGGTCTGCATATACCCGAACTAATTCTACAGGTTTTGAAAAATCGATCTGAAAATGTGCACATGTCCTTTTCTCCCTAAGAAGCTGTTCATTTGTCAGAACCGTTAAGTGAGCCACTTGTCATTCAAACTGAACTATCGGAATCTAGTTCTTGAGTGAAGACTTTTGTTTTTGAGATATCTTTAAGAAATTCGGCATGGCTTATTGCATGAGTCTTTGGTGTAATCTCTCAGAAAATTCTTTAGATTGGATAACTATAGCATATAGCTACAATAAAAAGTGACTGATCGAAATGAAGTTCTTATAAGATATTTTATATATTTATTAAGGGACAAATAAAACTTGAAGTTTTTGCTTATATTAAATGAATTCTAACCCAAATTTTACGCAAAAATTAGAAAAATAAGCTAAATTTCCAATTAGTTGCGACATAAAGTAAGATATATCACGTCCATATCTAATATTTGTATACTGTATTGATTTGAGTTTAATATCATAAAATAATCTTCTAGCTTCTAATAAAGACACAAATGTGAGCTGATCAATCATACAAACAAAAAACTGAATTTCTGCTCAAAGGGTTTTGCTCGACCTCATTATTTTTAACTCAGAAATAGGCTAATCCAACAGATGGGGCTGCTTTGTATATTTGCTAGACGTGCGCAACTATTACTGCTACTAAATCTAGAACCTTGGTTTAATCAAGCATTGTAAATAAAAATAAAATTCTATTCAAGTACGTTATTTGCTAGAATTATACATATGTACGTATATATGTGTATAAGTGTATGTGATCTTAGAATAAAAGATAATATAATACACCAAACAACAACAATAGACAAACCAACGTAAACTTTTCAAGTCAACAATGTGTGGAAATATCTCAGCTTTGCATATTTTATTTTGTTTTGCCCGAGAAACCCAGTGAACGCAAGTAACATACACATGTACATACATGGGTGTAATACACCTCTGCTTAAGTGGAAGTGTTGTGAGGAAACGGCTAAGTATACATACTTTTTCCCATTACTAGGTAGCTCTTCATGCACATTTGCTGTTGTGTAGGTATTTGTAACACTTCGTTTGACTTTTCACTTGCTTATTTCGAGTATTTACCTTAGCCCGCATACCCTAACCCTCATCAGTATAAGAGTATGTGACACGTGCCCGTTCACCTTTATACATAGTATGTCCGTATGAATATGTGTATATGTATAACCACGTATGTATGAGTATATATTTCTCGGTGTGCGCTTGTATCGGCCTTTAGACGGATAGTCGGACAGACAGTGTGACAACTCGAGTGTCCTCGGATATTTTGCAACACTTATCGACGCAGTGGCGCCGCTTTCAAATATTTCAACATTAAAGAATATAGAATGCAATCTTTTTTATTATCATGCCACAATTTTCTGCTTAATTCAGACCTTTCAACGCACTTGTATTTTCCCATGGTGCTTTTGCAGAGGTGCCGGTATTTTCTTGGTGTTAAGCTTAAGTGGCGACTTAACGCGCTGCCACCGTTTTTTGCCCCACGTTCCACACTAAAAGCGTGTGCATTGTGAGGTGTAAAGGCATGCTCGTGCATACAATTGAAATCACATTTACACCCACGTGCCGGCACACACAGCCGCACATCTACAGGCGGCTGTAGAGAAATGTCAACACTTACGTAAATGACTTTATGCGAGAGTGTTTACTTGTTGTTGGTTTTGTTTGTTTGTTTCTTCGGCTGTGTGGTTTCTTATCCGTTTTTATTTTCTCACTACTGTTGCTTGTTTATTTGGTTTGATTGTTGCTGCTGCTGCTGGTGTTGTTGTTTTTATTGTAGCTGCTGTCCTTGGCATCGTTTTGAATTCCATTTTAAAAGTTTACTTGTACTTTAATGAGTTTTTCTTTCATTCATTGCTTTCTGTCTGCTATCGGACTTTTAACTTTTGACTCAGTTAATGGAGGTTTAGATGCTAAAATGGAAATGCTCCTGATATACATACATACATATTTAGTACGAGTGTGTAACTTTTTTGCATGTTGTGGACTTTGTCTCATTCACATAATTTAAAGTGCATTAGTTGATGAACAACATTAGATTGAGACACTATGCTTTTAATTACATTTAGTTTATAATTTGATGAAAACCGAGCACGTATTTGTCTTCTTTTATGCTCAACGATTCAATGGAACTTTTTACTTCAAGTACTGCTACTAAGTGCGCTAGAGCTTAGCGAGATGACACCAAGATTTCGCTTTCGAAATGTGTGGTGTCACGAAGAGGAGTAAACAAGGAGGTGTGAAGATGAGCGGAGGGGGAGAATGAGAGCAGCTTTCTGCGGTAAGTATCAGAAATATTATTTAACCGACGATCTCAAAGCAGTAAGAAGTGCTCCATGGAGAGTGAAACTTTAGCCATCATTTTCGTTAAGTAGCTAGTTAAGAAGCGTTCGAAAAAATGTTAAACTAGTGGCAGTATTTTCCGAGTTTTAGTACAAATTTTCAGTTGCATATTAGTTTAAAAATTATATAATTTGTGACAAAAAAAAAAATATATTATTAAATAAAAAGTAATATTTATTATTCATGTCACTCAATTAACTTTAAACTATTTTGGTGGTTAGATTAGTGTTTTGTCTAAAAATAGGCTTCAGTCTCACTTAGAGAAAAAAATCACACTTAAACTCATCATAAAAAAGGACACGTAAACAATTCTTTGAAATGGTAAACACCGAAAATAAACCCAGAATCTTTGCAATGGTGAACATGTAGGCAATGCCCTCTTAATGAATGGAATCATCTGTGACACAGTGAAACGGTCGATTGTGAGCTCCCATTAATACCCAAATATTCATGAACAATATGTCCTATACTATAAATCCTTCACGATTATCCAATTATTTTCGTCCGTAACGTGCTCTTACACCTTTACCTTTTCGAAGGATTGCTTTGCATGCCGCAAAGTAATGATAGGTCGACATCCACCCACTTTTTATAAGCACATCATTTATTTTTATCGAAAAGTACGTTTTATTAACATACGAAATTTAACTTTACCTTGAGGGTATTCGAGATGTTTTCGATGCAATCTTATAATTTTGAAAATGCTTGCCTTCTTCAAGTCAGTTAGGCAATGTAAGATTAGGTAACCCAGGACACTAATAGGGCCTGTACTTAAAAGGAATCTTATGAAGAAACAGTCATGACTCGTGCAATGCAATACTTTTTCAAATTTTACTCAGACTACTCCATTTAAACTGCGTGCGCAAACCGAATCGATATTTTTATTTTCTAGATCGGCACATAGGTTGCCATT